>CM042834.1:15955606-16107701 GCA_023653725.1 Bungarus multicinctus | reverse complement strand
GGTAAATTTGGCCCTTGATCTTAACAATTTATATTGACTGTTTCCTAGTATGATTTGATTGTTGATTGTACCCTATGACTATCATTATGATTCTTGATCCTTAAAGAATGTACCTTTTTTATATGTATACTGAGAGTATTTACACCAAGACAAATTCCTTGTGTGTCCAATCACACTTGGCCAATAAAGTGTTCTGTTCTGTTCTATTCTATTCTAAAGTCTACCTGCAATGGATTAAATGGAGCTGCCTGAGTCTCCTGGTTACAGTCATCCCAGAAGCATCACTGAGAAATGAATGTTTGGGCTGATCCAGCAGGAATGTTTTTTGGGATCTGCACTCAAGATTTTGGAGGACCCCATGACAATTTTGCTTTAGAGCAAATGTGGAAAGGGAGCCTATTAATCCCTACAGGCAATTTCCATCGCTAAGCAAGACAGGGACACTGCAACCATCATTAATACTTGCCAATTGCCAGTCACCCAATTTTGATCAGTGACCACAGGGATTCTACAATGGTCATAAGTGTGAAAACAGTCATAAGTCACTTTTTTCAATGGTGTTGTAACTTTGAACAGTCGCAAAACAAATGGTTGTAAGTCAAGGACTATGGTAAATCTGTGTTCAAAAAATTGCAGCCACAGAGGATAAAGCAGGAGATGAAGATCTCAGGCTGGAATCAGGAAAGTTTGTTAAAGGGATGGCCTAGACAGAAAGTTGCAGATGAGCGAAATAAGACCAGTAACAAATGGGGGAACACTGCTGCCTAGCAACATGAAAATTACACGATTAAAAGACTCCGATTAAAAGGCTGCTAGCTAAGGCACATAGACATAAACTTTGGTAACCTACTATAATAATAAAGTACACACCCCTTTTGATAAGAAAGCTTATTAGTATAAATATGCAATTTATGAAGGAGGAGGAGGAAAGTAGTTCAGGACAAGAGATCAAAAGAAACACTGTCAGGGGAACAAGGGGTGATTCTTAGGGTGTTAACTTCCTGGATCTTAAGTGTGTAAAATTTGTATTTCTATATGGTTAGGGGTCTCGGCTTTTTTTTAGCTGGAGACCCTTTTGCTGAAGTATTTGAATTAAATAATTCAATTGGAATCTAAAATACTGTATATAAAGAACGGTTGCAGGAACTGGGTACGTCCAGTTTAATGAAAAGAAGGACTAGGGAAGACATTATAGCAATGTTCCAATATCTCAGAGGCTGCCACAAAGAAGAGGGAGTCAAGCTATTCTCCAAAGCAGAACCTCCTGTCTGGTCCTGATTGGCATCTGCGCAAGGCTAAACCCACTTTGCCAACAACAGAGAAAGCAAATAAAGTGATCTAAGGATTGCCAGGAAGGCCAAGGATCTGGCTGCCTCCCCGAAGCGATCCCTCCTGGCTGCCTCCTACCTGGTATTCCTGGAAAGCCTCCTCCGCGGGGATCACCCGATGGCCCTCGTGCTTTTTGGATCCGTCGCAGACCAAGCAGATGAGGGTCTCATGTTGCTTGCAAAAGAGTTTGAGGGGCTCCCGGTGCTTCGGGCAGAAGCTCCCTCCTTCCTCCTCCGAATGGCGGCTGTACTCCCTGGCCACTTCAGCCACCCGCGCCAGGTGCCTGTTGGGGAAGACCCTGCGGGGCGCGAAGGTCTGTCTGCACTGGGGGCAGGAAGGCTTTGATTTCGACGTCCCCCAACTGCGGGTCAGGCAGCCCCGGCAGAAGTTGTGGCCGCACTTCGGGATGAGCACGGGGTCCTGGAAATAGTCCAGGCAAATGGAACAGTTGGCTTCTTCCAGCAAATCCTGCAAGCACGCTCCGGCCGCCATCGCCGCTTTCAAAAGGAAAGAGAAAGTTAAGTTTCGATTCTCTTCCTCCGAATCAGGTGACGTCCTTTGGGCTCTGCCCAGACAGGAAACCGAAGTGAATTATTGTTGCTGTTGCGTTCGTCTTCGCTGGCTTCTTAAAGAGGAACTGCAGTATTTTAAAAAGAACAAATTGGGGTGGAGGAAAAATTCACGGGACGGACCCCGATCCATTATTATTAGCTCAACCAGCTCGTTAAAGGGAAAATTGTTTTAAAAACTGGGAAGAAGGAAACGTCCCTGGGACGAACCCCGATCAATTCCAATTGATCCCAGCATCCTGTTAAATATTTTTTAAAAAAAAACTGGGGAGAAAAACCCGATCAATTATTGATCCAAACATTCTTCAAAAGGAGAGGTGGGGAATCATGGCCCCTTTATGACTTGTGGATTTCAAGTGGGGTTTCCTGTTTGAGCAGAGGGCTAAACTAGAAGACCTCCAAGGCCCCTTCCAGCTCTAGTCTGATTGATTGATTGTCTCCAACTCCCAGAATTCGTGAGTCAGCTGGTTCAGGAATATTGGAAGTTGAACTCTGCAAATTATAAAAGGGCCACCGTTCCCCTCCCCTCCCCGCTAAAGGAAAATATATTGAAAAATCCGGTGAGAAAAACATCCATGAGACGGATTCCCGATCAATTATTATTGATCCAACCAGCTTATTACACGGGAAAATGCTTTTTAAAAACTAGGAAGAAGGAAACATGTATGGGACCAGAGGGAGTAAACTTGGAATGAGAGAGGCAGTAAGAAGCCCTTGATAAAAGCCCAAATCTAATGCTGCAACGGATGGGATGTCTCGGAGATAAAGGGGAACGATGTGTGGAAATTAAAATATTTTCGGTCACTTTTAATACGAATATCCAGCATAGGAAGAACTGCCCCTTTCCCAGCCAGCCAATCAGGAAATGGATCAGGGAAAGCTCTAAAACTGGCCAAAACTCATCGAGAAGAGGCAGCCTGGGTCAGTCAGTACAAGGAGATGCAGAAGACTATCTTGTAGATGTAGACTATGGAATATATAAAATGTGCAATAAGATTAAGGCACCTCGAGCATGAAATCTTCATGCTCGAGGTGCCTTAAGGCAAAACATGGATAGAAAGAGTCATTTCTAATCTCAGGCTACTCTTAGGACAGGAGGGGAGGAGGGAAATCTGGTGGGTGGAGAACATCTCATAGACCTTTGCCCTTTCTTCAAGGGCTTTTTGAGGGGGCTTCTTTAATCACAACAGGGTCTCCGAGGGGACATAGACAGCCCAAAGCCCCCCCCCCCCACTTTATATTGCCTTTTGGGTGGTGGCCTCTCTTTTATAGAACGTCCTCCCCAGAGTCCCTCGATTGGCACCCACACTGGCATTATTTTGGCACCAAATGAAGGCTTTTCTGTGGAAGGAAGGAAGGAAGGAAGGAAGGAAGGAAGGAAGGAAGGAAGGGTTGGAAGAAAAATCTTTCTGGATCTATTCGAGGCTGGTAGGAAGATGCTGGAAATAACATGGAGGCTGATTGAAAAGAGGGTCCATTTATTGATGAAGCAAAACCACCAGCAGCATGAGGTTCTGGGACAGCTGACCAAATGGCTGGATTAGTGGGTGGATCTTTATAGTTTCTGTAACTTTGAAGTTTGGGATTTATGCAATATGGGATTTGCGTTCTGAAAGGGTGTTGGGTGATTCTTATTGTCGCTGATGGCTGTGTCCTGTGTTAGATTTTTGGGTGAGGGGCTGCTTGCTCTAATCCTATCACTCTGATTTTGTTAGCTGTTGAAATTGCTGTAAGGGATTTTGAAATATCCTGTCTTGAATGGACTTCTGCTGGCAGCATTTGCTTTTCTTATGAATGGAGCCATCTAGATAGTTGGCTTCCTCTTTAAATAAGCTCGTTATCTTGTTAAGTCCCTGCATCTGTTGTGGTCTATTAAGAAAGACTGGGGGCTGCTTTCTGCCTCCAAGAATATGTTTCTCCATTTCTCCTTTGGGGAAATATAATATTCTGCCTCTATTAATATTCCCCAAAATATTTCATTTTTCAGGTGGGGGAGTTCGGAAGGAAGGAAGGAAAGTGTCGCGTTGTCGCAGTTTGCTCGTTGTCCTTAGGTTCTCTGATTAGCTTGTAGAGCCCCCGCAGGGGTGAAATTTAGAGGGACCCTCGCGAGGGTGAGTACTTAAGTACTAGAATCAATTGACACAGACACCATAGTTTCTCAAGGTGAGAGAGCACGTTGTGCCCGGGGTAGATGAAGAAGTCCCCCGATTGCAACGCACCACCCTCTTTTATTTTGCAGTTTTATCAGGGCGGGGGGAGCGAGACATATGTGAAGAGGAGCAAGGAAGTATAATTCTAATGGCGCCATGGCAGGATGCGACCACTGTTGTGTGCTAAGATAGCGTGATTATCTATTAACAAGATATTTGTGGTCAGCTAATTCCTGTAACTATTTGCCTACGTGTCGTGCCAAGCTGAGCTTATCATGCAATTCCTAACTTGAGAAGGTCATTCTTACGGCCTTATGTCAAGAGGACTCTCGAGGTTTACTACAAGTCCTCTTTTCTTTGTTTTTAAGGTGCCGCGATATCCGATTCAAAATATAAGCCTTTCTCCTTTGGAGTATCATAGTGCTTGGATAAGGACATACCCTCCAGGACATCCCGATCCGATTGCACAACCTCGTTCAAGGGCAGGTTATCAGTGTCAGAGTCGTCATCGGAACATAAGTGCAAAAGCGGAGCCTTGCACTCCTCAGTTGGGATTGCCATATATACATGATTTTGCATTAAGAGATTAAGTTGTGCAGCAGCTTTAGCTTCGGCAATAGCATTTAAACTACGTTTGATCATTGAAATAAAGATAGGTAATAAACAGGGTAGCAGAAAACATCCTATAGCAATTATAGCCACCAAAATAAAAATAGCCTTTAAACCGGGAAACTTGGGGAGAAACTCGTCAAACATTCCCCCTATGTCCACTCCCTTCCATGTTTGCACAGGTACATGCGCCAGTTTTATCATTTTTATGGCAGCCTCATCTATAGCCTTCATGCTGTTATCAATTTCAATGCAACAATCGGTAAGGTTAAACTTTCCACATACCCCCCCTTCTTTTGCTAACAGGTAATCTAGTGCCAGACGATTTTGCATTATGTAAGTACGAGATTTTACTGACTCTCTCGCAGGGGATCGCATGGTGGCCAATGTTTCATCAGTGATTAGCTCTACTACCGCTTGAAGACGGATGAGGCGGTTAAGCATGTAGATGGGTGTTCTGTATCCCCACATGCCATCCTCTGCCCAGGTTGCCGGGTCATAATAATGAATTATGCGTTCTGGGGGCCACTCATCATCTTTCCAATTTACTTTATGAATTTGGGAGGTGTCTCTCTTCTCACGTGTGGCCTCCCCGGCTTCCTCGTATACCGGGTGACCTAGGACCTGTCTTTGCGACAAAGGGAGCAGAAAAAAACCTGGTCGTATGGTGCCTAGTACACAAGATCCTTGCCAGGCGGCTGGGAGGATGGAGAAGGCATTGGCGCCACATATCCAGTAAAGCCCTGTTGGTGCTGGCCAGATGGCGGAATCATACTCGGGTTGCCGTAGGTAAGAAAGGTAAGAAGTGAGGTTATGGGTGGGCCTAGGAAGGTTATTGGGAGAGTCCCACGAATCGTTGGTGAACGTACCTAAACATAAAAGAGAGCCTGCTACAAACGTACGTGCGGAGGTATTAACTCTTTGATAGCATTGTCTTCCTACCAAATTAGTGGTCAGGGTCCAGTTTTCAGGAATTGTGTTCAGGGTATCAAAGTTGGACCAATTAGTTATGACATGGGTGATGTTAATTTCCTGGTCCTGCCACGGCCATTGTTCCCCCATCGTAGTTCCCCCACACACAAAGCAATTTTTAACTTGCAATGATTTAGCAATAGTCTCTGCAAGGTGTACAAAGGTGTTGCGCACCTCATGTGGTACGGTCAGGTGAGTCAATTTTGCCAATTCCGAATAAACAGAATGAAATAAGGAGTGTCTGGTTGAGTCGATGGAAATTTTGCTTACTATTATTTTGATGGCTACTGAAGGGTTGGTTCCTGTCCCATCAATACCCAAGCCATAGTCATTGTCAGTACCTTTCCATGTTTGGAAGGAAAGCCAATTTTCCGGTACTGGAAACGTGAGATTGATGGGATTGCACTGATGTTGCATACAGTTGGGATCGGGAACTCTAAGACGGGTGATATAGAGTTTTTTAAGGTTATCCCTCTTGGGTATGGTGTCGGGTCGCACTGTGAGCCCTCTGGATTGAAAGTCCACACATTTCCATTCATTGCAGTAGGTGCCTTTGCCACAGGGGTCGTGTTGATTTGAAGTTCTGGCACAGATGTACTTTTCGTTGCTGGAATATGTCCGTCGCCAGACAAGTGAGCCGCATTCGTTTGTGCCATAGCCCATGGCTTCGCAGGCATCAAAAGTGACCGATTGGGATACCTTCGGATTATAAAAGTCATGATTGACCAGTGTCTTTTTCGATGAGCCGGCTCCGACAGTGATGAGGATGTTGTAGCGATGAGTGGGGCCTGTAGGGTCATAACAGGTTTGTTTGTTGTTATCTTCACAAATACTATACGTCGTGCTATTCCACACACAGGTGTGCGTGGATGGTTTGGTGCAAAGAAAATGGGTGTGATATATTAATGTAGTTCTGATGGTCTGCCCCTGTTGTGTTTTTTGCAAGCAAGGGGTGCAATGTTTGGCATCTTGGGAGGTGAGTGCACTTCGTGTCCTCCGTTGGGGGGGGATAAACTTCTGTCAGTAGGGATAATGTCAGCCGAGAAGAAGTGGCAAAGCCTCGTACCATTTTTGTAATTTCACATTGGTATAGACCAAAGTCTGAGAGGGTCAGATCAGTTACTGAAAGATGAGTTGCTCTAAAATGATAATTGATGGTATATTTGGGTGAGTCTTGTAGATATATGATATCGTTGAAAAATCAGCGCCAGATGATTCCCTTTTTCTTGATTGGAGACCTCTGGTAACAGGAGAGGGCCTGAGAGCGAAGATGCAGTGCTCCCTCATTGTTGTAACGGTGCGTGTGAATCAAGGAGTTGAATTTAGGATGTGGAGAGGACTCGAGAAGCTGTCTACGAATTCGTTGTCCGCGGAGCGGTGACCAGGAACCAGGATAGCGGTCAGGGAGATGGGAGCCAGGTGCATCCCATAGGCAGCTGGTGGTATCACAGGGAGGTTGGCAGCAGGAGAAGTGGCGCACCAGGGTATGGGAAAAAGATTGAGGAGAAGATTGAGACAAAAGGAGCCAAGAAAGAAACATAGAGGGTAGTGGGGGGCGAGTTACAGAGAAAATGGAAAAGAGATAAACTGTATGATTGAAGGATTGACGGGAAGCAGGAAAGCCTAAGCAGGAATAAGGTCCTACCGTATTCGCGGTGACATAGACATGTAGGTAGACCCGACAGGGTTGGTAGCCATACAGAAGAGAGACGTGAGGTGAGGGACGCAAGGCACGGCCTTGATGTTGAAAGGCATAATTACAGGCAGAAAGAGAGATGTCTTCAAAGGCAAAGGTAACGCGTGTGAACGGAGGGGCGAAGATAACAGCAGGATCAGCCCGAAACTGAGAAAAGACAGGAGATATCAGAATCAGAAGGGCTAGGAGAGGAACACTTATCCTTAGCCTCCCCATGATAAGGTCGAACACAGCGCGCAGGCACCCAAAGAACACGATCAGGAAGTTGAACAGCAGCGTATCCTTTGACCCAAGTGATCAGTTGCACAGGTCCCTTCCACTTCGGATCTGGAAGTTGCCTGAAATAAACAAGAGGTCTGGAGGTAGGGACAGGAGGTGTGGTAAAGTGACGAGAAGCAGCCGTAGAAGAAGGAGAGCCAGTAAGATTCAGAAAGTTCAAGGTATATAAACATACATTTAACACATTCTGTAACGCTGGGAGGTTCGGCGGGCGTACGCCTTTTTTCCCCATGTATCGATCAAGGGCCGTTTTGAGTGTTAAATTTGCTCTTTCCACAATAGCTTGGCCTTGGCTATTGAATGGAATTCCAAATTTGTGTACAATGGACCAATGATGACAGAACTCCGAGAAGGAGGAGCTCGTGTATGCAGGACCATTGTCTGTTTTTAAAATTTTTGGACATCCCAGTGTTACAAAGGTCCGAATGCAATGATTGATAGTGTTTTTAGTAGTCTCCCCCCTTCGCAGTGTGGCCATGATGAACCCAGAGTAAGTGTCTACAGACACGTGAATATACTTCCAGGGCGCAAAGGATGGATACTGAGTAACGTCCATTTGCCATGTGTCACAGGCCTCGGTGCCTCTAGGATTTACTCCTTCTGGGACACTTCGTGCCTGCAGACTACATGCAGGACATTGTTGAACAATTGCCGCGGCTTCTTGATGAGTAATTCCAAATTGTCTCACCAGAGCCTTTCTATTTTGATGAAAATAATCATGACTTTCTCCTGCTGTTAAGGTGTTATTCTGCAGGATTGGTAACAAATGCAACTTGCAAGGCCTCATCTGCCATGTGATTGCCTTCTGAAAGAAATCCGGGCAGATGCTGATGGCTTCTGATGTGGGCCACAAACAGAGATTCCTTCCTTTCCTTCAATAGGTCTTGTAACTGTAAAAAAAGCAGTCATTAAAGGAGAAGGGGTTGCAGGAGAAATGTAGGCATCAAATATATTCAAGGCCAATTGTGCCACATACAGACTATCAGATATTACATTAATAGGCTGGTTGGGAAAAAGTGTGAGTGCCATATTGAAGGCAGACAGTTCAGCCTGTTGAGCAGAAGGTTGTGGTGTGGTAAGTTTTTTATGCCATTGATTGTCAGTTTGCGACACACAAGCCCCGACGGTTTTAGAACCATCAGTGAATACAGTAAGACAATCTTTCACTGGTTGTTGTACTAAAGGAGTCTCTAGAGTGAGTGGAATTGTTTTCAGCACTTGTATGCGTAGGTCTGGTGGTAGATGGCAGGAGACATTCCCTTGCCACCCTTCCAACGCATCTTGTAACGCATCAGAATTTTGGAAGAGTGGTTCCCATTGTGTTAGTCTGCAGGGAGTGTAAAGCGTGCAGATATCCACACCCATCAAGGCTCTAGCTCTTTTCCTCCCCCGTTCTATAAGAAGGGCCATTAGTGCAGCTCTTGTGGTGATTGATGCTTTTGGGGTATGAGGAAGGTGAATCCACTCTAAAATGTGTAGCCTCTTTGAAGTCGAGATTTGAACGATGATTGCTGTAAGGAGTGTGGGTGTGGGAAGAAGCGCCAATGAGAGTGCATGATTGTGTAATGAGCGGTCCACCCAATGGGTATGCAAGGCGCTGTTGATTTCTTTAAGAGCATTAAGCTGTTGCTCATTCAGCTAAATGAGATCCGCTGGACGCTTAAGGCCGACCAATGCTTGAAATAATGGCAAGAGAATATGAGTTGAAATGGAAAGATATGGGCGTGCCCAGTTGAGCGTGCCCAGGCATTGCTGTAACTGTACCAAGGTTGCAGGTTGAGGGAGTGTGAGAACAGGAAGATGAGGTGAAGCTGTGGAGGCTAAAACCTTGTGTCCTAAATATTGTAACGGATAATGAGACTGCACCTTTTCTGGTGCTACATGCAGTCCTGCAAGAGCAAGGAGAGAGAGAAGACATGGAAAAGTTTTACATACTGTACCTTTAGGACCATCAGCTGCAATCAGGATGTCATCCATGTAATGATACACTAAAAATTCAGGAAATTTGTCCCGATAGGGTTGTAAAGCTTTATTTACAAAATATTGACACATCGTAGGAGAATTGAGCATTCCTTGGGGAAGAACTTTCCATTGATATCTAGCTGTAGGTTTAGAATTATTAAACTCAGGAACGGTGAAGGCAAATAGTATCCTGTCCTCTGGTATCAGCGGGATGGAGAAAAAATAATCTTTGAGGTCAATGATTATGAGATCAAATTTTACAGGAATTAAATTTGGATTTGGAAGGCCGCATTGCAATGGGCCCATAGGTTGCAATATAGCGTTCAGAACACGGAGATCCTGTAGGAGGCGCCATTTGCCACTTTTCTTTTTAATTACAAACACTGGTGTGTTATATGGGCTGGTAGATGGTTCAATGTGACCTTCTGCCAATTGCTGTTGAACGAGAGTGTGAAGTGCGTTTAATTTTTCTTTTGTAAGAGGCCATTGATCAATCCAAACAGGAATATTTGATTTGAGAGTGAGAGAAAGAGGAGAAATAGCCATAATTCAAGGTATGTAGAGAGAAGTGTGGAGTTGAGATAGCAGGTCACGGCCCCACAAATTGCAATGTAATGGAAGGACAAAGGGTTTAAGATAAGCAGTCACAGAGGAATGAGGCGTAGAGGCAGTAAGCCAAAGTGAGCTAACCTTTGCTGCCTGCGCTCCACCGACGCCTTGTACTGAAGTTGTTTCAGCAAGGGGCCAAGAGGATGGCCACTCAGAGGACCGAATGACAGAGACGTCAGCTCCGGTGTCAATCAGGCCAGCAAAAGATCGGCCATTCAGCAATATGGTTAACATAGGTTTGGAGGCTCGAACAGATTGCTGTAGAGTAAACAAAGAAGGGGGTTCAGGAGAGGGAAGAAGAATGAGAGTAGCCACAATCGTTCCCGCTTTCAGGGAAAAGCACCGGTCGCCAATGGCAGCGAGAGAGAGATTTTTCAGAGAAGAGGAGTCGTACAAAAAGGGTGCAGCGACTACGCCTTCAATGGTAAGGGAGGAGTTAGGTATGAGCAAAACAGGCAAGGAAGGCGGAAGTGGCTTCAGAACAGTGATAGAAAGAGGGAGAGTGAAGACCGAACCAGGATCATCATAAACGATGTCCTCTGTCAGCTGTACAGGGAAAGAAGTAGGTTGTAAAAAGGAAAGAGGAAAGAGAAGTTTCAGCCTTTGTAGCGGGGTTAGCTGAAGACCCCATGCCTAGTTTTCCAATTGCTGAGCAGGAGGAGGGTTAGAGCGACATTGGGAAGCCCAATGAAAACCTTTTCTGCAACGAGGGCAAACAGTTTTTGGCTTGGCAGCATAGGGTGCAGTACCCCGAGACTGGCCACGAGGCGTTCCCCCCCCACCCGGCATTCTACACTGATTTTTAAAATGGCCAGGCTTCCCACAATTAAAACAATTGCCAGAGCGAGACACGGCAAGGGCGTCGGACGACGGAGGGGAGGTGGGGAGGGATGCAGAAATGGAGGTAGAGATGGCAGCGGCAAGGGCGCTCATTTTGTGAGAAGTAGTTCCCACAATCCTACAAAGCTGCAGGAACTCAGCCAAGGTTACACCAGGTTTATTAGCAACAGGTTGAAGTATTTTTGACAATCTTCATTCGCATTGGTGTAAGCCAGTTTAATAAGAAGTTCTTGTCTGGCCGCCTCATTGTCAATTTGGCGTTCCAGAGCGGTTTGCAAACGGTTAACGAATGAAGAGTAAGACTCGTCAACCTCCTGCACTACCTTCAAAAAGGTGTGTGTGGATTTAGAGTCTGAATCATCCACACGTTTCAGGGCATTCATCGCACAAAGATGAATGATTGCAAAGGCACGGCGAGGGCAAGTTTATTGCTGAATCAGGGTGGAGAATAATCCGGTTCCCTTTAAGTGATCAGCAATGACCAGATTAGGGAGGCCTCGTCTTATTTCAGCATCTACTAATTTTTCATATTCAGACTGCCAAACAACATACTGGGCAGGAGTCATAAGCATGGAAAACAACATCTTCCAATCATATAACAGCATTACAGTGTTAGCAGACACGAGAGAATCAAGCATGCCACGAGTGTAAGTGGATTGCAGTCCATACATATTTACAGCCTCTTTTAAATTTTTCAACACTCTTAACTCTATGTTGTTATGAACAGGAGCGCCAGGGGCTCCCGGAACAAGAGTCATAGGGTAAGCAGAAGGTATATCACAAGATTCTAAGGTGAAGGAAGGAGAAGCCAGGATAGCAGTAATATTTCTCCCCGAGGGATGTGGGGACGGAGGATCAGTAGGAATGGGAGAGACAGAAGGAGAGGAGGGCTGCAGACGATTGTGCGGAGTGTCAGAGTGAAAAGGAGGGGCATAGGCAAGCTGAGGAATATCATCCGAAGAGTCGGCAGATTGGTAAGGTGGGGGAGAAGAATCAAGGTGAGCAGCAAGAGGCTCAGCAGTTTTAGAGGCAAGAGATAAAGACTCGGGGAGAGTGGTGGAGGGGTAGATAGTATTGAGCGCAGCCATTATCGCACGCCAGGACATAAGAATGTCCGGTGGAGCTCTGGGGATATCATACAGATATTTTCCCAAGCGTTCCCACGAAGTGCGACGCAGCGTGCCCTCAGCCGGATAAGCAGGACAGTGCTGCTCCACATAAAGCAAGAAGGAGGTGATAGATTTTCTAGACAAGGTATATACAGTGGTGCCGTTAATTTTCTGCAAACAATTAGCCTTCTTCACTAATTGGTAAAGTTCGTCCCTATGAACTGATGAAACTTTGGAGAGTGAGGAGCCCATTACTTACGATTGTACAGAGCCTTTGCCAGGTGCGTAGCAACGGGAGTGAAGGCAGCGCACCTCTAGACAGAAGTCACGCCGTGGAGCTGAAGAAGTGAGAGATCCCAGACGAGCCCCCAGTTGTCGCGTTGTTGCGGTTTGCTCGTTGTCCTTAGGTTCTCTGATCAGACCGTAGAGCCCCCGCAGGGGTGAAATTTAGAGGGACCCTCGCGAGGGTGAGTACTTAAGTACTAGAATCAATAATTGACACAGACACCATAGTTTCTCAAGGTGAGAGAGCACGTTGTGCCCGGGGTAGATGAAGAAGTCCCCCGATTGCAACGCACCACCCTCTTTTATTTTGCAGTTTTATCAGGGCGGGGGGAGCGAGACATATGTGAAGAGGAGCAAGGAAATATAATTCTAATGGCGCCATGGCAGGATGCGACCACTGTTGTGTGCTAAGATAGCGTGATTATCTATTAACAAGATATTTGTGGTCAGCTAGTTCCTGTAACTATTTGCCTACGTGTCGTGCCAAGCTGAGCTTATCATGCAATTCCTAACTTGAGAAGGTCATTCTTACGGCCTTATGTCAAGAGGACTCTCGAGGTTTACTACAGTTGTCTCCAGTCTGGATGAAGAATTGATTGGGCCATGTGATGGACTTATGGGTGCAGGGGATGGACCTTTGACTTTCTTTTAGGTGGAGAAAACCCAAAACTCTCAGATTTGGGTTTTCCCAGATGTGCCAATATGATATCTTCAATAACGTGGAACTTTGAGGAATTGCCAACCTCCGAGTCTTCTTTTCTGGAGGTTGCTACTTGGAACGCTGACATAGTGAACACCTAGATGCAAACCAAGTCATAACCAAAAGCCAACATGGGTTTGTCAAAAACAGATCATGCCAAACAAATCTTATTGCATTCTTTGACAAAGTTACAAAATTAGTGGGCTAGAGGAATGCTGTGGATATAGTTTACTTGAACTTCTGTAAGGCATTTGATAAAGTAGACCAGAACCTGCTACTTGATAAGATAGAAAAATGTGGGTTAGACAGCATCACCTCCAGATGGATTCGTAACTGGCTGACCAACCACACTCAACATGTAGTCCTTAATGGAACTGCATCTACACAGAGGAAAGTATGCAGTTGGGTATCCCAAGGCTCTGTCTTAGGCCCAGTACTCTTCAACTTCTTCATCAATTATTTCAACAAGGAGATAGATGGAGAACTCATCAAATTCGCAGATGACACCAAGCTAGCAGGAATAGCCAACACTCCAGAAGATAGGCTTAAGATACAGAAGGACCTTGACAGAATCGAACATTGGGCGCTATCTATCAAAATGAAATTCAATTGTGAAAATAAGAAAGGTTCACCATTTAGGCAAGAAAAACAAAATGCACAAGTACAGTATATGTGGTACTTGCTAAATAGTATTAACTGTGAGAGGGATCTCAGAATCCTAGTGCGCAATCATTTATATACGAGCCAGCTGTGTGCAGCAGCTGCCAAAAAAGCCAACACAGTTCTGGGCTGCATTAACAGAGGGATAGTATCAAGATCACATGAAGTGTTAATGCCACTTTATAATGCCTGGGTAAGGCCACACTTGGAATACTGCATTCACATTTTCATTGCCACGATGTAAAAAAGATGTTGAGACTCTAGAAAGAGTGCAGAGAAGAACAATAAGGATGATCAGGGGACTGGAAGCTAAGCCATATAAAGAATTGTTGTTGGAATTGGGTATGTCTAGTTTGATGAAAAGGACTAGGAGTGACATGATAATAATGTTCCAGTATTTCAAGGGTTGCTACAAGAAGACGGAGCCAAGCTATTTTCCAAAGGCCTTGAGGGCAGGACAAGAAGCCATAGGTGGAAACTAATCAAGGAGAGAAGTAACCTGGAACTAAGGAGAAATTTCCTAACAGTTAGAACAATTAATCAGTGGAACAATTTGCCTCCAGAAGTTGTAAATGCTCCAACACTGGAGGTTTCTAAGAAGAGATTGGATAACCATTTGTCTGAAATGGTAGAGGGTTTCCTCCCTGAGCAGGGAGTTGGACTAGAAAACCTCCAAGGTTCCTTCCAACTCCTTCCCTCCCCTCCTCTCTCCTATTCTATTCCTGTATGGATTTTTCATGTGCATCTGATGATTGGATAAACATCTTTGCCACATTCAAGCCCTGATAAAAGTTTCCCTCTACTAAGAAAAACTTCTCTTCTGTAAGTTGCTGAAAAAGAATGTTATTCCAGGAAAAGCATACATTACACTTCAAGCATTTATACTGCATCTTTCCTGTATGGATTAAAGTATGATTTTTAAGGGATGATTGACATGAAAATGCCCTCCCACAATCTAAGTTTCTAATTTCCCCTCTTCATGAACTCTTATATGACTTCTAAGGGTTTGAATAGCTATAAACAATTGTTCTACCATCAAAGTCTCTTAGGGCTTTTCCCATGTGAGTTTTCTGATCATCTCCAAGATCTCCCTTTTAAGTAAAACATTATTACACTCTGTGCATCTTTATGGCTTCACTCGCATATGGACTTTTTGATGACCTACAAGAGCTTGTTTTTGGGAAAAACATTTCCTACATTCCACACATTTGTACGGCTTTTCTCCTGTGTGGATTCTCTGATGAACCCGAAGCAGTGTTGCTGAGATAAAACATTTCCCACACTCCCCACATTTATATGGCTTCTCCCCTGTGTGTCCCTTTTGATGCCTCCGAAGTTCAGAAGAATCCACAAATCTTTTCTCACATTCTGGGCATTGATAGGGTCTTTCTCCGGTGTGAAGTCTCTGATGTCTAATTAGGTGGGACTTTCTGCCAAAACATCTCCCACATTCTAAGCACTTTTCATTTTTCTCCACAAACTTGTAAGGTCTCTCTCCTCTATGTATTCGGCAGTGATTTCTAAAGGTTGCTGAATAAGCAAATGTTTTCCCACAATCTAAACATTTGAATTTTTTTTCCTCTCTGTGAATAATCCCATGACGTCTCAGGATTGATCTCGTACGAAAATATTTTCCACACTCGATACATAGATAGGCCTTCACCCCTGTGTGAATACTCTGATGTTCAAAAAGACTTGCCTTTAGAGTAAAACATTTCCCACAATCCTTACATTTATAGAGTTTTTCTCCCCTGTGTGTCCTTTGGTGGTGCCGAAGTGTGTCCAAAGTCATAAATCGTTGCTCACATTCTGGGCATTCATGGGGTCTTTCCCCAGTGTGAATTTTCTGATGATAAATTAGGTGTGACTTGCTGGAAAAACATTTCCCACATTCTGGACACTGATAGGGTTTTTCCCTAGTGTGAATTCTCTGATGTGTCAGCAGGTATGATTTCGTGGAAAAGCATTTCCCACATTCTAGGCATGTTTTGCTTTCCTCCTTTGTGTGTGTTTTATTATGTTTGCAAAGAGCTGAACTCTGAATGAAACATTTTCCACACTCTAAGCATTTATAAGGATTCTGCCCTGTGTGAATTTTCTCATGTTTTCTAAAACATAGTTTATAACGGAAAGATTTCCCACATTCCAAACATTCATAAAGTTTCTCTCCGGTGTGGATTTGCTGATGTTTAAGCAGCTCTGAGTTTTGAGAAAAGCAGCGCCCACATTCCTCACACTTGCAGGACTTCTCTTCAGCCGGGCTGTTCGGAGGCCTAGAAAGACGCCGTCTCTCAGGAAATCTTCCCCAGCGCCTCCAGGATTTCTGAGATCTCTTTCTTCCCTGGTGGATTCGCTGATGGGCTCCAAGGTCCGAGCCTTTAGCAAAACGCTCTCCACACACTCCACATTTGTAAGGCTTCACTCCAGGGTGGCTCCGGAGATGTTTGGCAAAGCTCCAGACTCCAGGAAAGGAGCTCCCACACAGGAAACACAGGTGGGATCCATTCCCCGTGTGCAGCTCCCGGTGGATCAAAAGGAGGGACCGGTGAGCAAAGGATTTCCCGCATTGGGAGCATTTGGAGAGTCTCCCTTGATTCCTCTGAAGGGACCTTTGGCCAAAGTCTTCCCCCCTCTGCATTGTTTCCAGGGCTTTCTATCCGAGGAAATTCTAACAAGCAGAACTTTGGCCAAAAAGTTGGAGGATGGGCAGGAAGATGGGCTCCAGCACGAGTTCAAAAGCTCAGGAGATGAAACCTCCAGTGCCGATGACTGACCCAGATTGGATCCTGCAAGCAGAACTCCTGATGGCACCTGCAGGATGAAGAAAAAAGAAGTGAAAGAGAGAGGAAGATTTGTTTTCTTTGGCTCTCTAAACAGCCCAAACAATAGCTGGAAAACCAACTAGATGAACTCTGGTGGATCCTTTTCAAAGCTATCATTTTCTCCCCCAGAATCAAAACAATGCTGGGATTCCCCCCACCCATAGTTTAGCAGAAGAGAGGGATACCCCCCCACATAGGATTTGTATGTGTCAGGTAGATCTAATTGTGTACAGAGTACAATGTATATGTATGTAGGTATTCATGAACACTGTTCTTTGGGCCAGCACAGACTTAGTATGTCTCCCTCCTAGAATGGCTTCCTATTGTTGCTTTATAGTTTAGGGAGGATGCAAAAACATTCAACGGGATTAGCAATACCTCTTGTTGGGGGTCATGTGAGACCCCCATTTCCTGAAAGGGAGGCTGATGGCATATTTGGCCCAAATTTCCACCAAGTCATCCTACCTGCCCAGGAGAGATTTTGGAATCTGTCTTCAAGCATTTTCTTTTGGCTTCAAGTTTTGCATCCACCCAGCTCCTGGAATCACTCCACCAAGGGCAGAAGCACCAGAAACCATGGTTAAACTAATAATGGTTTAGTTGAGGGGTATGCAATTTCTGGGCTAAAGACTGATCCCAGCTTTCCGGGAATGTGATATGGCAAAACCCAATTTTACCACATGGCCCTTATGTTTTAGCAAAATTATACAATTAGCATGTTTCTTTCTCCAATCTCATATTTTATTTTTATTTATTTATTAATTTTATATACCGCCCCCTCTCCCGACGGGACTCGGGGCAGTGTGCAGCCAAGTAAAAAAAGCACAATTATAAATACAATTTTTAAAATAGAATTAAAAAGGATTAAATTGATGGCTGAATAAAGATAAAAAACTAATCAAGAGAATTTAAAAAACTAAAACCATTAAAATCAATTAAAAGCCCTACAAGTAACTCTAGGCCAGACCGGCTTGAAGGAAAAGGTGGGTCTTCAGTGCACGCCGGAAGGTTTGTAGGTCAGGGATAGTCCTCATCTCCGGGGGTAGTTCATTCCAGAGGGAGGGTGCTCCCACAGAGAAGGCCCACACCTTCGGTGCTGCCAGCCGGCATCGCCCAGCCGCCGGCACCCCGAGGAGGCCTGCCCTATGGGAGCGCACTGGCCGACGGGAGGCCGATGGTGGCAGTAGGCGGTCCCGTAAATACCCAAGTCCTAAGCCATGGAGCGCTTTAAAGATGACTACTAACACCTTGAATCGCACCCAGAAGGCCACCGGAAGCCAATGCAGCTCACGCAAGAGCGGTGTAACATGGGAGCTCCGAGAAGCCCCCAGCACCACCCGCGCGGCCGCATTCTGCACTAACTGGAGCC
Source organism: Bungarus multicinctus (assembly GCA_023653725.1). Taxonomy (NCBI): domain Eukaryota; kingdom Metazoa; phylum Chordata; class Lepidosauria; order Squamata; family Elapidae; genus Bungarus; species Bungarus multicinctus. The sequence goes on along the minus strand of CM042834.1, from coordinate 16,089,741 downwards.
TCCAGATGCTCTTCAAGGGGAGCCCCATGTAGAGAGCATTGCAATAGTCTAGACGGGAGATGACAAGGGCAGATGTGACTGTGCAAAGTGCATCCCGATCCAGAAAAGGCCGCAACTGGTTGATCCTACGGACCTGACAAAAAGCCCCCCTGGCGATGGCCGCTATGTGATCTTCTAATGACAGCCGTACGTCCAGGAGGACACCCAGATTGCGCACCCTCTCTGTGGGGGTAAGAATTTCTCCCCCCACGGCCAGCAATGGAGTTAGCTGGATGTATCTGGGTGCCAGAAAACACAGCCACTCGGTTTTGGCCGGGTTGAATCGAAGCCTGTTTCGCCCCATCCAACCCCGCACAGCTTCCAGGCACCGGGTCATCACTTCAACGGATTTATTTAATCCTTTTCCCCTTCAGTGCTACTGAATGTTGCTGTTTGAGGTCTCTGGCCTGTTCTGGTCAAGGAGAACATCCATCTTGAATCTCCTCCTCTTTCCCTCCCCCCCATTCCTTCTTTCTCCTTTTCTAATTTGCAGTTCAGCTCATTTTTCCCTCCATTTCTCCCTCAGACTTGTGGGAAACAAAAATATAGCCTATTGATCTATTGGATATAATAAGGCCTAAGTGGATAGTAGTAGGCCCCAAGAAAAGAGATATGAACCAGTCTTCAGCTAGACATGATTTCATAATATCCACGAATTATTTGTAATTTGCTGAACAGTTGCAAATTGGGTAACATGATTTTAACAAAGGGGATGGTTTCAGGAGTATATTTGGAACTAGAACAATGAAACTGAGAAATAAGGAGGTTTCAGATGTACACAGGTGAATGTGGAAACTGACGGTCAGCAAGAAAGAACAAGGAAATGGGTTATGAAATGTAGCAATGAAGAGGCCATCTCTGTGTGGCCGTTAGAAGAAAGGTATGAAAGGTGGAGCTCAAGATCAGTTTGGGGTCATTGGCCTTTAGCTGTCCTTGATGGACCTATGTCACTGGACCTCATTGCAATGGGTTATTAATGTAAGTGATAACGGGATGATGTTGTGATGGCTTTCCATGTTTCAAAATTACTAGTAAAAATAAAACCTCTGAATTTTAAAGTAAGAATTATTGTGTCAGATCCGTGTATCTGTCCTTCTTCAATGGAAAAAGAAGGGGGGGTTGATACAAGTAATCCTTTTTGATGTAACCTGAATATCTTAATTCTTGTATTGAATCTGTATAACTTGCACATGATATACAACTGGGGACTGGAGGCCAGATCCCTGGAAACTTGTCACCTCTTGGAGAGATAGCAAGAGGAGAAGAGGGCATAAAAATTCCAGCTCTGAAAGAAACTTCCTGGGAAGCTCTTCTCAACTACATTCCCAGAAAAAAGAGGGTGGGGAATTAACATGTTGCTTCTTTGTATTGACAAAATCCACACCAGACTAAGGAAAGGGGTTCCTTCTCCCTTTATCTAAGCTGCATGCCTGGAGACATATTAGACCCTGCTTTGAATGTCACCTGGATCTTTTTCCTTAGCAATAAAGAATTCCTTTTGAAATACCCGGTTTTCAAAAGTTCATTCTTATCCTCTGAAGGGGAAAGAGTCTGGGCCTTAGAGTAGAGGAGAGGAGAGGAGAGGAGAGGAGAGTAGAGCAGAGTAAAATAGAATATAATAGAATACTTTATTGGCCAAGTGTAATTGGATACACAAGGAATTTGTCTTCAATGCAAATGCTCTCAGTGCACATAAAAAGAAAAGATACATTCGTCAAGAGTCAAAAATCATAAGATACAACACTTAATGATAGTCGTAGGGTACAATAAGCAATCAAATCATACTAGGAAACAGACAATATAAATCGTAAGTATACAAGTGACAAAATTACAGTCATACAGTCACAAGTGGGAGGGGATGGGTGGAAAAACTGTCCTTGTGTCTAGCTGTTTTGGTGTGCAGTGCCAGTATCTATACCGTCATTTTGAGGGAAGGAGTTGAAACAGTTTATGTCTGGGATGTGAGGGGTCTGTAAATATTTTCACAGCCCTCTTTTTGACTTGTGCAGTATACAAGTCCTCGATGGGAAACAGGTTGGTAGTAATTGTTTTTTCTGCAGTCCTAATTACTCTTTGAAATTTGTGTCTGTCCTGTTGGGTTGCAGAACCAAACCAGACAGTTATAGAGATGCAGATGACAGACTCAATAATTCCTCTGTAGAACTGGATCAGCAGCTCCTTTGAGCTTTTTGAGCTTTCTGAGTTGATGCAGAAAGAACATTCTTTGTTGTGCTTTTTTGATGACGTTTTTGATGTTAGGTGTCCATTTTAGGTCATGTGATATAGTAGAACATATTGTTTTGTGCTGCTGTCTTTTATTTTTCCACTCCTCTACCTTTTGCTAATTTCCTTTCCTAAAAGAGCCATCAAGAAAGAGCTGCCACATCACAGTTGCTTCAGAGCAAAATAAGGGAACTACTGATTTTTACAGATTCTACCCAGCTTCCTATAAACAACAAAAAACAATTGAAAGCATTACCATAAAATCCAGGATATTCGTTCTTCTCGATTAAGCAGAAAGAAAGGAGATCTTTTCTGCATTGGGAGAACATGAACTCGATTCAAGAAATCTGAATTTAAAGCAACTTTCACCCCCCCCCCCCAATTGAAGAGAAAAGGCGGATATTTCCTTCATTCACACAATAATCCCCCCTTAAACCCTTCAAGGAAATGCCCCCTTTGCCCTCCGTGGGGCGAGGCTCCCCCCCCCTTTGCCCAGAGGCTCCCTGTCCAGCCCCGCATCCACCCGGGACCCTCCTGGCACCGAGGTGGGACTCGGGGTTACCCTCCTTCTGGCGGCCCGAGAGAGTAGGAATCCCGCTTGTCCGGAGCGGGGCCGAGGAGAGCTTTGCCGGATAGCGAGAAACCGCACAGCCGCCCAAAATGCACAAATCGGAAAAAGGGCAACAAAACTCAGCTCTGAAACGCAAACGGGGGGTGGGGGGGCTGTTTGCCCCTTCCTTCCTCTCCTCGCCCGGGATCGGCTGCGGTTTCCGGACCCGAGAAGCGCCACTTCTTCCTTCTTTCGCAGCCGGGTGGAGTCCAGAGAAGCCGGAATCCTTTCCCTCCTTCCCTTCCCCTCCTCTCTCCCCGCCCATCCCCCAGAATCGGGGATCCCCGCTCCCTGCTTCCCCAAAGTTTGGTGGGACTTGGATTACTTGAGACTTTCAAGAAGAGATTGGACTCCCATCTGTCAGAAATGGTGTAGGGTCTCCTGTTTGGGCGGGGGAGGGGGGTTGGATTAGATGACCTACAAGGTCCCTTCCAACTCTGATTATCTGTTATCTGCGGGACCGGGAGCTGGGATCCCTCATCCGGCACCTGGCCAGGCTGAAATGGCTGGGGAGAATGGGCTCCGTAGTAGAAAGGCGGGTGAGATAGGGAGGGTCTGCCGACTCCAAAGAGGCTGAGGTGATGGATCGGGGACGTGGCTTCCCCAGGGACACAGACCGACATTAAACTAGGATTACCTCTCAGCCCTGGAATTCAGGCAACTCCTCCATTCCGATCTCCGCTGAAGCGTCTAGTAGTAGGACGACTCACTGGAGCCGGGTGGGCGGGACACAATGGGCGTGGCCTAGGGAGTGGCCGGCAGGGGGGCGTGGGTGGGTAGGCGCGGCCAGGCCGAGGCGAAAGATTTTAACTGCAGCTGATTGGATTGGAGGTGGCTGAGTAGGCGCGGTCAGCTGGACGCAACCACGTGGCTGTGGCGGGGCGAGGTGGGGGGTGGCGCCAGGTGCTGGCAAGTAGGAAATAGGGAAGCGGTAAAATTTGAAAGGCAAAGGAGGGGGGCGGATTTCCTCCCCACCGTCTTTGGAGAAAAAGTTCCCTTTTTTCTTTCTGCCTCCTGAGTCGAGGTCTCTATGCAAACTTTAGCAGGGGAAGGAGGGAGAGGCTGGGTGGATTTTATAAGAAGCCAAATTTTAATATACACCTTTGATTTTTTTTTTTAAATAAAAACCTATTTTTACCTGCACTATCGTGTATATTAAAGGGCTGAAGGGCCTGAAATGAAATGAATGTTTTTCTGGGTGCTAAAACTTGTGGCCTTTTAAGTATGTCAAAATTGTGCTTTGCAACCCTGGCAGTTGCTTGGCTTGCAAGATGCGGTGGGCAAACAGAAAGTGTACTCTCCAAAGCACATGTAAAAAATAACCGTGTTGTAACGTTGAGCTTAAAGGCATGGAAAACTGCCCCTGTTCAGGTTGGCAGAATCCTGAAAGTCCCTTTGTGCTTTGAATAGAATTCTTTTTACTGGCCAAGCGTGATTGGACACACAAGGAATTTGTCTTAGTGCAAATGCTCTCAGTGTACATAAAAGATACATCCGTCAAGAATCATAAGGTACAACACTTAATACCATAAGTCATAAGGTACAATAAGCAATCAATAAACAATTTGCGCTTCTTTTAATGTATGCAATGAAAGGCTGGACAGTGGATCATGCCTCAGACCTTCCCTTTTGGCTGCATCTCCCATTGACCCTCTTTGCAATGTGATATTATGGTGTAAGTGCTTTAAGGTTGCTATGCTTTAAAAGTCAATAAACCTCTGGATCCGAAGTGAGATGCTTTACTGTCTATTCAATTTCTGTTAAAATACAGCTATGCTCATAATTAGGATTTTCCCCTGATATTTCCCCCACCCCTTTGGAGAAACACTCTTTTCTTTCTTTTTCTTGAGTAGAGGTTTCCATGCAAGCTTTTGCAGGGAAAGGAGAGAGGGGCTGGGTAGATTTGCCTCCCTCTATTTTGGAACAAAGTGCCTTTTTTTCTTCCTGCCTCCTGATTTCTGCCTCCTGTCTCTATGCAAGATTTGGGGACTGATTCCCAACATGGAGCATGTGAGGATGATGAGTGCTGGATGTAACTTCTACATTTCTTTAGAGTTATATATGTACAAAACATACAAAACATTTGCTAGACCAATACTTGAATCCAACTCATCAGTCTGGAACCCACATTACGCATCTGATATTAGCACAGTTTTTAGAATATGAAGCAAACTAGTTTTACTTTTACATATGTTATGTTATGCTTTTCTGGGTACTAAATTTTTATATAGTCACAATGCATTTAATAAAAGCCAATGTTTTTTTCCTGGTTCTTATTCCAGCCATTTATTTTTCTTGCCCGGCTTCCACATGCCGGGCTGGGGGGAGGAAATAATTTCATGCTGTTATCCTTAAAGTAACACTTTTGTGGCACTCTTCACTGAGGGAAGTAAAAACTCAGAACACAGGAACTATTGGCATCTGTGAGAGTTTCTTTTTTTCCTCTCACAGCCTTCCCTTGTCTTTGCAGTTTACATTTCTCAAACATAGGCATCTAAACAAAGCATTAAAAATTCAAGAGACAATCCTGGTAATTCAGTTGAAGGATATTGGGCGTGAGGCATTAATATCCACTTTGGAATTGATAATCTATGATGGGAAGATGATTTGTAAGAAGAAGGAGGGATGAAATGGTAGGGAAAGGGGAGGAGTTGCCCCTCCCAGGGCCTTGTGGTGTGTAAGGGAAATAGAAGGGTGTTGTATGGTTTTTATGACCTGAGGAACTAGAGGAAATAACTTTGTCTTATTTCCTACTAGCTCAATACCCGTGCTTCGCTATGAAACAATGTGATCGGGCTTACTTTTGGGGGAGGAAAATAAGGGGGGAAAATTCTGCCTCTGCCTACCAGCATCCATCGGTATTCATCTGGCTAGCATCCTGTCAGTGTCTGAGAGATTTGAGGGCTATTTGGAAACTGAAATAGTATTTGCTATGTGAGCAAGGAGGAGACAGTAAGGAGCCTGGGTGTGGCTTAGCTCAACTGTTCTGTATGAAAGCTGGTTGCTGCTCTGAAACTGAAACTCCTCTGTGTTTTGCATTTGGAACAGATTTCGTTTGAGGTGGGGAGGGGGAGTAGAACTCCTTAGCATCAGAGCATGTTAAGAATAATGTACGAAATACTAGTAAGTATTGATGAAATGGCAAATATGACAGATAAAAGTATAAGAACATAGTGAATACAGAACAAGAAATAAAAATTTTTAAGATATCATATAAAGAAGATAAGAGTACAATTAAAGAAAAATAGAATAAGTTATGAATTAGAATTAGGTAAAATAAAAGTTAAAATATAAGATTATTTTTGAAAATTTCTAGAAAATGGGAAATGTAATGATATGATAAGAAATTGAATATGTAAAATAGATATGTAATTATGGTCATATTTGTATGGAAATGTAAAAACCTGGAAACACACTTCACTAAAAGTGATATCATGCCTCTGGTGGAGACTGACTCTGAGCAGTCAGAGGAGGACCCAGGCCCATCCCCTATCCATCCTAGGGCACACAGGGAGGAGAGGATCAGGGTAAAATGTGGTCTACTCAGGAGAAGAGGGCCATGATCTTCTTCATGGGTTGCAGGTGTGAGATCTGCATAAGAGTTTGGACCTGTGTGCTAACAGACGCTGGAGACAAATTAGTGTTTTATTCCTAAAGGTTTATCTTGATTGGCGTCCTTCCAACGGACTGTCCCTGGTTATCTTCCTGAAGTTGGCAATTATCTATCCTGGTCTGATGTGGAACTTTATTCAGTGCAGTTTGTTTTTGGTTTTTGCTTCAATATTGGTTCTTTGAATTTGAACTATGTTTCTTTTCTTTGAAATGTTATTTTGAAAATAGTTTACTCCTCCACTGTGAACAATTAAACAGTGAAGCCAAGTTGGGTTTTAAAGAAACATTTAAAGAACTTTTATTTATGTTTTGGTTTTTGTTATATTTCTGATATACTCTGGGTCATCACAAGTGATGTAAAAGATTAAAAATAAAAAAACTTTTTGGAAAAAATATAATGTATGAAATACTAATGCTCTGGTGGTCATTTGGAAAAATCCTTTCTTAGTGAACACCTAGAAGCCAAGAGGAACATATGTACCAAATTTCAAGTTTGTAGGCTCTACGGTTCTGGAGATTTTGTGACGACGTGTGAATGGTATTTCGCATATATACAGTATATATAGATATCAACTGGAATTTTTCTTTATAGTGCATTGGTTCTTGACCTACTTCGTTATAGGAAATATGGGATAGCTGTGAAATCACGCTCTCTAATTTGATTTTGGCTCCAGCAATTAGTCCATCTGTTTTTATTTCTTTGGAAGGCCGTCTCCAGTTCTATGTTTCTGTGTGTGTGATGGGTTGGAAGAAATAGCCTTATGGGTTCAGTTCCAAGTGGGGAAAAAGACACTGAAAACATGGTGACTGCTTGGAAAGATGGTTTAATGGTGGACAGGATCACATAACTTGGAACTCCAAAGGGAAAAGGATGATCACATGCTTCAAGATGTTGGGTGAAGGAAAAGAAAAAGGGCCAAAATGCTGAGAGACCCTTATATACCCGTGATGGTGAACCTATGGCATGCGTGCCACAGATGGCGCGCAGAGCCATTTGTGCTGACACGCGAGCCGCAGGCAAACTTACCTCACTGCGCCTGTGCGTGCCTCACAGCTGATTTTCAGCTGGTTTGAGGCCTTTTTGTGCTTCTCAGAGGTTTGAAAAAAGCCTCTGCAGGCCGAATAGGCCCATTTCTTCACTTCCTCTATGGAAGTGATGAAACAGGCCTAGTCGGCCTGCAGAGGCTTTTTTCAAGCCTCTGGGAGTCTGAAAAAGGCCTCAAACCAGCCGAAAAACAGCTGTGACATGCAGCGCAGGTGGGATTGCGCACACATGTTCAGGGGGCATAAGGGGGCACACACATTGCCTTCTGGGTGCTGGCATGTGAGCGTACCAGCGCACACAATTTTTGGCACAGGAGCCCAAAAAGGTTAGCCACCACTGTTATATACTCTCTGTTGGGCCCCACCTTAGTGTTTCCTGCTCCTGTGTAAGAAAGGTATCTCATTGGCTGCCAGGCTCCCAGGGGCGGGGGTCTTAGCTAACTTTGTAGGCTTTGTCTGGACCCCATGGCTTCACCTGAGTGCTAGCTGATGCAATCTTCCCAGGCCACGTGGTGAGATGGGTAGAGGCCTTTGCTATGTAGAATACTCTGGCCCAGGCCTTAATTGCCCGCTCAATAACAAAGGTGAGGGTGAGCTTCTGCTTCTGAGGTGAGTTTCTGCTTCTGAGTTTCTACTTCTCTTTTTAGGGGAAATATTCTGCCTTTTCAATATTTCCTAGGATATTTCATTTTTCTAGGAGAGGGGGTGGGTGCTAACTTCCTACAGATGTTTCAAAGTGATGAACACAGATCTCCTGCCCCATAAAAGCCCCTCTAACATCACCCATCTCCCAGCACTGACAGGACAAAGCACTAGAATAGTTTTCATTGGCATTTGATGAAGTGGTCCAGTTACCTTGATGACAATGGCTACCTGTGAGAGGCCCGCTACTATTCTAAGCCAGAGAGGGAGAAAAAGTTTTGTTCTGACTGGGACATTCTAAGTTATTACCTGCCTGGCCAGTGGCCTACACTGCAATACCTGCAAACTGCAACTTTGCAAAAAATTATCCGGCGCCAGCGGAACCAAATACAAGACCCAGGCAGCCTTGATGAGCTTGTATTATGTGAGGAATACAAAATTACTCGCCAAGTAATACCAGGCATTAGAAGAGCCAACTCTGAAGTTGGCCTGAGGTCATCTTGGAGGCTTCAGTGTTGCCACAATGGAGATGAGGGAAGGTGGGGAGAGTAGAGAGAGATGGAAGTTTGTAGCCAAAACAAACAACTTTTCCCCTGGGAACCAAGGGCATTCCAGCCAGTTGGCTGAAGAAAGGAGTGATGTCATCAAGCAACTGGACAGCACCCTGATTGGACCATGTGACCATTTGTTTGGGAAAAGGGGAAAACTTTTAATTAGAGGAAAACCGTGGTAACCTTTAGAGTCGGTTTTCCCCAGTCCATGCCAATATGGTATATCCAAATAAATTGTTTTTTGAGGAATCTACCTGCCTCTCCCCTCTTTGGAAGAGCTTTATAGCTCCCGCTGCCTTAAGAAAGTTTAAAACATTCTTAAAGATCCATCTCACCCTGGGCACCCTTTTTTTGAACGATTACCATCTGGCAGACGGTACAGAATTGTAGGAAGTTAGCACCCATTGCTCTCCTAGAAAAATGAAATATTGGATACTGTAGATTTCTTTCCAGAACTTTTGCCCAGGCATGGTTGAAAACTCTCCGTTTGGGAGCCACTGAGCCACTCTGACCAGACATAACCAGTTCCTACAACCATTCCTCTTATGCAATAATCTCCAGTCCCCTACTTATGTATGTTACTCTTCCCTGCACCCTTAGTAGTCTCAACATATTTTTTGTATCCTGAATTTACACTTGAACCAGAGGCATCTAGATTTGATAGAGGACTAGAGAGAAGAAACTGTAGATCTTTGTTTTTCTAACTGATAACAGCAGCAGGGCCTCTCTTCACACACAGATGGAACGACTCACATATACCCAGAATGGAAGAATGGATGGGGAAGTTGACTGCTTTGGGTAAAGAAAACTTTGGCTACATTTCCTTCTACTTGGAAACCACTCTTGGGTTTGCTTGTAACTGAAAGAAATGAAATTTAAACCTTAGGTTTTATGTTTATACATGTTTATAATGATAAATGTACTGTTTATTATGGTATATTCTAATTCAAAGAGTAATTGAGAATTAGGATTTCACCTGTAGTGAAGGAAGTTGGAAGTTACTTTTTCTCTATAGCTTTTTCCCCCTTTTGTCTGCACTCTATTATTTTTATTTTCCCTCCCTCCCCTTGCTTTTTTTTCAGTTCTCTCTCCTTTGTTTTCTTGTGCTTTGTTTTTCAAAAATTTAACCAAGCTTACAATCTTTTATATGACTTCCAGGGGTTGATCCACTATGAAAAATTGTTCCCCTATCAGGGCATAACTGGGGCTTTTCCCATGTGGTTTTTCTGCTGTGTCAAGTTTTTAGCAAAACTTTATTGCATTCTATGCATCTCTATGGCTTCATTCCTCTACAGACCTTTTGATGATTTGGAAGGTTTTGATATCGGGTAAAATGTTTCCCACGCTCCCCACATTCATAGGGCCTCTTTCCTGTGTGCCTTCTGGGGACTCCAAAGTTCAGCAAACTCCACAAATCTTTTCTCACATTCTGGACATGGATAAGGTCTGACTCGGGTGTGAAGTCTCTGGTGTCCCATTAGGTGTGACTTTTCAACAAAACATCTCCACATTCCTTGTATTCTCCACCTTCCTCTTCTAAGGGCTCTCAATTTATCATCCACAGGTAGTCCTCTGACCACCACTGAGCCCAAAATTTCCGTTAAGTGAAACACCTGTTAAGTGAGTTTTCCCCACTTTACGACCTTTCTTGCCACAGTTATTAAGTTAATCACTGCAGCTGGTCACAGGGTTGTTAAGCGAATCTGGCTCCCCCCTTGACTTTGCTTGTCAAAAGGTCGCAAAAGGGGATCAGGTGACCCTGGAACACTGCAACCATCACAAATTTGAGTCAGTGGTCAAGCTTATTTTAATCTCTTCCAAAAAATTATTTAAAATTAGCACAAAATTATCAGCAAAGTCCTTCTTACCTCCTGCCTTCTGTTGTGCTCTAGGACAGTGGTCGCCAATCAGTGGGCCGGGGACCACTGGTGATCCGGGAGAAAATTTTGGTGGTCCGCAGAGAAATGTCACCCCCAAAGCAATTAATCCAGACTGCATGGGAACACAAGCCTTTGCCACCCACATGGCTCATGGGAACACAAGGCTTGCGTCACTTGCATTGCGAACAACACAAGGTAATGAGGGGAGGGGGGAACTTGCCCCACTCGCCCCATGCACCTCACCTGGCTTCTTTCCGCTTCTTTCTTCTTCTGGTTTTGGCTGCACACAAGGAAAGCAGCAAAAGTCTTTCTTTCTCTCTCCCAAACACCGCCAGAAATGAGTCTTTGGGATCCTGCATGGCATCTTGCTCCAAGAGGCTGTGCCATTCTAGTGGGAGTTTGGGGGAGAGAAAGACTTTTGCTGCTTTCCTTGCATGAAGCCAAAACTCCCCGCCCCCCCGAGAACAGAGCTGGAGACGGTATCCTGCGATCTCAAATAAAGAATGATCGATCGGTAGGAAAACGGGGTGGGGGATTTTCTGCAGACATTTTTTGGGAGTTTCTCAGGGTCTCTGCTGCTTCTGCTTTTTCTGCAGAGACTCTTGGAAAATCCCTCACCCCGTTTTCCTACCAATCGATCGTTCTTTATTTGGGATCGCAGTATACCATCTCTCTCTCCTCCCCCCCGCCTCCCCCCCCCCCGAAGAATGGAGCTGAAAAACAGGTTAGGAATGTGGCTGCCTCGGAGGGTGTGAGGGTGTGTGAGGGACCTGTGTGTGTGTGTGTGCTTGTGTGTGTGTGTGTGTGTGTGTGTGTGAGAGAGAGAGAGAGAGAGAGAGCACCGCCAGCTATCCAAGGTTAGCTCGGATCTAAAATTATGAGTTTGGTGGTTCCTGTAGTCCAAAAGGTTGGTGATCCCTGGATTAGAGTGTGATTTTTAAGGGACGATTGATAAGAAAATTCTCTTCCACAATCTGAGAGTTTCTAATCCCCCATCCTTTATGAACTCTTATACGACTTCTAAGGGTTGAACGAGTATGAAAAACTGTTCTACCATCAGAGCCTATTAAGGCTTTTTCCATGTCATTTTTCTGATGTCTCGCTTTTGAGTGAATCTTTACCGCACTACATGCATCTCTATGGCTTCATTCTCACATGGACCTTTTGATGCCTTCCAAGGTGTTGTTGTTGGGAAAAACATTTCCCACACTCCACACACAGGTATGGCTTCTCCCCCGTGTGGATTCTCTGATGAACCCGTAGCAGTGTTGCTGTGAGAAAACCTTTCCCACACTCCCCACATTTAAAGGGCCTCTCTCCTGTGTGCCCCTTCTGATGCCTCCGAAGTTCAGCAAACTCCACAAATCGTTTCTCACATTCTGGGCATGGATAAGGTCTGTCTCCAGTGTGAAGCCTCTGATGTCGAATTAGGTGTGACTTATAGATAAAACATCTCCCACAATCTGAGCACTGATGGGGTCTTCCTCTGGTATGAAGATGCTGATGTTGAATTAGGTGTGACTTTTGAACAAAACATTTCCCACATTCTGAGCACTGATGGGGTCTTTCTCCGGTGTGAAGTTTCTGATGTTGAATTAGGTTTGACTTTCTGCCAAAACACCTCCCACATTCTGGGCACTTTTCATTTTTCTGCACACACTTGAACGGTTGCTCTCCTTTGTGAAGCCTCACATGTTTTCTAAGGTAATATTTGCAACGAAAAGATTTCTCACATTCCGGACATTTATATTGCTTCTCTAAATGTGTTCTCTGATGCCTCACAAGTGCACCTTTCCAGGTAAAAGATTTCTCACACACTGAGCATTTGTGGTGTTTCTCACCTGTATGGGTTTGGCAGTGACTTGTAAGGGTTGATTGACGAGTAAATGCTTTCCCACAGTCTAAACATTTGAACTTTTTTTCCCCTCTGTGAACATTCTCATGACTTCTGAGGATTTGTATTGTACGGAAAAATATTCCACACTCGATGCACATATAGGGCTTCACCCCTCTATGGGTACACTGATGTTCAGAAAGATTTGACTTTTCAAAAAAACATTTATCACAATCCTTACATTTATAGAGTTTTTCTCCCCAGTGCGTCCTTTGGTGTCTCCGAAGTTGAGAAGAATCCCTAAATGTTTTCTCACATTCTGGGCATTTGTAGGGTCTTTCCCCAGAGTGAATTCTCTGATGTCGAATTAGGGTTGATTTCTGGCCAAAACATCTCCCACATTCTGGGCATTCATGGGGTCTTTCTCCAGTGTGAATTCTCTGATGTTGAATTAGGTTTGACTTGTAGCCAAAACATTTCCCGCATTCTGGGCATTGATGGGGTGTTTCCCCAGTGTGTGACTTACGTTTATATAGTTCTTGTCCCCTGTGCCTCCTTTGGTGCTTCCGAAGTTCAGAAGAACCCACAAATCTTTTCTCACATTCTGGGCACTGAAAAGGTCTGTCCCCAGTGTGAAGTCTCTGATGTCGATTTAGGGTTGACTTTGTGACAAAACCTCTCCCACATTCCGGGCATTGATAGGGTCTTTCTCCGGTGTGGAGTCTCTGATGTCGAATTAGACATGACTTGTAGCCAAAACCTCTCCCGCATTCTGGGCACTGAAAGAGTCTTTCCCCAGTGTGAATTCTATGTCGAATTAGGTGTATCTTACATTTATATTGTTTTTCTCCCATGTGCGTCCTTTGGTGTCTCCGAAGTTCAGAAGAATCCACAAATCTTTTCTCACATTCTGGGCATGGATAAGGTCTGTTCCCAGTGTGAAGTCTCCGATGTCGAATTAGGGTTGACTTTTTGCCAAAACATCTCCCACATTCTGGGCACCGATAGCGTTTTTCCCTGATGTGAATTCTCTGATGTTTCAGCAAGCATGATTTCTTGGAAAAACATTTCCCACACTCTAGGCATGTTTTGCTTTCCTCCTTGGTGTGTGTTTTATTATGTTGGCAAAGAGATGAACTCTGAGTGAAACATTTTCCACACTCTAAGCATTTATAAGGATTCTTTCTTGTGTGAATTTTCTCATGTTTTCTAAACAATTGTTTATTACGGAAAGATTTCCCACATTGCAGACATTGATAAGGTTTCTCTCCGGTGTGGATTTGCTGATGTTTAAGCAGCTGCGAGTTTGGAGAAAAGCTGAGCCCACATTGCTCACACTTGCAGGGCTTCTCTTCAGTCGGACTGTTCGGAGGCCTAGAAAGACGCCGTCTCCCATGAAATCTTCCCCAGCGCCTCCAGGATTCCTGCAATCTCTTTCTTCCCTGATGGATTTGCTGATGGGCTCCAAGGTCCGAGCCTTTAGCAAAACGCTCCCCGCACCCTCCGCATTTGTAAGGCTTCACTCCAGGGTGGCTCCGGAGATGTTTGGCAAAGTTCCAGACTCCAGGAAAGGAGCTCCCACAAAGGAAACACAGGTGGAATCCATTCCCCGTGTGCAGCTTCCGGTGGATCCAAAGGAAGGATCGGTGAGCAAAGGATTTCCTGAACTGCAAGCATTTGGAGAGTCTTCTCTGATTCATCTCAGGGCATCTTTGGCCAAAGTCTTCCACAGTCTGCATTGTTTCCAGGGGCTGCTCACTTTCAGGGCTTTCTATCCGAGGAAACCCTAACAAGGAGAACTTTGTGAAAAAGTGGGAAGATGGGCAGAAGGATGGGCTCCCACATGCGTCCACATGCTTGGAAAATGAAACCTCCGGTCCCGGTGACTGAGCCAGATTGGATCCTGCAAGCAGAACTTTGTCCAAAGGTTTTCCTGGTGGCACCTGCAGGATGAAGAAAAAGAAGTGAATATCCAAATAGCCCAAACAATAGCAGGAAGAGCCACCTATATGAACCCTGGAGGACCACTCCCCCCAAAGCGTCTATTCCCTCCCTGCAGAATTAAAGCCATGCTGGGATCCCCCGTTTGGAGCTGACCTCCCCTTCCCTCTTCTTAGCAGAAAGAGAGGGATGGTTGCGAGTCCCTGTTGCCCCCCATTTGCCTGCCTGAACTGGGGATGATCCCTGCCTTTTCCTTTTTGCCCAATTGTGGGCACGGTGATGCTACGTGATGTGAGACACTCTACAAAGACCCCCTATCCATAGGATTTATATGTTTCAGCTAGATCTGTGTTCAGAGTACAACCAATGTTGGTATTCATGAACACAATTCTTTGGGCCACCAGAGACTATAATATGGGCTCCTCCAAGAATGGCTTCCTATTGTTTTATAGCTTAGGAAGGATGTAAAAACATCCATCAAGGTCATCAATGGCTCACGTTGGAGGTGAAATGAGACCCCCCCCTCCCCCCCCATTTCCTGAAAGGGAGGCTGATGGCATATTTTCCCAACATTTCCACAAGATCATCCTAGCTGACCAGATCAGATTTGGAATCTCTCTTCAAACATTTTTTTTTGGCTTCAATTGCTGCATCCAGCCAAATGCTGGAATCACTTCATCAATGGGAGAAACACCAGAAACCATGGTTAAAATAATAATAGTTTAGCTGAGGGTTGTATAATATCTGGGCTGAAGGTTGTATAATGTCTGGGCCCCACTTTGGAGAACTGTCCTTGGAGCAAAATCAAATTTTACCTCACAGTCTTTATGGGTTGACAATATTATAGTATTGACATGATTTTTTTCTTCACTGTCATACTCAATCCTTTTCAGTTCCATTGAGGTATCTGAGGCTGTCCTGGTCAAGGCCACTGACCATCCTGAATCTCTTCCTCTTCCTGTCCTCCCTCAGCTCCCTCTTTCTCCTTCTGTCATTTACAACTCTGTTCATTCTTCCTTTCTTTTCCTTCCATTTCTCTCCTAATAGGCTTGCTCTACTACTTGCCAATAATTTGTAAAGAAACGGCTTCTTAAAATCTAAAGAAGAAATTCAATACACCCATGCTGAACACAATAGGGAACAAACAGCTTTTATTTAAAAATTTGACCCTATATATCAGGGAGTCAAACTGGTGACTTGCAAGCTGGATATGTGACACAGAGGTTACATCACCCCCAGCTCTGCGATAGGGAAAAACACCGCGAAACATCATGTGACAGCAAAGTGACGTGGCAAGTTTTACATCTTTGCTATATATGAAGAAAATGTCCAAAGGAAGCCTATCACTTTTTGAAGAAAACAACAACCAAGAGCAAAGCCCCTTCTATGTATCCTACTCCACTCCAATGAAGCCCCTCTGGAACTGAGCAATCGCTTTCATTTTGATTGTTCCCCTCTGCAAAGAAATATGCAGTCACCCACAAGAGAGCAGTCTTCAATAGTTTCAAGGCAAAACCCAACATTTCTGGGATGGGAAGAAATCCCAGAGTTCTCTAGCAAAAAAAAGGTGAGTATCGGTAATAGGCGACTCAATTAGGGGAACAGAAACTATAGTCTGCAGAGCAGATAGTCAATCTAGGCAGGTATGTTATCTCCCTGAAGCAAAAAATAAAAGATGTAACAGAAATAATCAAACCCATGAAGTACTATCCCTTTCTTCTCCTGCACATGGAGACCAATGACTCAACAATGAATCTGAAAAGAGCAGATGTGGTTCCCATTTTCAAGAAAGAGTTAAAAAAAAGAGATCCGGGAAACTACAAACCAATCAGCCTAACATAAATGCCTGGGAAGATAGTGGAACAGATAATAAAAACACAGATCTGCAAACATCTAGAAACAAAGTTATAACTAAAAGCCAGCACGGGTTTGTTAAAAACAGATCATGCCAAACCAATCATTTAGTTCTTTGACAAGCATGGTTAGTCTAAAGCAGGGGTGTCAAAGTCAAGGCCCACAGGGTGCTTAAATCTCGCCCATGGAACTGGCCTGGAAATAGCAAATGGCCCCGGTGCCTCCGCTAGCAAACATGCACCTCGTTTTAAGCCTGGTCGTCCTCCTGCAGCATTCTACCAGCCAAATAGGGGCGTGGGGGTTCTCCAGAGGCCTCCGCCAGCCTGTTACAAGCCAAAATGGAGCCTCCATGAGCTGGATCCGGTCTTCCAAAACTTTTGGCCCTCTCCACAGACTGTGCCTGCTTTCCTAGCATTCAGAATTCCACTTACTCCTCCCTTCCTCATTTCCCATGATTTTACTGTACTTACTTTTTGAAGAGCTCCGGAAGAGGCTGACCCATGTGGCAAAGAATCAGAGTCTTTTATTCGGAAGCCAGTGAAGCTGTAAGAATGTGAGATGTAAGGAAAACAACTTTCCCCATCTGAATAAAAGATTGGCTTCTCTGCCATGAGGACCTGCAATTTTCGATTGGGCTAAGTCTTACTGGCAACGAGCAACCTCCTGTTTCCTGCTGACTGGCAATGAGGTACCTTGGTGGATTGGGGGAGGCCTTGGATGGCCTGCTCCAGCACTAGGTCCCCAGCCTGAGATACTTCATTTGCATTTAATGACCTGCACATTCGATTAACAAATGCATTGGGGAAAGCAGAAAGTGATCATGTTCATTTAACATGATTCAATCAAATTAATCCTCGGATTAGGAATGTAATTGGCAGGCTCTACTATATTAATAACCCGAGAATTAACTGTGAAATGAGAGGGAGGGAGGGTCTCAGGGAAGTCCCAGGGAAGACTATAGGTGCCCCCCCCCCACGAGTATGGCCACCGTGGCTACCCTCCACCCCGACCCCTGGCCCTCCATGGTCAAACAAAACCCTGATATGTCCCTCAATGTAATTGAATTTGACACCCCTGGTCCAGACAAAAGAAGGATTAGGCGTGACATAATAGCAGTAGTTCGGTATTTGGGGGGGCTGCCGCAAAGAAGAGGACGTCAACCTATTTTCCAAACCTCCAGAAGGCAGGACAAGATATAATGAATGGAAAAAAATCAAGCAGAGAAACAACCTGGAATTAAGGAGGAACTTCCTAACAGGGACAATTAACAAGTGTAGCAACCTGTCTACAGAAGTTGTGGGTGCTCCAACTCTGGAGTTTTTTCAAAAAAAAAAAAAGAAAAGAATGGACAAACCTGTCTGAAATGGTATAGGATCTGCTGCTTGAGATGGACTACTAGAAGACCTCCAAGGTCCTTATCAGCTCTATTCTGATTTATAAAACCCACCAACTGCCACCACAGCCTCTTCAAAGCAAAAGGAATGGGGGGGGGGGAGAGCGTTTTAGAGCTTCTACCCAACTTTGTCAAACAAAAGCAATTAGAATATCAAAAAAAATCTTCATTTCTTTTTCTATTTAAACAGAAAGAAAGATCTTTTCTAAGTTGGCAGAACATGAGCTCAATTCAAGCAATTTGGACCTTTTTCTCCACCTAATTAAAGAGACAAGACCCGTAGTTCTTTCCATTACTCCAAATCCCCCTTAAACCCTTCAAGGAAAAGCCCCCTTTGCCCTCCGTGGGGCGAAGCTTCCCCTCTTTCCAAGAGACTCCCCGTCCATCCCCGCATCCACGCAGAAGCCTCCTGACACAGAAGGGGGACTCGGGGCTACCTTCCTCCTAGCGGCCCGAGGGAGAGCAGGAGCCCCACCTGCCCAGAGCGGGCCGAGGAGCAGCCTTGCCAGACAGCGAGAATCCGCACAGCCGCCCAAAAAGGCCGCAATTGGGAAAAAGGGCAACAAAACCCGCTGAAGTTCAGCCACCCATACAGGGCGGAAAGGAAGAACGAGAGGCGCTTCCTAGAGCGGCCCCTCGAAGACTTCTCCCCACTCCTTCCGACCCCCATTTCCTCCGTGGAAGAGTGGCGAGACGCTCTGCTTCCTCCTTCATCTCCTCCGTGATCCGCTGCAGATTTTGGGTCCAAGAAGCGCCGCTTCTCCTTCGGAGGGAGTGGGGTGCCTCCTTCCCGGCCGGGCGGAGTCCAGAGAGGCCGGGATCCTTTCCCTCTCTCCCTTCCCTCCCAGAATTGGGAAGAAGCGATCGGGGATCCCCGCTCCTTGCTTCCCCCGAAGTTTGGAGGGGAGTTGGACGCGGGACCGGGCGCTGGAATCCCTCATTCGGCACCTGGCGAGGCTGAAACGGCTGGGGAGGATGGGCTCCGTAGTAGGGAGGTGGGTGAGATAAAGGAGGGTCTTCCGAGTCCAGAGAGGTTGAGGTGATGGATAGTAGACGTGGCTTCCCAAGGGACACAGACCGACATTAAACTAGGATTACCTCAGCTCTGGAAGTCAGCCGAGCTCTCCACTCATTGCTTGCCGGCCGGTCTCCCTGCAGCAGAGGCAGCCCCGTTCAAGGCAGGAAATCTCCCTCCTTCTCCCGCTAGGTGCAAATGGCGACTAGACAAAGAGTAACAGTTGGAAGGGACCTTGGAGATCATATAGTCTTCCTTGCCTTTCATTCTTTCCTAAGGAGCTCCGCCTCCATTCAGGGGCTCCTCTTCCCAGGTGCGTTATGGGAAAGTGCGACACACAAACTGCAAGTAGATGGACACACGGGGATCAGAGGTTGTATGGGAGGCTATTTGCCAGTTGTAGAAAAGGAGCAAATGTAGAGTAACAGAGTTGGAAAGGAACTTGAAGGTCTTCTAGCCGTTTTGGACCTCAGGGACCATCAAACTCATAATTTTAGATCCCAGGGACCACTAACTGGTTTTGTGGGTGTGGCTTGGTGGTCATGTGACTGGCTGGGCATGGGTTGTATGTAAATATAAATATTTATATAAATATTGAATTTTTTTATAAAACAACTTTTAACCAAAATCAGGCAAAGCAGGCAGGCAGATTGAGTTGCTCACAGAATCATTCAGAAATCTATCTGCCATTGGCTAGCTCAGTCTGTCACATAAAATTTGCTTGCAAGCAAACTCATAAAATTTGCTAGCAAGCAAACTCACAAAATTAACTCATAACATACCATGCATGTAAATATTGAATTTTTTATTTTTTTAAAAAAGCAACTTTTACCCAAAATCAGGCAAAGTAGGCAGATTGAGTTGCTCACAGAATCATTCAGTGATCTATCTGCCATTGGCTAGCTCAGTCTGTCACATAAAATTTGCTTGCAAGCAAACTCATAAAATTTGCTAGCAAGCAAACTCACAAAATTAACTCATAACATACCATGCATGTAAATATTGAATTTTTTATTTTTTTAAAAAAGCAACTTTTACCCAAAATCAGGCAAAGCAGGCAGATTGAGTTGCTCACAGAATCATTCAGTGATCTATCTGCCATTGGCTAGTTCAGTCTCAAATTTGCTTGCCGGTGGGTCTGCACTGAATTTGCTTGCAAGCAAACCTTCATTCCTAAGGGAGGTTCGGCTGTACCGAAGATCTAAGGACTAGCTAGAAAGCAAGAAATCCAACCATTTCTTGCTTCCTAGTTAATCTAAATCTCCCGCCACAGCAGAACAGATGATGGTCGGAAAAAGGAAAAATAGCAATTTAGCAGGCAAGTTTACCGGGTAAGGAATGGGCAGGGAG
Organism: Bungarus multicinctus; assembly: GCA_023653725.1. Lineage (NCBI taxonomy): Eukaryota > Metazoa > Chordata > Lepidosauria > Squamata > Elapidae > Bungarus > Bungarus multicinctus. Next base: position 16,069,753 of record CM042834.1, on the reverse strand, counting down.
AGTTCCTGCGGGCCACGTGGGTAGTGCAGCCTTGTGTTTCTGCACAGCCTGAATTAATTGCTTTGTGTGGGTGCTCTGGGGGTGAGATTTCTCTGCAGCCCACCAAAATTTTCTCACAGCCCACCAGTGGCCCACTGGTTGGCGACAGCTGTTCTAGCCCAACCCCCTGCCCAAGCAAGTGATCCTACACCATTCCAGAGTAGGTGCAAAGGAAGGGTTGAATTTCCTGCCTTGCCTTCTATTTTTTCCCTCCAAGGAACTCTATCCCCACTCGGGTTCCTCTTCCCAGGTGCATTGAGCTAAAGTGCAGCACCAGGAGGTGGAAACAAGTAGATGGAGCCATGTGACACTCATCGATCAGAGGTTGCATGGGACGACCAATTGTGGAAAATAGGCCACAATTGTCCCATATTGTGCACCTCAGAACACCAGGAAAGATGATGTTTCATCATGGTTTGCCAAGTGTGCCCCTTCTGGAGGCTCCAAAGTTCAGCAGACTCCACAAATCTTTTCTCACATTCTGGCCATTCATAGGGTCTGACTCCAGTCTCTGAAGTCTCCGATGACACATTAGGCATGACTTTTCAACAAACATCTCCACATTCTTTTGACTTCACCTTGTATTCTCTATCTTCCTCTTCTAAGAGCTCTCAACTTATCATCTATAGGTAGTCCTCTACATACGACCACCATTGAGCCCAAAATTTCCGTTGTTAAGTGAAACACCTGTTAAGTGAGTTTTCCCCATTTTACGATCTTTCTTGCCACAGTTATTAAGTGACCCACTGCGGTTGTTGAGCTAGTCACATGGCTGTTAAGTGAATCTAGCTTCCCACTTGACTTTGCTTGTCAAAAGGTTGCAAAAGGGGATGAGGTGGCCCTGGAACACTGCGACCGTCACAAATGTGAGTCAGTGGTCAAGCAGCTGAATTTGGATCATGTGACTTTGGGGATGCTGAGACATGGTCATCAGTCACTTCTTTCAGTGCCAGTGTAACTTCAAACGGTCACTAAATGAACTGTTGTTTGAGTCTACTATCTGTATTGACAAATTGATGTGGAAAAGCGGTTTAAAGAAATGAGACAAAAAGGGAAAGACATCAGGATATGACACTTTATCCATTTATTGCGGTCTCCTCTTCCTTTTCCATAAAATGCTTCTTGTGCTGAAACCCACAGAGTCATTTTTGGGCATTGCCTATTTTTTCTGTTGTCGAAGGTGAACATAAAAAAGCCATACCCTTCCCATTTAAAAATCCTCTTTTAGCTATTGCTTTTAAAACCATCTAATGCACTAAAAATCTGTTAATGTTTCCATGAATATTTTGATTTCTTCCAAAAGACCTTTTAAAATCACCACAAAATTATCAGCAAAGTCCTTCTTACCTTCAGGCTTCTGTTATGCTCTAGGATACACATCCTATGTTTCTATTTATTTCCTGGATTTTTTAATCCTGCCCAACTAAAGAGAGACTTTTGGTGGCTTGCAAGGTTTTAGCAGAAGCCTTAGCTTTCCCCCTATTTTGTCAGCACTGTTGCTTTTCATCCATGTCCTTTTTTCTTTTTAAATTCTTAGAATCATAGGGTTAGAAGAGATCTACAACAGAATAACAGAACTATAATCTTCTAGTCCTACCTTCCCAGCCCAAAGCAGAAGTCTTCATATACTTCCAGACAATTTCACATTATATATTAGATATCCACGCTCATGTAATATTTACACATCTCAGAATTAAAATTTCCCCCCTTTTTTGTCAGCACTTTTGCTTTTCATCCATATCCCTTTTTCTTTTTAAATTCTTAAAATCATAGGGTGAAAAGGGACCTACAACAGAATAACAAGAGCTGTAGTCTTCCAGTCCTACCTTCCCTGCCCAAGGCTGGAGTCTTCATACGATTCCAAACCATTTTACATTAGAGATTAGATTTTCACACTCACATCTGATTTTCACATCTTAGAATTAAAATTTTTAAAAATTACAACAAAATTTAACTTGGCAAAGAAAATTTCTGGGAGGCAATTTTAATGGACAATCTCCAGGAGGCAAAATGTTCCAATGGGCAAGGAAAAGTATTCTCACGTTATACACCTTGTAAGGTTTTCCTCCTGTGTGGATTTTTTTGTGCACCTGAAGATCTGATGATCAAATAAAAATCTCTGTCACATTCTAAGCCCTGATAAAAGTTTCTCTCCAGTAAGAATTCACTGATGCTGAAAGAGTATTTTTCCAGGCAAACCATACATCACACTTCAAAGACTTAAAGTGCATCTTTCCTATTTGGATTAGAATGTGATTTTTAAGGGACGATTGATAAGAAAATGCTCTCCCATGATCTGAGAGTTTCTAATCCCCCCCTTTATGAACTCTTATATAACTTCTAAGAGTTGAACAACTATAAAAAACTTTTAACCATCGGCCTGTTAGGACTTTCTATGTGTGCTTTCTGGTGTCTCGCTTTTGAGTGAATCTTTACCGCACTACATGCATCTCTAAGGCTTCATTCTCACATGGACCTTTTGATGCCTTCCAAGGTGTTGTTGTCGGGAAAAACATTTCCCACACTCCACACACAGGTATGGCTTCTCCCCCGTGTGGATTCTCTGATGAACCCGAAGCAGTGTTGCTGTGAGAAAACCTTTCCCACACTCCCCACATTTAAAGGGTCTCTCTCCTGTGTGCCCCTTCTGATGCCTCCGAAGTTCAGCAAACTCCACAAATCGTTTCCCACATTCTGGGCATTCATAAGGTCTGTCTCCAGTGTGAAGTTTCTGATGTCGATTTAGGTGTGACTTATAGGTAAAACATCTCCCACATTCAGGGCATTGATGGGGTCTTTCCCCAGTGTGAAGTTTCTGATGTTGAATTAGGTGTGAATTTTCAATAAAACATTTTCCACATTCTGAGCACTGATGGGGTCTCTCTCCAGTATGAAGTTTCTGATGTCGAATTAAGTGTGACTTTTCAACAAAACATTTCCCACATTCTGAGCACTGATGGGGTCTTTCTCTGGTGTGAAATTTCTCATATTGAATTAGGTGTGACTTCTGCATATGAACGCGAAGCAGTGTTGCTGTCAGAAAACCTTTCCCACACTCTCCACATTTACAGAGCCTCTCTGTTGTGTGCCCCTTCTGATGCTTCCGAAGTTCAGCAGACACCACAAATGTTTTCTTACATTCTGGGCATTGATAGGGTCTCTCTCCAGTGTGAAGTTTCTGATGTCGAAGTAGACTTTCTTTGTAGCCAAAACATTTCCCACATTCTGGGCACTGATGGGGTCTTTCTCCAGTGTGAATTCTCTGATGTCGAATTAGGTTTGACTTTTGAGCAAAACACTTCCCACATTCTGGACACTTTTCATTTTTCTGCACACATTTGAACGGTTGCTCTGCTTTGTGAAGACTCTCATGTTTTCTAAGATAATATTTGCAACGAAAAGTTTTCTCACACTCCGGACATTTATATTGCTTCTCTAAGTGGCTTCTCTGATGCTTCAAAAGTGTACTTTTCCGGGTAAAAGATTTGTCACACACTGAGCATTTGTGGTGTTTCTCACCCGTATGGTCTTGGCAGTGACTTGTAAGGGTTGACTGACAACTAAATGCTTTCCCACAGTCTAAACATTTGAACTTTTTTTCCCCTCTGTGAACATTCTCATGACTTCTGAGGATTTGTATTGTACGGAAAAATCTTCCACATTCAATGCACATATAGGGCTTCACCCCTGTATGGATACTCTGATGTCGAAAAAGAGCTTCCTTAAAAGAAAAACATTTATCACAATCCTTACATTTATAGAGCTTTTCTGCCGTGTGTGTCCTTTGGTGTCTTTGAAGTTGAGAAGAATCGACAAATCTTTTCTCGCATTCAGGGCACTGATAGGGTCTTTCTCCAGTGTGAATACTTTGATGTCGAATTTGGTATATCCTATGGGAAAAACTTTTTCCACATTCTGGACACTGATAGGGTCTCTCCCCACTGTGAGACTTACGTTTTTCTCCCCTGTGCCTCCTTTGGTGTCTCTGAAGTTCGGAGGTATCCACAAATCTTTTCTCACATTCTGGGCATGGATAAGGTCTGTCCCCAGTGTGAAGTCTTTGATGTCGAATTAGGGTTGACTTTTGACCGAAACACTTCCCACATTCTAGGCACTGATGGGGTCTCTCTCCGGTATGAACTCTCTGATGTCGGAGCAAGCATGATTTCGTGGAAAAAGTTTTCCCACATTCTGGGCATGTTTTGCTTTTCTCCTTTGTGTGCGTTTTATTATGTTTGCTAAGAGATGCACTTCGAGTGAAACGTTTTCCACACTCTAAGCATTTATAAGGACTCTTTGTTGTGTGAATTTTCTCATGTTTTCTAAACAATTGTTTATTGCGGAAAGATTTCCCACACTTCAGACATTGATAAGGTTTCTCTCTGGTGTGGACCTGCTGATGTTTAAGCAGCTGTGAATTTTGGGAAAAGCAGAGCCCACATTGTTCACACTTGCAGGACTTTTCTTCAGTCGGACTGTTCGGAGGCCTAGAAAGACACCGTCTCCCAGGAAATCTTCCCCAGCGCCTCCAGGATTCCAGAGATCTCTTTCTTCCCTGGTGGATTCGCTGATGGGCTCCAAGGTCCGAACCTTTAGCAAAACGCTCCCCGCACTCCCCGCATTTGTAAGGCTCCACTCCAGGGTGGCTCCGGAGATGTTTGGCAAAGTTCCAGACTCTAGGAAAGGAGTTCCCACAAAGAAAACACAGGTGGGATCCATTCCCCGTGTGCAGCTTCCGGTGGATCAAAAGGAGGGACCGGTGAGCAAAAGATTTCCTGCATTCGGAGCACTTAGAGAGTCTCCCCTGATTCCTCTCAGGGGACCTTTGGCCAAAAGCTTCCACCTCCTGCATCGTTTCCAGGGGCTGCTCACTTCCAGGGCTTTTGTCCGAGGAAACTCTAACAAGCAGAGCTTTGGCCAAAAGGTTGGAGGATGGGCAGGAGGGATGGGCTCCAGAACGAGTCCAAAACCTCAGGAGACGAAACCTCCGGTCCCGGTGACTGATCCAGATTGGATCCTGCAAGCAGAACTTTCTCCAAAGGATCTCCTGGTGGCACCTGCAGGATGAAGAAAAAAGAAATGAAGGCGGAAGATTTATTTTCTTCGGCTCTCTAAACAGCCCAAACAATAGCTGGAAGACCCTCTTTATGAACCCTGGTGGGCCCCCCAAAGCCTCTATTCCCTCCCCCCAGAATCAAAGCAATGCTGGGATCCTCCCTGTGGGGCTGGCCTCTCCTTCCCTTATCTTACCATCATGAGAAGGATGGCTGACAGAGTCCTTGTTGGCCCCCATTTGCCTGCCTGAACTGGAGATGATCCCTGTCTTTTCCTTTTCCGTGGGAGGGGTGGGCAGTAATGCTACATGATGTGAGACAAGCTACAAAGACTCCCACCACCCTTAGGATTTGTATATTGCAGGTAGATCTATTTGTGTACAGAGTACAACTAAACATTGGATATGTCTCCCTCCTAGAATGGCTTCCCATTTTTGCTTAATATTTTAAGGAGGATGCAAATACATGGCCAGCAATGCAGTTTGAACACAATAGGGAAGAAACAGCTTCCATTCAAAAAAGTGACCCTATATGTGAACCTAAAGAGGAAGACCGATGGAAGCCTGTCAGTTTTAGAAGAAAACAACAACGGAGAGCAAAGCCCCTTCTATCTATCCTACTCTACTCCAGTGAAGGTCCTCTGGAACTGAACAATCGCTGTCATGTTCTCCCTCAGTAAGGGAATATGCAGTTGCCCACAAAATAGCATTCTTTAATAGTTTCTAAAAAAGAGGCAAAATCCAGCATTTCTGCAACAGGAAGAAAATATCCTAGAATTTCCTAGGGAAAAAAGGCGAGCATCAGTGATTCAATTTTTAGGGGAACAGAAACTAAAGTCTGCAGAGAGGATTGGATAGGATAGAGTTATGTTTAAGGATAGGATAGGATAGAGTTATGTTTAACTCCCTGAAGCAGAAATCAATCCCCTTCTTCTCCTGCATGTGGAGATGAATAACAATGAATCTCAAAAGAGCAGATCTTGGTTCCTATTTTCAGGAAAAGGGGAGGAGAAACCCGGGAAACTACAAACCAATCAGCCTAACACCAATAATTGGGAAGATCCTGGAAAAAATAATAAAAACACAGGTCTGCAAACAGCTAGAAACCAAAAAGCTTAAAAGCCATTATGGATTTGTTAAAAAGAGATCATGCCAAACCAATCTTATTTCCTTGAAGAAGAATGGCTGGTCTAGAGAAATGCTTCTACCCAGCTTTGTAGAAAAAGTATACAATTAAAATACTAAAATAAAAGCAAAGAATATAAATTCTTCTTCGTTTAGACGAAGCAGAAAGAAAGTGAATTTTTTCTCCGTTGAGAGAACATTCAACTCAATTCAAGCAATTTAAACCTCTTTACCCCCCCCCCCCAAACAAAACCCTCCACCCCAACTGAAGAGAGAAGGCAGGTATTTTCTTCATCCATACAATAATCCCCCCCTTAAACCCTTCCGTGAGGCGAGGCTCCCCGTCCAGCCCCGCATCCACCCGGGACCCTCCTGGCACCGAGTGGGGACTCGGGGCTACCTTCCTCCTGGCGACCCGAGGGAGAGCAGGGGCCCCACCTGCCCGGAGCGGAGCCGAGGAGCAGCCTTGCCGGACAGCAAGAATTCGGACAGTCGCCCCAAAAAGGCCGCAACTGGGAAAAAGGGCAACAAAAAGTCCCCGAAATTCACCTCCCATACAGGGGTGGAGAGGGAGAACGAGAGGAGCTTCCCAGAGAGGCCCCACGGAGGTTTCTGTCCGCCTTTTCCGGCTTCGTTCTCGTCCTAGTGGGGGAAACGTTCTAGTCCCTCTTTTCTGTCCTCGCTTGAGAGCGGCTGCAGTTTTGGCGTCTCGTAACGCTGGTTCTCCCTCGGAGGGAGTAGGGCGAGAGGCACCTCTTTCCCGACCGGGCGGAGTGCAGAGGGGCCGGGATCCTTTCCCTTCCTCCCTTCCCTACAGGATTGGGAAGAGGCGACCGGGGATCCTCGCTCCCCGCTTTCCCTAAAGTTTTTTTTTTGGGGGGGGGGAACAGGTGACAATTTCCCCCCTTTGTGCACTTCAGGGCATCAGGAAACACCACCCCATAATTTATTTATTTATTTAATTAGTCTCTTATACCGCCCCCTCTCCCGACGGGACTCGGGGCGGTATACAACCGGATAAAATGCAATGAAAAATACAATACAATATTTAAGAGCAATTTTAAAAGATTAAATAAGATGGCTGATAGATGACTGATAGATAAAAACAATCAAGGTTAAAAGTTATAAAATTTAAAACCAATTAAAAACCTGTACAAAACTCTAGGCCAGACTAGCTTGATGAAATAAGTGGGTTTTCAAAGCGCGCCGGAAGGTCAAAAGGTCAGGGATGGTCCTCATCTCCCAGGATAATTTGTTCCAAAGGGAAGGTGCTCCCAGAGAGAAGACCCTCGCGCCCTCGGGGTCGCCAGCCGTCCAGCTGGCGGCACCCCGAGGAGGCCCTCTCTATGGGAGCGCACTGGCTGACGGGAGACCAATGGTGGCAGTAGGCGGTCCTGTAAGTACCCAGGTCCCAAGCCATGGAGCGCTTTAAAGATGGTCACTAATACCTTGACTCGCACCTGGAAGGCCACTGGGAGCCAATGCAGCTCGCGCAAAAGTGGTGTAACATGGGAGCTCCGATGAGCCCCCAAAACCACCCGCGCGGCTGCATTTTGCACCAACTGAAGCCTCCGAGTGCTCTTCAAGGGGAGCCCCATGTAGAGAGCATTGGTATAGTCTAGGCAGGAGATGACAAGGGCGGATGTGACCTTGCAAAATGCATCCCGATCCAGAAAGGGCCGCAACTGGTAGATCCTACGGACCTGACAAAAAGCCTCCCTGGCGATGGCCGCTATGTGGTCTTCTAATGACAGCCGTACATCCAGGAGGACACCCAGATTGCGCGCCCTCTCTGTGTGGGCAAGAACTACTCCCCCCCCCCCCCAGCCAGTGAAGGAACTAGCTGGCTATATCAGGATGCTGGAAAGCACAGCCACTCAGTCTTGGCTGGGTTGAGCTGAAGCCTGTTCCACCCCATCGAACCCCGCACAGCCTCCAGGCACCGGGTCACTACTTCCACAGCTTTGTCGGGATGGCCCGGGGTAGAGATGTACAGCTGAGTATCATCAGCGTACTGATGAAATTCTACCTCAAAGCCATTGATGACCTCACCCAACGGCTTCACATAAATGTTGAACAGGAGGGGCGAGAGCACCAACCCCTGAGGTACCCCACAGATCAGGGGCCTCGTGGTCGATTTCTGCCCCCCTGCCAACAATAATAATAATCTTTGCTTTCATCGTGGTTTGCTGACTGGGGGGGAACTGGTGGGTTGGCATCACTTTCCAAGCCAGAAGTGAGCAAATGTAGAGAATAAGAGAGTTGGAAGGGAGCTTGGAGGACTTCTAGCCCAACCAAAAGATCCTCCCATTGCAGAGAAGTGACTGTCTAGTCTCTTCTTAAAACCCTCCAGTGATGGAGCACTCACTTTTGGAGGCAAGACGTTGTGACAAATACTTTGTCCCTCTCTTCTTTGTGACAGCTCCTCAAATATGGGGAGGTTGCCATCCTGTCACTCCCAGTCCTCTTCCTTCGATTTAACATACCTAGTTCCTACAACCTTTCCTCTATGTTGTAGCCTCCAGCCCTCTAATCATCTTTGTTGCTGTTCTCTGCATCCTTACTAGGCTCAACATCTTCTTTTGTATCATCATGCAAAACGTACAAAACCCCAAAGATGAACTTCAGCCCACTCTGGAATGTTTAAAGTTCATGAATAAACGGTTTGAAAACATTTGGAGAGTTGCAAAGAAACCCCAGGGGTAGAACCTAATTTTAATGTGACTTTGCCTTCCCTGTTTTAGAAAGAAAAATGATATTGGGGTCAAGATGGATATCAAATCTTCAGAGAGAGGCCGAATCAAGAAAGAAAACCCAGAAGAGTTCTAGAATTCTTACTTTATTGACAATAGGCTGAAGGGACAGAATCTTAAGGTCAGAATGATGGGAGCCCTGATATTCACTGTGACGTTCTATGGAAGAAAAGTTGGACAAAGCAAGGATAGGAAGAGTGGCAGTCTGAACATTAATTTTGAAGAACACCGCCAAGGTTATGATGGATACTCAAGTAAATGACATGCCCATCATTTGCACATAGTTTCAATTTCTCTGACAGCCTGTTGAGACTCACAAAGGCATTTTGTATCCCTTCCATAAGGCACTTCAAATATGGGTTTTTAAGTCATTATCTTTTATTGTATCATTTAAAAACATGACATCCAAGCTTCAAGTCAGCTCTTCTCCTCTGAACGCGAGACCACCAGGACTTCGGGGAGGGGGAGGGAGGGGGGAGAGAAAGATGTACCCACCCTGTCATTTAATTGCAATGAAAAGAGAAAGCAATTTCCACTAGGTCCTTTACCTGAATTTACAGTTGAACCAGCAGCTTTTCTACTAGATCTGACAGAGTGAAGCAACAGTGGCACTTTGTTTTTCTATCTGACAACAGCAGTAAGGCTCTCTTCATACACAGATGGAAGGACTCCCATAGAGGTGGGATGTTACCACTTCCGCCCGGTTCTACTGAACTGGTAGCTCCAAAGGCCAGCTGAGACCGAACTGGTTCACTCAGACAATCTTCTCTTCATCTATTTTCCCCACCCGCCTGCCCAGGCTCTAGGCGGTCCTTTATTTCCTGGTTTTTCCACCTCAGCTGCTTTGCGTGGCACAGCTGATTGCCAGGGCTTGCAGAAGGTGATTTTCAAATGCTGTGCATGCAAAGCAAAGCGGTTACTGCACCGGTTGAATCCCCCACACCGGACTTACATATACCCAGAATGGAAGAAATGGATGGGAAAATTGACTGATTTACTTAAAGAAAACTTTGTCTAGATTTCCTTTTACTTGGAAACCACTCTTGGATTTGCTTGTAACTGAAAGAAATGAAATTTAAACCTTGGTTTTTTGTGGTGATAGAATTCTTTATTGGCCAAGTGTGATTGGACACACAAGGAATTTATCTTGGTGCATGTTTATAATGATAAAACATGTTATGGTTTATTCTAATTCAAAGAGTTATTGATACTTAGGACTTTACCCTTTTCTCTATAGCTTTTTAACTGCATTCTCCAATTTTGCTTTTCCCTCCCTTCTCCTAGCCTTTCCCCCCAGTTCTTTTTCCTTTGTTTTCTTGTACTTTATGTTTTTCTAAAATTTAACCAAGCTTACAATCTTTGATATGACTTCCAGGGGTTGATCCACTATGAAAAACTCTTCCACCGTCAGGGCATAACTGGGGCTTTCCCTATGAGATTTTTCTGATGTCTCCCTTTGGAGCAAAACTATTGCACTCTATGTATCTCTATGGCTTCATTCCTCTATGGACTTTTTGATGATTTGTAGAGTTTTGTTTTCGGGCAAAACTTTTCCCAAACACCCCCCATTCATAGGGCCTCTTTCCTGTGTGCCCCTTCTGGGGTCTCCGAAGTTCAGCAGACTCCACAAATCTTTTCTCACATTCTTGGCATTCATGGGTCTGATTCCAGTCTCTGAAGTCTCCGATGTCACATTAGGTGTAACTTTTCCACAAAACATCTCCACGTTCTTTTGACTTCACTTTGTATTCTCCATCTTCCTCTTCTAAGGGCTCTCAATTTATCATATATAGGTAGTCCTCTACTTATGACTACTATTGAGCCCAAAATCTCCGTTAAGTGAAACACCTGTTAAGTGAGTTTTCCCCATTTTACGATCTTTCTTGCCACAGTTGTTAAGTGAACCACTGCGGTTGTTGAGCTAGTCACATGGCCGCTTGACTTTGCTTGTCAAAAGGTTGCAAAAGGGGATGAGGTGGCCCTGGAACACTGCGACCGTCACAAATGTGAGTCAGTGGTCAAGCAGCTGAATTTGGATCACGTAACTTTGGGGATGCTGAGACATGGTCATCAGTCACTTCTTTCAGTGCCAATGTAACTTCAAACGCTCACTAAATGAACTGTTGTTTGAGTCTACTATCTGTATTGACAAATTGATGTGGAAAAGCGGTTCAAAGAAATGAGACAAAAAGGGAAAGACATCAGGATATGACACTTTATCCATTTATTGTGGTCTCCTCTTCCTTTTCCATAAAATGCTTCTTGTGCTGAAACCCACAAAGTCATTTTTGGGCATTGCCTACTTTTTCTATTGTCGAAGGTGAACCATAAAAAAGCCATACCCTTCCCATTTAAAAATCCTCTTTTAGCTATTGGTTTTAAAACCAGCTAATGCACTAAAATCTCTTAATATTTCCATGAATATTTTGCTCTTCCAAAAGGCCTTTTAAAATTACCAACAAAATTATCAGCAAAGTCCTTCTTACCTTCAGGCTTCAGGCTTCTGTTATGCTCTAGGATACACATCCTATGTTTCTATTTAATTCCTGGGTTTTTTAATCCTGCCCAACTAAAGAGAGACTTTTGGTGGCTTGCAAGGTTTTAGCAGAAGCCTTAGCTTTCCCCCTATTTTGTCAGCACTGTTGTTTTTCATCCATGTCCCTTTTTCTTTTTAAATTCTTAGAATCATAGGGTTAGAAGAGATCTACAACAGAATAACAGAACTATAGTCTTCTAGTCCTATCTTCCCTGCCCAAGGCAAGAGTCTTCATACACTTCCAGACAATTTCAGATTAGATATTCCCACTCACATCTGATTTTCATATTCACGTCTTAGAATTAAATTTTTTAAAAATTATAACAAAATTTAATTTGGCAAAGAAAATTTAAAGGAGGCAATTTTAATGGACAATCTCCAGGAGGGAAGATGTCCCAATGGGCAAGGAAAAGTATTCTCATGTTATACGCCTGTAAGATTTTCCTCCTATGTGGATTTTTCATGCGCACCTGAAGATTTGATAATCAGATAAAAATCTCTGCCACATTCTAAGCCCTGATAAAAGTTTCTCTCCAGTAAGAATTCACTGATGCTGAGAGTATTTTTCCAGACAAATCATACATCACACTTCAAAGACTTAAAGTGCGTCTTTCCTATCTGGATTAGAGTGTGATTTTCAAGGGACAATTGATAAGAAAATTCTCTCCCATGATCTGAGAGTTTCTAATCCCCCCCCTCTTTATGAACTCTTATACGACTTCTAAGGGTTGAACACGCATGAAAAACTGTTCTACCATCAGGGGCTATTAGGGCTTTTCCCATGCCAGTTTTCTGATATCTCGCTTTTGAGCGAAACTTTACCGCATTCTATGCATCTCTAAGGCTTCACTCTCATATGGACCTTTTGATGCCTTCCAAGGTATTTTTTTTTGGAAAAAACATTTTCCACACTCCACACATTTCTACGGCTTCTCTCCCGTGTGGATTCTCTGATGAACCCGAAGCAATGTTCCTGTGAGAAAACCTTTCCCACACTCCTCACATTTATATGGCCTCTCTCCTGTGTGCTTCTTCTGATGCCTCCGAAGTTCAGCAGACACCACATATGTTTTCTCACATTCCGGGCATTGATAGGGTCTTTCTCCAGTGTGACGTTTCTGATGTTGAAGTAGACTTGCCTTGTAGCCAAAACATTTCCCACATTCTGAGCACTGATAGGGTTTTTCTCCGGTGTGAATTCTCTGATGTTTAATTAGGGATGACTTTTCAACAAAATATTTCCCACATTCTGGGCACTGATGGGGTCTTTCTCCGGTGTGAATTGTCTGATGTTGAAGTAGACTTTTCTTGTAGCCAAAACATTTCCCACATTCTGAGCACTGATGTTTTTCTTTGGCATGAATTCTCTGATGTTGAATTAGGGATGATTTTTGAACAAAACATTTCGCACATTCTGAGCACTGATGGGGTCTTTCTCCTGTGTGAATTCTCTGATGTTTAATTAGGGATGACTTTTCAACATAACATTTCCCACATTCTGGGCACTGATGTGGTCTTTCTCCGCTGTGAATTTTCTGATGTTGAAATAGAGTTTTCTTGTAGCCAAAACATTTCCCACATTCTGAGCACTGATGTTTTTCTCCAGTGTGAATTCTCTGATGTTGAATTAGAGATGTCTTTTGAACAAAACATTTCCCACATTCTGAGCACTGATGGGGTCGTTCTCCGGTGTGAATTCTCTGATGTTGAGTTAGGTATGACTTTTCAACAAAACATTTCCCACATTCTGAGCACTGATGGGGTCTTTCTCCGGTGTGAATTCTCTGATGTCGAATTAGGTATGACTTTTCGGAAAAACATTTCCCACATTCTGAGCACTGATGGGGTCTTTCTCCGGTGTGAAGTTTCTGATGATGAAGTAGACTTTTCTCGTAGCCAAAACATCTTCCACATTCTGGGCACTGATGGGGACTTTCTCCAGTGTGAAGTTTCTGATGTTGAAGTAGACTTTTCTTGTAGCCAAAACATTTCCCACATTCTGAGCACTGATGTTTTTCTCCAGTGTGAATTCTCTGATGTTGAATTAGGGATGACTTTTGACCAAAACACTTCCCACATTCTGGACACTTTTCATTTTTCTGCACACACTTGAACAGTTGCTCTCTTTTGTGAAGGCTCTCATGTCTTCTAAGATAATATTTGCAATGAAATGTTCTCTCACACTCTGGACATTTATATTTTTTCTCTAAGTGTGTTCTCTGATGCATCACAAATGTACCTTTCCGGGTAAAAGTTTTCTCACACTCTGGACATTTATATTGCTTCTCTAAGTGTATTCTCTGATGCATCACAAGATTATCTTTCCGGGTAAAGGTTTTCTCACACTCTGGGCATTTATATTGCTTCTCTAAGTGTATTCTCTGATGCCTCACAAGTGCACCTTTCCAGGTAAAAGATTTCTCACACACTGAGCATTTGTGGTGTTTTTCACCCGTATGGATTTGACAGTGACTTATAAGGGTTGAGTGACGAGCAAATGCTTTCCCACAGTCTAAACATTTGAACTTTTTTTCACCTCTGTGAACATTCTCATGATTTCTGAGCATTTGTATTGTACGGAAAAATTTTCCGCACTCAATGCACATATAGGGCTTCACACCTGTATGGATACTTTGATGTTGAAAAAGAGCTGCGTAGGAAGGAAAACATTTATCACAATCCTTACATTTATAGGGTCTGTCTCCTATGTGCCTCCTCTGATGCTGCCGAAGATCAGCAGACACCAGAAATGTTTTCTCACATTCTGGGCACTGATAAGGTCTCTCTCCAGAGTGACGTTTCTGATGTTGAACTAGACTTTCCTTGTAGCCAAAACATTTCCCACATTCTGGGCACTGATGGGGTCTTTCTCCAGTGTGAATTCTCTGATGTTCAATTACTTGTGACTTTTGACGAAAACACTTCCCACATTCTGGACACTTTATATTTTTCTGCACACACTTGAATGGTTGCTCTCCTTGGTGAAGCGTCTCATGTTTTCTAAGATAATATATGGAACGAAAAGTTTTCTCACACTCCGGACATTTATATTGCTTCTCCAAGTGGCTTCTCTGATGCCTCACAAGTGCACCTTTCCAGGTAAAAGATTTGTCACACACTGAGCATTTGTGGTGTTTCTCACCCGTATGGTTTTGGTAGTGATTTCTAAGAGATGATAAATAAGCATAGGTTCTCCCACAGTTTAAACATTTGAACTTTTTTTCGCCTCTGTGAACATTCTCATGATTTCTGAGCATTTGTATTGTACGGAAAAATCTTCCACACTCGATGCACATATAGGGCTTCACCCCTGTATGGATACTCTGATGTTGTAAAAGAGCTTCCTTAAAAAAGAAACATTTATCACAATCCTTACATTTATAGAGCTTTTCTGCCGTGTGTGTCCTTTGGTGTCTTTGAAGTTCAGCAGGCATCAAAAATGTTTTCTCACATTCTGGGCACTGATGGGGTCTTTCTCCGGTGTGAAGTCTCTGATGTCGCTGCAAGCATGATTTCCTGGAAAAACTTTTTCCACATTCTGTGCACGTTTTGTTTTCCTCCTTTGTGTGTTTTTTATTATGTTTGCAAAGAGATGAGGTCCGAATGAAACGTTTTCCACACACTAAGTATTTATAAGGACTCTTTCCTATGTGAATTTTCTCATGTTTTCTAAACAATTGTTTATTACAGAAAGATTTCCCACGCTCCAGGCATTCATAAGGTTTCTCTCTGGTGTGGATTTGCTGATGTTTAAGCAGCTGCGAGTTTTGAGAAAAGCAGAGTCCACATTGTTCACACTTGTTGGGCTTCTCTTCTGTCGGACTGTTCGGAGGCCTAGAAAGACACCGTCTCTCAGGAAATCTTCCCCAGCGCCTCCAGGATTCCTGAGATTTCTTTCTTCCCTGGTGGATTCGCTGATGGGCTCCAAGGTCCGAGCCTTTAGCAAAACGCTTCCTGCACTCTCCACATTTATAAGGCTTCACTCCAGGGTGGCTCCGGAGATGTTTGGCAAAGCTCCACACTCCAGGAAAGGAGTTCCCACAAAGAAAACACAGGTGAGATCCACTCCCCGTGTGCAGCTTCCGGTGGATCAAAAGGAGGGACCGATGAGCAAAAGATTTCCCACACTCGGAGCACTTAGAGAGTCTCCCCTGATTCCTCTGAAGGGACCTTTGGCCAAAGTCTTCCCCCCTCTGCATTGTTTCCAGGGGCTGCTCACTTCCAGGGCTTTCTATCGAAGGAAATTCTAACAAGCAGAACTTTGGCCAAAAGGTTGGAGGATGGGCAGGAGGGATGGGCTCCAGAACGAGTCCAAAAGCTCAGGAGACGAAACCTCCGGTCCCGATGACTGAGCCAGATTGGATCCTGCAAGCAGAACTTTCTCCAAAGGATCTCCTGGTGGCACCTGCAGGATGAAGAAAAAAGAAATGAAGGAGGAAGATTTATTTTCTTCGGCTCTCTAAACAGCCCAAACAATAGCTGGAAGACCCTCTTTATGAACCCTGGTGGGTCCCCCAAAGCCTCTATTCCCTCCCCTGAGAATCAAAGCAATGCTCGAATCCTCCCTGTGGGGCTGGCCTCTCCTTCCCTTATCTTACCATCATGAGAAGGATGGCTGACAGAGTCCTTGTTGGCCCCCATTTGCCTGCCTGAACTGGGGATGATCCCTGTCTTTTCCTTTTCCGTGGGAGCGGTGGGCAGTAATGCTACATGATGTGAGACAAGCTACAAAGACTCCCACCACTCTTAGGATTTGTATATTGCAGGTAGATCTATTTGTGTACAGTGTACAACTAAACATTGGATATGTCTCCCTCCTAGAATGGCTTCCCATTTTTGCTTAATATTTTAAGGAGGATGCAAATACATTGATCATGGCCAGCAATGCAGTTTGAACACAATAGGGAAGAAGCAGCTTCCATTTAAAAAAGTGACCCAATATGTGAACCTAAAGAGGAAGACCAATGGAAGCCTGTCACTTTTAGAAGAAAACAACAATGGAGAGCAAAGCCCCTTCTATCTATCCTACTTCACTCCAATGAAGGTCTTCTGGAACTGAACAATCGCTGTCATGTTCTCCCTCAGGAAGGGAATATGCAGTCGCCCACAAAAGAGCAGTCTTCAATAGTTTCTAAAAAAGAGGCAAAATCCAGCATTTCTGCAACAGGAAGAAAATATCCTAGAATTTCCTAGGGAAAAAAGGCGAGCATCAGTGATTCAATTTTTAGGGGAACAGAAACTAAAGTCTGCAGAGAGGATAGTCAATCTAGGCAGGTATGTTTAACTCCCTGATGCAGAAATCAACCCCCTTCTTCTCCTGCATGTGGAGACAAATAACACAACAATGAATCTCAAAAGAGCAGATCCTGGTTCCTATTTTCAAGAAAAGGGGAGGAGAAACCCGGGAAACTACAAACCAATCAGCCTAACACCAATAACTGGGAAGATCCTGGAAAAGATAATAAAAACACAGATCTGCAAACAGCTAGAAAGAATATTATATTTATTTATTTATTTATTAAATAATTTTATATACCGCCCTTCTCCCGAAGGACTCAGAGCGGTGAACAGCCAACTAAAATATATATATAAATTACAAATACAAATACAATTAAAAAAGAATTAAATTATGGGCTGCCAATTAAAAATTTAAAACCCCCGATTAAAATAAGCTAAAACTTTCATACCCCAACCAATCAAATCTAAAACCCCTTATTTAAAATCCCATTTGAAGTCAGCTCAGGCCGGCCTGCTCAAAGAGCCAGGTTTTCAAGTCACGTCTGAACGCCCTCAGGTCAGTGGTTGTTCGTAGCCCCGGGGCAGCCCGTTTTATAATTAAAAGCCATTATGGATTTGTTAAAAAGAGATCATGCCAAACCAATCTTATTCCCTTCCTTAAGAGGAATGGCTGGTCTAGAGAAAGGAGTGGAGGGTGGCATGATAGCAGTATTCCAGTATCTGAGGGGCTGCCACAAAGAAGAGGAAGTCAATCTATTCTCCAGAGGAGGCAGGACAAGATACAATGGATGGAAACAAATCAAGGACAGAAGCAACCTGGAACTAAGGAGAAACTTCCTAACAGCGAGGACAGTTAACCAGTGTAGCAACTGGTCTGCAGAAGTTGTGGGTGCTTCAACACTGGAACCTTTTGGGAAAAGAATGGACAGCCACCGGTCCGAAATGGTATAGGGTCTCCGGCTTGAGGAGGGGGCTGGACTAGAAGACCTCCAAGGTCCCTTGCCGCCCTATTGTGGTGGATAAAACCCACTAACGAGGGGCTTCCACATCACATCCTCTCTTTCAGAGCAAAATGAGGCAAAAAATGATTTTTTTTCAGCTTCTACCCAGCTTTGTAGAAACAAAAGTAAACAATTAAAATACTAAAATAAAAGCAAAGAATATAAATTTTTCTCCACTTAGACTAAGCAGAAAGTGGATTTTTTTCTCCGTTGAGAGAACATTCAACTCAATTAAAGCAATTTAAACCTCTTTCCCCCTCTAAAAAAAACCCTCCACCCCCAACTGAAAAGAGAAGGCGGCTATTTCCTTCATCCACACAAAAATCCCTCCCTTAAACTCTTCAAGGAAAAGCCCCCTTTGCCCTCCGTGGGGCGAGGCTCCCCGTCCAGCCCCGCATCCACCCGGGACCCTCCTGGCACCGAGGGGGGACTCGGGGTTACCTTCCTCCTGGCGGCCCGAGAGAGAGCAGGAGCCCCACCTGCCCGGAGCGGAGCCGAGGAGCAGCCTTGCCGGACAGCAAGAATTCGCATAGTCGCCCCAAAAAGGCCGCAACTGGGGAAAAGGGCAACAAAAAGTCCCCGAAATTCACCTCCCATACAGGGGTGGAGGGAGAACGAGAGGAGCTTCCCAGAGAGGCCCCACGGAGGCTTCCGCCCGCCTTTTCCGGCTTCGTTTCCTCCCTAGGAGAGTGGGGGAGACGCTCTAGCCCCTCCTTCCTCTCCTCGCTTGAGAGCGGCTGCAGTTTCGGCGTCTCGCAACGCTGGTTCTCCCTCGGAGGGAGCAGGGCGAGAGGCACTTATTTCCCGACCGGGCGGAGTGCAGAGAGGCCGGCATCCTTTCCCACCCTCCCTTCCCTCCAGGATTGGGAAGAGGCGACCGGGGTTCCTCGCTCCCTGCTTCCCCTAAAGTTTGGGCGGGAGTGGGGGAACAGGCGACAATTTCCCCCCATTATGCATTTCAGGGCATCAGGAAACACCATCCCATAATGAGCTTTGCTTACATCGTGGTTTGCTGACTGGCGGGGAACTGGTGGGTTGGCCTCACTTTTCAAGCCAGAAGTAAGCAAATGTAGAGAATAAGAGAGTCGGAAGGGAGCTTGGAGGACTTCTAGCCCAAACAAGAGATCCTCCCATTGCAGAGAAGTGACTGTCTAGTCTCTTCTTAAAATCCTCCAGTGATGGAGCACTCGCAACTTTTGGAGGCAAGACGTTGTGACAAATACTTCGTCCCTCTCTTCTTTGTGACAGCTCCTCAAATATGGGGAGGCTGCCATCCTGTCACTCCCAATCCTTCTCTTCGTTCAACTAGACCAGTGGTAGCTAACCTTTTTCGGCTCCTGTGCCGATAGTTGCGCGCACGCTCGTTTGAGCGCGCTCAAGTGCCAGCACCCAGAAAGCAATGTATGCTGCTGCCCCCACATGCCCCCTGCGCGATTTCCCCCCCCCACCCCTCAACACGTCTTTGGCATGCGCGTGCAACGCCCCCTTCCATGCCGCATCTGTGCACGTGCGTGATTCCCCCCCTCACGCGCTGCATGTCCTTGCGCATGTGCGCATGATCCCCACACACGCAGCGCATCCGTGCGCTTGCGCATCTATTTCCTGCGTAGTCCCCTCTGTCCGCTTGCAAATTCGCCCCAGAAACCCGACAATCAGCTGTCAGGCGGAGTAGCCCGAGCGCATGGACAGTGGAGCTCTTCCGGCGACCTCTTGCGTGCCGGGGGAAAGTGGCTCTGCGTTCCACTTCCGGCACGTGTGGCATAGGTTCGCTAACAAGAACTAGACATAACCAGTCCTGAAGCCTTTCCTCTTCTGCTGTAGCCACCAGTCCACCATTTATCTTTCTTGTCCTTCCCTGCCCCCTTACTAGTCTCAGCATCTTTTTTGTATCGTGATACAATGTGTACAAAACCCCAAAGATGAACTTCAGCCCAGTCTGGAATGTTTAAAGGAGTTCATAAATAAACTGTTTGAAATTCTTGGATGCCTTCCCTGTTTTGGAAAGAAAAATGATATCGGGGTCAAGATGGATATCAGCTTTTCCAGAGTGGCTGAATCAGGAAAGAAAACCCAGAAGAGTTCTAGAATTCTTAC
Organism: Bungarus multicinctus; assembly: GCA_023653725.1. Taxonomy (NCBI): domain Eukaryota; kingdom Metazoa; phylum Chordata; class Lepidosauria; order Squamata; family Elapidae; genus Bungarus; species Bungarus multicinctus. The sequence goes on along the minus strand of CM042834.1, from coordinate 16,049,914 downwards.
TTTATTGATAGTAGGCTGGAGGGACAGAATCTTAAGGTCGGAATGATGGGAGCCCTGATATTCGCTGTGATGTCCTACGGAAGAGAAAGTTGGACAACACAAGGATAGGAAGAGTTTGGCAGTCTGAACATTAATTTTGAAGAACACCACCGAGATTATGATGGATATGCAAGTAAATGACATGCCCATCATTTGCAGAGTTTCAATTTCTCTGACAGCCTGTTGTTCAATTCCAAATGTCATTCTGCCTATTTTAAATCTTTCTCTTAGCTCTGCATGTGAAGGTTATGAAACAGTAAAGTGGCTGTGCAGTTGCTCTCGACTTCACCTTTATTCTCCATGTTCTGTATAAAGACTCACAAAGGTGTTTTGTATCCATTCCATAAGGCACTTCAAATATGGTTTTTAAAAAGTCTTCATTACCTTTTATTGTATCTGTCATGCCCCTGTTTGAATCTGATTCCGACGGGGAGGTTGAGCAACTGACTGGGAGTGGGAGTTGTCTCCGGTGGCTGTGGAAGAAACTGGGGAAGGGCACAGTCCGGCTGGGCATTCAGGGGAAGAGCCAGGGCCATCCCCTCTTCATCCTAGGGCACGCAGGGTGGAACAGAAAGGGGAGCAACATGAGTTACGGGGGAGGAAAGGGCCCTGATTACCTTCATTAGCTGCACCTGGGAAAAGAGGATAAAGAGGGTGTTAGCGCACAGCATGTTGCTGGAAGCAAAGCGTGAATTATTTTTGTTTGTCAAGTCTTATCTGGGTTCTGGCATCCTCCCAACTGTGTGTGTTTCGTTATCTTTTTAAGTCTGCAATTCCTTATCCTGCCCTGTCTCGTTAATTGCTGCAGTGTGGTTTGTGTTGGTTTTTATTTATAATTTACTGTATATGTACTTTGGGTTCGGACTGAATTTCTTCGCTTTAAAAACTGTCTTGGGAGAGTTTTTTGTCCAGCCGATGATAATTGGACATTGGGTTACACTGGTTGAATTCCTTCCTCTCCTCCTCCCCCGCCCCCCGGACTCACATATACCCAGAATGGAAGAATGGATGGGGAAGTTGACTGATTTGATTAAAGAAAACTTTGTCTATATTTCCTTCTACTTGGAAACCACTCTTATTTTTCCTTATAATTGAAATAAATGAAATTTAAACCTTGTTTTATGGTTATAGAATTCTTTATTGGCCAAGTGTGATTGGACACACAATGAATTTGTCTTGGTTCATGTTTATAATGATAAACATACTGTTTGTTACTGTTTGTTTATTCTAATTCAAAGAGTTGATACTTAGGACTTTACCTTTTTCTCTATAGCTTTTTGTCTGCACTCTCCAATTTTCCCTCCCTCCTCCTAACCTTTCCCCCCAGTTCTTTCTCCTTTGTTTTCTTGTACTTTATGTTTTTCTAAAATTTAACCAAGCTTACAATCTTTGATATGACTTCCAGGGGTTGATCCACTATGAAAAACTCTTCCACCGTCAGGGCATAACTGGGGCTTTCCCTATGAGATTTTTCTGATGTCTCCCTTTGGAGCAAAACTATTGCACTCTATGTATCTCTATGGCTTCATTCCTCTATGGACTTTTTGATGATTTGTAGAGTTTTGTTTTCGGGCAAAACTTTTCCCAAACACCCCCCATTCATAGGGCCTCTTTCCTGTGTGCCCCTTCTGGGGTCTGCGAAGTTCAGCAGACTCCACAAATCTTTTCTCACATTCTTGGCATTCATAGGGTCTGTCCAGTCTCTGAAGTCTCCGATGTCACGTTAGGTGTAACTTTTCCACAAAACATCTCCACGTTCTTTTGACTTCACTTTGTATTCTCCATCTTCCTCTTCAAAGGGCTCTCAATTTATCATATATACTTAGTCCTCTACTTATGACCACTATTGAGCCCAAAATCTCCGTTAAGTGAAACACGTGTTAAGTGAGTTTTCCCCATTTTACGATCTTTCTTGCCACAGTTGTTAAGTGAACCACTGCGGTTGTTGAGCTAGTCACATGGCCGCTTGACTTTGCTTGTCAAAAGGTTGCAAAAGGGGATGAGGTGGCCCTGGAACATTGCGAGGGTCACAAATGTGAGTCAGTGGTCAAGCAGCTGAATTTGGATCTCGTGACTTTGGGGATGCTGAGACATGGTCATCAGTCACTTCTTTCAGTGCCAATGTAACTTCAAACGGTCACTAAATGAACTGTTGTTTGAGTGCACTAGCTGTATTGACAAATTGATGTGGAAAAGCGGTTCAAAGAAATGAGACAAAAAGGGAAAGACACGAGGATATGACACTTTATCCATTTATTGTGATCTCCTCTTCCTTTTCCATAAAATGCTTCTTGTGCTGAAACCCACAAAGTCATTTTTGGGCATTGCCTACTTTTTCTATTGTCGAAGGTGAACCATAAAAAAGCCATACCCTTCCCATTTAAAAATCCTCTTTTAGCTACTGCTTTTAAAACCAGCTAATGCACTAAAAATCTCTTAATGTTTCATTAATATTTTGATCTCTTCCAAAAGGCCTTTTAAAATCACCACAAAATTATCAGCAAAGTCCTTCTTACTTCTGGGCTTCTGTTGGGCTCTAGGAAAGTGGTTACTAACCGGTGGGCCGCGAGAAAATTTTGGTAGGCCGCAGCATACTGAGGCAGAGAGGTGGGGCAATCCTGCAGAATCCCTAGCAAACCCGTGTCATGGCTTCTGCCTCCTGCCTCAGCGCATCGAGGGTGCCGAGCAGCAGCAGGAAGAGTGTGGACCTCCTGAGCCGCAGGAAGCAGCTCGATCCCCTCTTCCTCCTCGCCAGAAGCGCTCACATGCTCAGCGGGAAGGAGGCGGCTTGTTAGGCGCCAGAGGGGCAGTGAGCGCTTTGCATGCGAGCGCTTCTGGCAGGGAAGAAGAAAAACTCCTGAAAGGGGGGGGGGCGAGTCTCCCCCTTGCAACATCTTCCCCTGGGGGCATCGCTGGCAGCCGCTCAACCTCAATGCATGGAGGCAAGAAGTAACACCGGAAGTTCCTTTCTCCCTACTCCCACCTAGGCCAGGCCTGGGCCGCGATCTCTTGCGCGTATGAGTCTATCCACCGCTAGTATCACCCCTGTTGCCCCAACTTCCCAACAGCCATCTTGTCTTCAGCACGTGGCTCGTCAGACTCCAGAGTGGAGGTTGCCTGCTGTGCTGAACTGTGCCCGCCCGCGCCCCCTGCTCTTCCCGACCCCTCGTGGCTTGGACTCTGGATTTGTCCCTGGTATGTCTTAACTGGGACTGGGATGACTTCACCTCACCCGCAGGACTGCCAAGTAGTAGCTGCCAGCTCCTTTTTCCAGACGCTATGTCTTACCAAAGGAAAGAGAGCAGCTGGGGTATCAGTGTAGCTGCTCGGTTAGTTCATAATCGCCCTACCCGGAGAAGGAGGTGCTGTAGGAGGAAGAGAAGGAGGCAGCAGTAGTGGAGAAGGAAGCTAGGTGTTAAAAACCCGGGGTGGGGGGGAGGTTTCAAGGTGGGTGGAGGCTTCCAGTCCGGCCATCCTTCCCTCCCCCAACTCCAGGCAGCCACACCTGGCAAAGGAGGGAGAGGTTTCCTCTGACTTGAGGGAGGTATGAAATGACAGGAGACCAGATTGAGGGGGAGGCTCCGCTTTTTTGTTATATTTTTTTCTGATAATTAAATAAGCATTTTTATATTTAAAAATATATATTTATATATGTTTATATATTACAAAATTAATTTTTTAAATAGTAATTTATATTTAATATAAAAAAATAAAAAAAAAGTATATTAAATATATTATCTTGTTTTTTAAAAAAATTCGTATTAGTGGTCCTCAGGGTTTAAAAGTATGAGTTTGCTGGTCCCTGAGGTCCAAAAGGTTGGCGACCCCTGCTCTAGGATACACATCCTATGTTTCTATTAATTTCCCGGATTCGTTAATCCTGCCCAACTAAAGAGAGACTTTTGGTGGCTTGCAAGGTTTTAACAGGAGCCTTAGCTTTCCCCTTATTTTGTTAGCACTTTTGCTTTTCATCCATGTCCCTTTTTCTTTTTAAATTCTTAGAATCATAGGGCTAGAAGGGACCTACAATAAAATAACAAAGCTGTAGTCTTCTAGTCCTACCTTCCCTGCCCAAGGCAGGAGTCTTCATACACTTCCAGACAATTTCACATTATATATTAGTTTTTCCCACTCACATCCGATTTTCATATTCATGTCTTAGAATTAAATTTTTTTAAAAATTATAACAAAATTTAACTTTGCAAAAAAATTCCCAAGAAGGCAATCTTAATGGACAATCTCCAAGAGACAAGATGTTCCAACCGGCAAGGGAAAGTATTCTCACCTGTAAGGTTTTCCTCCTGTGTGGATTTTTCATGCGCACCTGAAGATCTGATGATCAGATAAAAATCTTTGTCACATTCTAAACCCGGAACAAGTTTCTCTCCAGTAAGACTTCATTGATGCTGAAAGAATATTTTTCCAGGCAAACCATACATCACACTTCAAACATTTAAAGTGCATCTTTCCTATCTGGATTAGAGTGTGATTTTTAAGGCATGGTTGATAAGAAAATGCTGAGAATTTCTAACCCCCCCCTCTTTATGAACTCTTATACGACTTCTAAGGATTGAATAACTATGAAGAACTGTTCTACCATCAGGGCCTATTAGGGCTTTTCCAATGCCAGTTTTCTGATGTCTCGCTTTTGAGCAAATCTTCACCACACTATATGCATCTCTATGGCGTCACTCGCATATGGATCTTTTGATGCCTTCCAAGATTTTTTTTTTGGGAAAAACATTTCCCACACTCCACACATTGGTATGGCTTCTCTCCCGTGTGGATTCTCTGATGAACCCGAAGCAGTGGTGCTGTGAGAAAACTTTTCCCACATTCCCCACATTTAAAGGGCTTCTCCCCAGTGTGCTTCTTCTGATGTCTTCGAAGTTCAGCAGGCACCAGAAATGTTTTCTCACATTCTGGGCATTGATAGGGTCTTTTTCCAGTGTGAAGTTTCTGATGTCGAAGTAGACTTGACTTGTACCCAAAACATCTCCCACATTCTGGGCACTGATGGGGTGTTTCTCCGGTGTGAATTCTCTGATGTCGACTTACTTGTGACTTTTGACCAAAACACTTCCCACATTCTGGACACTTTATATTTTTCTGCACACGCTTGAAGGGCTTCTCTCCTTTGTGAAGCCTCACATGTTTTCTAAGATAATATTTGCAATGAAAAGATTTCTCACACTCTGGACATTTATATTGCTTCTCTAAGTGGCTTCTCTGATGCTTCCAAAGTGTATTTTTCCGGGTAAAAGATTTCTCACACACTGAGCATTTATGGAGTTTCTCACCCGTATGGGCTTGGCAATGAATTCTAAGGGATGATGAATAAGCAAATGTTCTCCCACAATCTAAACATTTGAAATTTTTTTCCCCTCTGTGAACATTCTCATGATTTCTGAGGATTTGTATTGTACGGAAAAATCTTCCACACTCGATGCACATGTAGGGCTTCACCCCTCTATGGGTACATTGATGTTCAAAAAGATTTGACTTTTCAAAAAAACATTTATCACAATCCTTACATTTATAGAGTTTTTCTCCCCAGTGTGTCCTTTGGTGTTTCCGAAGTTCAGAAGAATCAACAAATCTTTTCTCACATTCGGGGCACTTGAAAGGTCTTTCCCCAGTGTGACGTCTGTGATGTTGAATTAGGGTTGACTTTCTGCCAAAACATCTCCCACATTCTGGGCATTCATGGGGTCTTTCTCCAGTGTGAATTCTTTGATGTCGCAGCAAGTATGATTTCCTGGAAAAACTTTTTCCACATTCTGGGCACCGATGGGGTCTTTCGCCAGTTTGTGACTTACATTTATATAGTTTTTCTCCCCTGTGCCTTCTTTGGTGCCTCCGAAGTTCAGAAGAATCCACAAATCTTTTCTCACATTCTGGGCACTGATAGGGTCTTTCTCCGGTGTGAAGCTTCTGATGTCGCTGCAAGCATGATTTGCTGGAAAAACTTTTCCCACATTCTTGGCACGTTTTGCTTTCCTCCTTTGTGTGCGTTTTATTATGTTTGCAAAGAGATGAACTCTGAGTGAAACATTTTCCACACTCTAAGCATTTATAAGGACTCTGCCCTGTGTGAATTTTCTCATGTTTTCTAAACAATTGTTTATTGCGGAAAGATTTCCCACACTCCAGACATTGATAAGGTTTCTCTCTGGTGTGGATTTGCTGATGTTTAAGCAGCTGCGAGTTTTGAGAAAAGCAGAGCCCACATTGTTCACACTTGCAGGACTTCTCTTCAGTCGGACTGTTCGGAGGCCTAGAAAGACGCCGTCTCTCAGGAAATCTTCCCCAGCGCTTCCAGGATTCCTGAGATCTCTTTCTTCCCTGGTGGATTCGCTGATGGGCTCCAAGGTCCGAGCCTTTAGCAAAACGCTCCCCACACACTCCGCATTTGTAAGGCTTCACTCCAGGGTGGCTCCGGAGATGTTTGGCAAAGCTCCACACTCCAGGAAAGGAGTTCCCACAAAGAAAACACAGGTGGGATCCACTCCCTGTGTGCAGCTTCCGGTGGATCAAAAGGAGGGACCGGTGAGCAAAGGATTTCCCGCACTGGGAGCATTTGGAGAGTCTCTCCTGATTCCTCTGAAGGGACCTTTGGCCAAAGGCTTCCACCCCCTGCATTGTTTCCAGGGGCTGCTCACTTCCAGGGCTTTCTATCCGAGGAAACTCTAACAAGCAGAACATTGGCCAAAAAGTTGGAGGATGGGCAGGACGATGGGTTCTAGCGCAAGCTTTGAAGACGAAACCTCTGGTCCCGGTGACTGAGCCAGATTGGATCCTGCAAGCAGAACTTTCTCCAAAGGATCTCCTGGTGGCACCTGCAGGATGAAGAAAAAAGAAATGAAGGAGGAAGATTTATTTTCTTCGGCTCTCTAAACAGCCCAAACAATAGCTGGAAGACCCTCTTTATGAACCCTGGTGGGCCCCCAAAAGCCTCTATTCCCTCCCCCCAGAATCAAAGCAATGCTGGGATCCTCCTTCCCTTATCTTACCATCATGAGAAGGATGGCTGACAGAGTCCATGTTGGCCCCCATTTGCCTGCCTGAACTGGGGATGGTCCCTGCGTTTTCCTTTTCCGTGGGAGGGGTGGGCAGTAATGCTACATGACGTGAGACAAACTTCAATTCCCCGAAGCATGGTTGGCTGAGGTATTCTGGGCGTTGAAATCCACAAGTCTTGAAGTTGCCTAGTTTGGAGACCTCTGCTTTATAATGTGTGTGTGTGTGTGTGTGTGTGTATGGGGAGGATGCAAATACATCCATCAGGGCCAGCAACAGTTCATGTTGGGGGTCAAGTGAGACCCCCCATCTCCTGAAAGGAAAGCTGATGGTATATTTGACCAACATTTCCACCAGATTGTCCTATCAGGTCACATTTTGGAATCTGTCTTCAACCATTTTCTTTTGATTTCAAGTGTTGCATCTATCCAACCACTGGAATCACTTCACCAAGGGCTTAAGCACCAGAAACCATGGTTCAAATAATAATGGTTTAGATGTGGGATATGTAATTTCTGGGCTGAAGACTTATCTATGCTTTTTTTTTTTTTACCTCATGGCCTTTATGGATTGGCAAAATTATCGAATTAACAATTTTTTCCCACTGTCATATTCAATCTTTTTTTGTTCATTTGAGGCCTCTGAGGCTGTCCTGTTCAAGACCATTGACCATCCTGAATCTCCTCCTCTTCCTCCTCAGCTCCCTCTTTCTTCCTTCTCTCATTTACAGCTCCTTCTTCCTTTCCTTTTCCCTCCATTTCTCTCCTAATAGGCTTCCTCTACCACTTGCCAATTTCCTTTGTAAACAAACAGCTTCTTTTAAAAAATGAACCTAAAGATGAAATCCAATGCACCCACATTGAACAAAATAGGGAACAAACAGCTTCCTTTTTAAAAATTGACCCTATATATTGATCTAAAGAGGAAGACCGATGGAAACCTGTCACTTTTAGAAGAAAACAACAACGGAAAGCAAAGCCCCTTCTATCTATGCTACTCCACTTCAATGAAGGTCCTCTGGAACTGAACAATCGCTGTCATGTTCTGCCCCGGAGGGAAATATGCAGTCACCCCCAAAAGATCAGTCCTCAATAGTTTCTTAAAAAGAGGCAAAACCAAGTATTTCTGCAACAGGAAGAAAATATCCCTGACTTCACTAGGGAAAAAAATGGCGAGTATCAATGATAGGTCGTTCAATTCTTAGGGGAAGAGAAACTATAGTCTGCAGAGCAGATAGTCAATCTAGGTAGGTATGTTATCTTCATGAAGCAAAAATCAAAGATGTAACTGAGAGCCTTACTAAAATAATCAAACCCATGACCCTTTTCCTCTCCTCCATGTGGTGACCAATGACACAAGACCGAAGCTGAAAACAATAACAGGTTAGGAATAGCTAGAGAAGAAAGTTAAAAAGCTGGGAGCACAAGTGGCATTTTCATTTATACTTCCAACAAAAGGCCAATATGCAAAGAGGGAGGAAAAGAGGGAGGCCTTGGTGGTGCAGACTGTTAATCATCTAGCACTTAGTGCAAGCTGCCTGCAATTAGTGCAGGCTCGAATCCCACTAGGCTCAAGGTTGACTCAGCCTTCCATCCTCTCGGGGTAGGTAAATTGAGGACCCAAGATTGTTGGAGGCAATAAGCTGACTTTGTAAAAATGCCGCTTTGGGGGGGGTGGGCGGGGGTGGGGGTGGGGGGCAAAAGCCCTAGTAATAAGCAGGCATATACAATGGAATGAAGGCTATTGCTGAGCACTTAGCATGGTGCTCCAGAGACTGAAATAAAATAAAATAAAATATAAAATAAAATAAAAAGATTTTAGAAATGAACCGCTGGCTTAAAAACTAGTGTTGTCAAGGGAACCAGATCATGGTCTGCCTTAGCTACGTCAAGGGCTCCTGCTAAGGGATGAATGGAACCTCACAAGTTCTGCAACTAAAATATCCGGAAAACGACTAGCTCACCTTATCAAAAGGGCTTTAAACCAAAACAGAGGTTTGGTTTAAAGAGCCCACAATCATCATGACTTTTGGAACCTAATTCCAAACAAAAGCCACTAGATAAAAATATCATGAGATAATCACCTGTCCAAAATGGCATAGGGTCTCTGGCTTGAGGAGGGGGCTGGACTAGAAGACCTCCAAGGTCCCTTCCCACCCTATTCTGATGGATAAAATCCACCAACGAGGGGTTGCCACATCACAGCCTCTCCTTCACAGCAAAACGAGGCAAATAATGATTTTTTTCAGATTCTACCTAGTTTTACAGAAAGAAAAGTAAACAAATGAAGGGAATAGTAAAAATAAATAAAGAAATGTAGAATACATTATAGCATTAAGTAGAAAGTTACTCTACAAACATTTGTCCTCTTGAAAAATATAGGTTATCCTGCTGCAAACATTTTTCCTTATGCTCATTGTTAAACATATGCCTGCAATCAATTGCATTCTCCTGTATCAAGTATATATGGTCGTGTTATATAAATCCTCCATGAATCCTTCCATAAATGATCCTTCCATAAACGCCACCCATATCTCCTCCAGGAATTGGCAGATAACTATCTCCATCTCCAGCTGTCAAGGTAATTCACACGCACCTTTGACCTCTGGTGTTAACAAAAGGGTTTTTAATTTGATTTTAATTTTTTACGGGTTTTACTGGTCTCAGTCATGTATTTAATTAATTTTTAAACTCTTTTTAACTTTTCTATTTGTATGTTTTTACTGTGGCTGTTCACCACCCCGAGTCCCTTTTTGGGAGTGGGGGCGGTATAAAAATCAAATAAATAAATAAATAAATGGATCAATCACGAAGACAATAGGAGAAAAGATAACACAGCCAAAAGAATAGGCCTGTTGCAGGAAGATGTAAACCTTAGTTAGATTACATGACTTTACAAGGTAATTAGAGAACTAAGAACAAAGACTTTTGCCTGTATAAGGACAGGACATCTTTCTGTATTTTGTAGAATTTTTCTCCCAGGTCTCTTGTTCTGGGCTAGGAATGTTTTACCCAGCTCTTTAACTTTGATCAAATATAAAGTCTGCTTTCTTTGATTTGCAAGCCTCCGTTTAAGTCTTGGTTTTGGTTCATTTTTGGCTTAAGCGAGTTGCCAGACCTTACACAATTAAAATTAAAATACTAAAATGAAAGCAAAGAATATCAATTCTTCTCCATTTAGACCAGTGGTTCCCAAACGTTTTCAGTCCGCCGCCCCCTTGGTGCTACAAAACTCATCCTTGGTGCCCCCCATCCAGGGGTGGGATTCAAATTTCTGTGGGCGTGGCCTAATTTGAGGGTGTGGCTTACTGGTCACGTGACTGGGTGGGCGTGGCTTGCTGGTCACATGACCGGGTAGGTGTGGCTTGGTAGTCATGTGACTGGGTGGGCATGGCCAGGTGACAGGCAAACAAGTGGTCCTCATTTAATGGCTGGTTGTTTAGCAAGTGTTCTAATTTATGACTGGCCTCCCCAGAGATACTTGACCTATTTTTGGAGTTTTGACAGCCATGCACACACATACACACACACTCCCTTCTAACCCTGCTGGAGCAGGTCTTTGGACTAGAATCGGCAAAGCAACTCTAATCAGATTCTAGCAGTGAATAAAATCTAATCAGAGATGCTTTGCCGATTCTTGTTGATTTGTTTTACTTGTATCTCTTTATTTTATGTTGCTGAATTGCATTGACATGTGTGTCCCTTCTTGTGCACAACCCAGAAGCTTCTGTGATTCTTTGCAGCAAAAATTACCAACCTCTGGCTTTGCTCTACTTTTCAAGCATGCCGCCACTGCCGCGTTCTAAGTGCCGGCCTCGCAGGTCCACCCCATTGAGTCCAAGCAAGTCAAGTCAATGGGGTGAGATTGACAGAGGGAGAGAGAGAGAAAAGAGAGAAAGAGAGAAGGAAGAAAGAGAAAAGGGAAAGAAAAAGGGACAAAGAAAGAGGGGGGGAATGGAAGGGAGGGACAGAAAGAAAAAGAAATAAAGAAGGAGAGAGGGAGGGAGGAGAAAGATAATGAAATATCTATTCTAGTCCAATCACCTGCTCCAGCAGGGTTAGAAGGTTGTGTGTGCGTGTGTGCGCATGTGTGTTCTCATAATTTACCAGTACATTTTGGTTTTGCCTTCAGAACTGGCACTGTAATACATTGGGAAAAAGTAATTTTTAGGGTGGAGATCTGGTCCAATGAATCCTGTTTAAAGCCTCAACAAAATGTGAGAGCTTCCTGATAGTCTTAACCATGTTTTCATCCACAAAATCTTTAATAGAAGCCTGTTAGGTTTTCTTTAAGAAACTTAACTGAATTGGTTTACCATATATGGCTGCAAGTCAGAAATGACTCAGCACTATCTTGTAGCCATGATGCTGATTGGCTACAGGAAGCAGAAGAGCTATATAGTAAGAAGCCAGAGCACATGGCGAGTACTGTTAGACTGCTGTGAGTGCTACAGGAATGCTGCTACTGGTTTGCTAGGCTTCTACTATGCTACTCTACTATTTGGCAAGTATCTTCAACACTGTTGATTATATTTCTCCATTGATGCATGGATGTATTGAAGATGATGTATTGCTGTTGTATCTACTGAACAAGAATGGTTAGTAATCTAATCTACTGATGGATGAACTGTGTATGATAATTGGAATGGAAATTGGACTATGTTTACATCACTGTACATAAAGACTTTGCACTTCAACTGCTGTGCGTGTGGTTCTATACTCCCTGCTACAATCTGAACACTATTTCCGTCTGCTGTATTAATCCTTGACATCAAGGATACTCTGCTAAATACTTAACAAAGCCAAAGAAGTTTAAATGTGCTGGCAAAGATGTTTCAAAGTGGAAAAGGGTCTCAGTCTAAACTAGGCCTCATTCAATCCGATGCATCAGGTCTCTCTCTCTCTTCCCCCTCCCCCGCCTCCCTCCCTCCCTCCTTCCCAGACTGGCTTTGCTCTACTTTCCTGATGTGCCTGGCGCTTCAAACATGGATGGATGGGTGGGTGGGTGGATGGATAGCAGGAAGGCAGGCAGACAGACAGACCTTTTGGTTGGATGGATGGCTAGATAGATAAACAGACCGAATGCGACAGCAGCGGCACTTTGGGAAAGTAGAGCAAAGCTAGGGTGGGAATTAAAGTCCACACAAGTTGCCAAGGTTGAGAAACAGGGGAAAAATATATCAACCCAGCCATTCTGGTTAGAGTTTAGCATGCTGTTTGATTCTGGCTTAGTCAATAATCCATGGCTAAGATCTTCCTGCTCCTTAATGCAGCTGCCCCTCTGCCCCATGTCCAGCCCCCTGCCCCAGTTCTTTCTTTGGCATCCAATTTTGCAATGCTCCGCCCGGGAGGAGGAAGGCGTGCGGAAGCAGCCCAGACCGGCAGAGGTGGAAGGAACGATCGCTTGGAAAGCAAGCAAGCAAGCGCAGGGCTCGGTCGGAAGAACCGGGCTGCAGAGGGAGGCTAGGTTCTAGGCCCGGGACAGCCACGTAGAGCCGAGCCGAGCCGAGCCGAACCGAGCCACGCACCTTGGACAGCTGCAGCTGCACCCACCCGCATCCTGCGCACAAGCCCGGCTGGCTGGAGAGGCGGAGGTCGGGCGGGCGGTGCGCGCTCCCTTGTTCTCCTCTGGGGAAGGGGGCCCTAACGCCGGATCGCCCACCCCTTCCACTGCGCGCCTTGGGAGGGTTTTGCTTTCGGGCCTTCTGGCGCGCCTCCGCCGCTTCCACCGGAGAGGGCAGCCTGCAAGCTAAGGCGCCCCCTTTCCACCACCTCCCAGGCTTGGAAAGGCACGCCGCGCGCAGATTCCGCATTCGAGGCGCCGGCTACAGAGCGATGCAACAGTCAATGGGCTGCGTGGCCGGCAGTCAGTGAGCCTGCAGGGCCGCCTCCTCGAACGCCCCCTCTGCCGCCTCTTAGCGCCCCCCTGCCAGCCCCCTTGCCACTTAGCGCCCCCCTAAGGCATCTCACCCCAAAGTGGGGTACCGTCTACTTTGGGAACCACTGATTTAGACGAAGCAGAAAGTGGATCTTTTCTCCGGTGGGAAAACTTTCGACTCAATTCAAGCAATTTGAACCTCTTCCTCCCCCCCCCCCAAAAAAAAAAACCAAAACCCCCCAACCGAAGAGAGAAGGCGGGTATTTCCTTCATTCACACAATTCACCCGGGACCCTCCTAGCATCGAGGGGGACTCGGGGTTACCTTTCTCCTGGCGGCCCGAGGAGAGCAGGAGCCCCGCCTGCCCGGAGCGGGGCCGAGAAGCAACCTTGCCAGACAGCGAGAATCCGCACAGCCGCCCAAAAAGGCCGCAATTGGGAAAAAGGGCAATAAAAAGTCCCCGAAATTCACTTCCCATACAAGGGTGGAGAAGGAGAACGAGAGGAGGTTCCTAGAGAGACCCCACGGAGGTTTCTGCCCGCCTTTCCCGACCCCGTTTCCTCTCTGGGAGAGTCGGGGAGACGCTCTAGCCCTTCCTCGCCTCCCCCGGGAGCTTCTGCAGTTTCGGGGTTCGGATAGCGCTGCTTCTCACCCTCGGAGGGCGCTGGGCGAGAGCTGCCTCTTCCCCGGCCGGGCGAAGAGGCGAAGGCGAGTCTTTGGAAGCGGGAGGATAAGCGTTAGAAAGGCAAGAGGGGCAAGGACTCCAGCAACTGTCATCGCCAGCCGAGTTGGCCGGCCGGGGATGATGGGCGAGGCTGTATCTCAGAGCTGGGGTCAGCAGGAGGGAGGTCTAAGCTGCCGCCTTCCCAGTTTGGGGCGGGTTCCCACGACGGCTGAACCCAACCCGGGTGGGGTCGATGACCCCTCTCCCCCTCCCCCGTTTGCCCGTCGAAAGGGGCGGATTGGTGGGCAATGCAGGAGTTTGTGTCCAAGTTTGGTCTGGGACTTTTTTGGGGGGGGGGCGGGGGGCTGTTAAATTTTTTCTTGGGGTGAGGGTTAAGGAAGTGGCCTCTGGGTTGGATTGGGTCATCGGGATCTGTGGTTGGTACAAAGGTTTGCAGAAGTGTTGCAACTCATCTACCCACCCCCAGGAATAGAGATAGTCCTCGACTTACGACAGTTCATTTAATGGCCGGTCAAAGCCACTGGAAAAAGTGACTTACAGCCATTTTTCACGACCCTCCCCCCCTCTGCGGCATTTCCCCAGAGTCACGGGGTCCAAATTCTGATGCTGGGCAACTGACTCGTCTTGATGACGGTTTGCAGTCTCCCGGAGGTCATGGGATCAGCGTTTGCCACCTTCGGACGAACAAAGTCAATGGGGAGAAACGAAATTCACTGAACGGCTTTGGTTTACTAACTTAAGAACAGCAGCAATTCCCTGAACAACGGCAGCAGGCAAAGTCGTAAAAACGGGGCGACTCGCTCAACAACAGGCATTTGGGGGCTCAGTTGTGGTTGTAGGTCGAGGACCACCTGTATTGCTTTTCGAACAGTAGTTAAGGAGGGCAATTGTAGCACTTCCTCCTTCCATTTGCCCCCCCTCCCCCCGACATACACACACAGACACACATACACACACACACAAAAGTTAGTTTGGGCTGAGAGAGAGAAAGAAAGAGAAAATGTAAGAAAGAGAGAGAGAGAAAGAGAGAAAAAGAAGGAAAGAGAAAGAGAGAAAGAAGGAAAGAAAGAAAGAAAAAAGAGAGAAAGAAAAAGAAGGAAAGAGAGAAAGAGGAAAAAGTAAGAAAGAGAGAGAGAGAAAAAAGTAAAAAAGAGACAAGGAAAGAAAGAAAAAGAAGGAAAGAGAGAAAAAGTAAGAAAGCGAGAGAAAGAAGGAAAGAAAGTGAAAGAGATAATAAAGAGAGAGAAAGAAAGAAGGAAAGAGAGAAGGAGAAAAAGAAGGAAAGAAAGAGAGAAAGAAAAAGTAAAGAGAGAGAAAGAAGGAAAGAAAAAGAAGGAAAGAAAGTGAGAAAGAAAAAGTAAGGAAGAGAGAGAGGAAAGAAAGAGAAAGAGAAAAAGTAAAAAGAGAAAGGAGAGAAAGAGAAAAAGAAGAAAAGAAAGAAAGAGAAGG
The DNA here is from genome assembly GCA_023653725.1 of Bungarus multicinctus. NCBI lineage: Eukaryota > Metazoa > Chordata > Lepidosauria > Squamata > Elapidae > Bungarus > Bungarus multicinctus. Next base: position 16,034,844 of record CM042834.1, on the reverse strand, counting down.
AAAGAGAAAAAGAAAGAAAGAGAAAAGGAGAGAGAGAGAGAGAGAAGGAAAGGAGAGAAAGAGAAGAAGGAAAGAGAGAGAAAGAAAGAGAAAGAAAGAGAGAAAAAGAAGGAAAAAAAGAGAGAAAGAGGTTAGTTCTGAGTTCCCCAGGCAGCTCCCACAGTTGAAGAACCTAGCAGCTGGGTTTCTTGAATGCTTCCTCACGGTGTTTTTTCAACCTTGGGAAGTTTAAGCTATGTGGACTCCTCCCAGAAATCACTACCCATCGTGCTTGTCCACGGTGCCCATATTCTCATCTCTAAGGATACATTCCCCTGACCCTTGACAGGTTAGCTTTTTATATGCAAGGGTTTGTTTGCTTTTGGACAGAGGACCGATCCGCCTGGGCACTCAGAAAAGGGACTCTTGCTGGAGCAGGGAGGGTTGGATTAGAAGACCTTCAAAATCCCTTCCAACTCCGATGATGAAATGATGATAAAAAGCTAACTGTTGGATTGTCTTTTTCTCTATTTCTCCCATCTTCTCTGTCCCGTAGGACAAACGTCAACCTTTTGGGGGACAAAAAAACCAATTACTTCTCTGACTGAGCCACTTCAGGGGAAAAGCTTCCCCTTTCTGCATTTAGGAGAAGAGAAAGAAGGGAGAAGGTGATGGCAGCACTGAACGCCTTGAGTGAGGTCCAGGCGAAACGCATGTGGGGATTTTTCCCCAAGAAACTGGGAGAGGAGATGCTACAGACAGATGCAGAGTTACCCCAACATTGGCAAGACTTAATCTCAACAACCGCAGGCTCTCGGCACCCCGGCTGGGGAGGCAGCCAGGGCCCAGAGGAGCCCACCCCGTGGGACGACCCCAAGGGTTTCCTGGCGTCCTTTGAACAAGTAGCTGAGGCCTGTCGGTGGCCTCGGAAAGAGTGGGCCGCCCGGCTTCTGCCCGCCCTCCGCGGAGAAGCCGAACAAGCTTTTGGTAACCTGGAGGCTCGAGACCGGCAAGATTACGGGAAGGTGAAAGCCGCCATCTTGCACCGGGACGCCCTGAGCCGGGAGAAACGACGGCAGCACTTCCGGCGTTTTCGTTACCAGGAGGCCGAGGGGCCGCGTGGGGTTTACAACCGCCTCCAGGCACTGTGCCGTCAGTGGCTGAAGGTGGAGAGGCACTCCAAGGAGCAGATCCTGGAGCTGCTGATCCTGGAACAGTTCCTGACCGTCCTCCCTCCGGAGATCCAGAGCTGGGTGCGGGAGAGAGGCCCTGCGTGCTGCACTCAAGCGGTGGCCCTGGCCGAGGATTTCCTCTGGATGCAAAGGGAGTCTTTGAGATGGGAACAACAGGTAAGGCCCCGTGGTTTGGGGGGGTTTTTTTTGACACCAGAGGCTTTTGCAGTTTTCAGCACTCTGCTGGCTGAATACAGGCCGCATGGGGCCCGTTTTGGCTCACAAAATGCTGCAGGAGGCCATCTAGGCTGAAAAAGTTTTGGCAGCAGGGTGCTGTAGGAGGCGTCTGTCCCGTCTCCGCCCTGCTCCCCCACCTCTCAGGCGACCCTTTTTGGGCTGGCGGAGTGCTTCTGGAGGCCGGGGAGGATTGTGGAAAGAAAGAAAGGAAAAAGCATATCTTGAGCTTGTGTCAAATGCCCACCATGACCCCCCTACCCCCCTGGCCCTCTGAGGTCAAACATAACCCTGATGTGGCCCTCAATGAAATTGAGTTTGACACCCCTGTCTTGGAAGACAGAGCCTTACGTGACTTTCTTTCTTTCTTTTTTTCTTTCTTTTCCCTCCATCCTTCCTTCTCTCTCTCTCCATTTTTCTTTCTTTCTTTCTTTCTTTCTTTCTTTCTTTCTTTCTTTCTTTCTTTCTTTCTTTCTTTCTTTCTTTCTTTCTTTCTTTCTTTCTTTCTTTCTTTTCCCTCCATCCTTCCTTCTCTTTCTTCTTTCTTCTTTCATTCTTTTGCCTTTCTTTCCCCTCTTTCTTTCTTTTCTTCCTTCCTCCTCCTTTCCTTCTTCCTTCTCTCCCTCCTGCTTTCTTTCTTTCTTTCTTTCTTTCTTTCTTTCTTTCTTTCTTTCTTTCTTTCTTTCTTTCTTTCTTTCTTTCTTTCTTTCTTTCTTTCTTTCTTTCTTTCTTTCTCTTTCCCCTCCTTTCTTCTTTCTTTCTTTTTTCTCTTACTTCTCCCTCCCTCCCTCCCTCCCTCCCTGCTTTCTTTCTTTCTTTCTTTCTTTCTTTCTTTCTTTCTTTCTTTCTTTCTTTCTTTCTTTCTTTCTTTCTTTCTTTCTTTCTTTCTTTCTTTCTTTCTTTCTTTCTTTCTTTCTTTCTTTCTTTCTTTCTTTCTTTCTTTCTTTTTGCTTATCTCCCTCAGGGAAGGGTGGTGTGCACTTTAATCAATAAAATTAAACATAATAAGAATAAGTTAGGATTTAAAAGATTAAAATGATAAAAACAACATTCCAACAAATGAAGAATTAGTACATGTTAGTACATGTTAATCCAGGGTGGGCGGGTGGGTGTTTTGATGTTTCCCTGTGCCCCTCATGCAAGGCCGCACAGCCAGGATTTGACCCCTTTGCGGAAGGCCAAAAGACCTGGGTCTTATCTCTGAGAGCAAGGTGTTCCCCAAAGCAGGGGCAGCAGCATAAAACGCCCTCTTCCTTCACCCTGCCAATCAAAATCCTTTGACTGACGGGGCCTGTCGCGTGCCTTCCCTACCTGAACAATGTGGGACAGGCTGAGGCAATGGGGCAAACCGTCATTATCTTGCCTTCCCTGTTCCTGAGTTCTGTTTCGTGTTTCGATCCTGTCTGCCATTGCAGGGGACCGCGGCAGCTGTTCCCACAGCCAAGGCAGAGCTGGATTCCCCTGACAGTGGAGGGATTCTCCCAAGGCTGTTCCTGGAGGAAGAGGAGAAAGCTGGAAATTCGCACGGTGAGTAAAAAAACAAAAGTTCCTGGAACAAACCAAAGAAAAAATGGTAATTTCTCCCCCCCCCCCCCCACTGTGCACCAATCTTTGGCACCCTCCCACATATTGTGGGCTGCTGCAACCGTGCAAACTGCTATCTTTATTTTTATAGTTTCTAAATATTTTTGGAAAAACACATATATTTCCTGCTTTACAGATTTGCTTCTCCTTAGTTCTCCTTCGCTCTAGGTTGCTTCTCTCCCTGTATGGATGGAAACTAAGTGTCAGCTGGTGCTCCATTCAAAATCCAAGAAAGAAACAATTAGACTCTGTTTATTAGAGAAAAGATATCTTTTACTGGAAATCAAGTGGTAGCCTCAGAGGAGTTCTGAATCTGAGGAACTGAGTGCAAAAATCACATATACAAAGTGATGGCAACGTTACCCCCCCCTCCCCCATAGTTCAAACTGTCCATCCAATTAAAAGTTATATGTAATGTCATGTGGGCATCTTCAGGTGGTGATGCCGGCATCTGTCCGTTGACCTATTTTGATAAAGAGTTGCGCTTGTGCAGAGCACAGCAAAGAAACTTAAACAAGAAACTTCCCCCCCCCACCCCAGTTATACAGTTCATTCTCAAAGCCTTCTCCCCCTGTTACAATGGCAGCCGAAAGATGCAAAGCAAAGGAAAGAAATCTTGAAGGCTGACACTAAGGAGAGAAGCAACCTAGAATTCAGGGGAAATTTCCTAACAGTGGGACGATTTGTTTCCAGATGTTATGGGGGCTCCATCACTGGAGTTTGTTTTAAAGAAGAAACTGAAGCAGCTATTTGTCTGAAGTGGTATAGGCTCTCCTGCTCGAGCGAGGGAGGGGGGTCAGACTAGAAGACCTCCAAGGTCCCCTCAAACTCTGTTATTCTACGTTTTCTCCCTTTGGCCCTTCACTCCTCTTTTTATTTCAGCAGGTGACGTCCGGCAGAGCGAGAATGTCAGGGGACTTTTGAAAGTTGTCCCCAACCGAGCCGAGCCGCCAAAGCTGGAAGAGATACGCCCGCTGAGGAGGACAAGGAGAAATTACCTCACGGAGAAGTGCAAGAAAAACATGGCTTCCCAAGCGGCGGGATTCCATAACGTGTCCCTCCCCGAAGAGAAGCCAAACGAAAAGAGAAAATACAAGTGCAACGTTTGCGGGAAGTTCTTCAGCTATAAGTCGAGCTTGAAGATCCACCTGAGAATCCACACCGGGGAAAAACCCTACAAGTGCTTGGAGTGCGGGAAGAGCTTTATCCGTAGTGACCTCCTGGCCTCCCATCAAAGGATCCACACGGGCGAGAAGCCCTACAGCTGCTCCTTTTGCGGCAAGAGCTTCTGCGACTTGTCCACGCTGATCAAGCACCGGAGGATCCACACGGGGGAGAAACCATATATCTGCGCAGAGTGCGGCAAGAGCTTCAGCCAGAAGGCGATCCTCAACTCCCACCAGAGGATTCACACAGGCGAGAAACCCCATAAATGCGGCGAGTGCGGGAACAGCTTCAGCCGGAGCACTTACCTGGCTTCCCATCAGAGAATCCACCTGGGGGAACGGATGAATCAACATGCAGATTGTACCCTCCTGGATCAGCCCAAACTGATTCACTCCCCCGTCGTCCTGGTGGAGGAGAAGACCCATCAATGCCCCGAATACGGTCAGAAGTTGAAGCAGCGTTCGCCGTGCTTGGCCCACCAGAGGATGTACGCCTTGGGCAAAAGTATCAGCGTTTTTGAATGTGGAGACAAGATTCAGTTGGAAGCCGTGGCTTGCGAGACTTCGGAGAAGCTGAGCGATTAGCCGTGTGGCTCCTCGCCGTTGGCGAGGGAATTTTGTTTTCATTTTTTCTCCTGGTGACCGGAGAAATTTCCAATCCAGCTGGCATTAAAGCAATATGGGGAACTACGGCAGTTGCGGAGGGGGGTGGGGGGGGGGTGGGCAAAAGATTTGAACACTTTGTCCCCTTTCTTTGTCCCTTGCACTACAGAGCTACAAGGTGCTACTTTTGGGGGATACAATAACAGTAGCGCTTAGATTTATATCAGGGGTGGTTTTATAGAGTCAGCCTATTGGCCCCCAAAAATCTTTACCGTGGTTAGCTTATCGGTTTCTCAGGTTTCAGCCAAGAAGGAAGCGCTTCCGCTACCCACCCTCCGTCGCACCTTGTTCTCAGGCCGAGAAACCGTACATTCCTGGCTGGCCATTAGATGAGTCTAAATATTGGCCCTGGCAATCATGAGATACAGATAGTCCTCCATTTACAACACTTCTTTTACTGACTGTTCGAAGTTACAACGGCTCCGAAAAAAAAGCGACTTAGGACTGTTTTTTCACACTTTACGACCATTTCTAGCATCCCCCATGGTCCCGTGATCGAAATTCGGCCGCTTGGCAATTGACTCATATTTATGACTGTTGGCAGTGTCCTGGGCGGGGTCGTGTGGATTCCACCTTCCGACAAACGAAGACAATAGAGGAACCTGATTAATGACCTAACTTTAACAACTGCAGTGATTCACTCCACCACTGTGGCAAGGAAGGGTCATAAAACGGGGCAAAAATTTATTTAATAAGTCTCTTGCTCGGCAACAGAAATTTGCCCCAAACCCCTGCCCCAGTTGTGGTCGTAAGTTGTGCTATCAGAAATATTTTCAAAGTATTATCTTTTTATTAAAACAATACAAGCGGCCGCTGGCTTTTCTGTCGTTTGAAACAGGGTTTTAGGATTCTGGCATTTATCCCAATTTAAATCATGATTCTCGAGCCAAACTTCCAAAACTTCAAAAGGATTTATTGGGAGTTAACATGTCCGGCACTGCCTGGGTGTAGCCGACTCTGAGACACATAATTCATTGTCACCCTTGACCCTGGTTTTCCCCCACCCCCTGGTGTATCATAATTCATATTCTCCAATGGGACACATCTATAGCCCAGAGTCATCAATCATGCTCTCCAGTTAGACTTTTGCGGGGCAGAAACTTCAGTCACCTAGTTACTATCTTTGAAAAACTATTTATGGAATGCACTTTCGATTTCCAAGCTGCCGCATTGCTCTTTCAAACCTCTTTCCCCCCTCCCTTTCTGATGGCAACTCTAAAAAGACCATAGAAATATTTTAGGAGTTGACACAGGGCCAAAACCCTGATAAGCCTCGACCAAGATAAAGCACTTTACTTCCAGCAAAGAGCTATTTAAAATGCCCCACTTGATATCCTGTTCTCCCAGCTGCAACTCATGAAAGGGATCAGGGCCTTTTCCTCTCCCGTAAGCCACATTGCTCCCTTCTCCGTTCCTCCTTGCTTGCCCTAGGATGGAGAGCAGGTGGGCCTGGGACTTCCTCTGAATGCCCAGACGGACTGTGCCCTTTCTCCATTTCTTCTACAACCACCGGAGCCACACTCCCACTTCCTGTCAGCTGTTTGACCTCCCTCTCAGAATCAGACTCCAACAAGGGCATGACAGGTGTCTTTAGGACAAATGCTTGGGCATGGGGGGGTGGGGAATCACACAACATGGTTGCCAGGCCAAGGGATTGCCTGTTCACCTACCCCCCCCCCAAACTACAAATCCTTTTAACAAAAGGGCATTTAGTGACTATTCAAAGTTACAATGAACTTTTCCAGGGGTAGCTAAATGTCGAGATTCTCAGTCGTTCAGGTTGTGGTTTTCCCACAGATGTTTTTTCAAGAGGCAACTGGGCTTTCTGTTTTTTTTTTTTTTTCGAAGACGTTTCGCTTCTCATCCAAGAGGCTTCTTCAGCTCTGACTTCCATTCCCCACCATCCAGTCAGAGCTGAAGAAAGCATCTTTTGGATGAGAAGCCAAACGTCTTTAAAGGAAAAAAAAAAAAACTCTCGCGGGGTACTTAACAATCCAGGTCTGAAGTTCTGACAGCTGAGTCCCCCAGAAACAAATGACCACACTTCTAGAGCTCAGCAATTCCTGCGAGCACCTGCTGACATCTTACGATGTTTTGACCCGAAACCAGCACTTACTTCCAGTTCCAGTAAAGGAGAATACTTGTATATCAGGGTTGAAATGAAGGATCCTTGCTGCTCCCTGAGCTTGTTGGTATTTTTGCAGATATTTCATTACCCAACTAGGTAACATCATCAGGGCTAATGAGGAGTGAGGTTCGCCCTCAGTTTATTTATTATTTATTTATTTATCAAGTTTATATACCGCCCCCCTCTCCCAAAAAGGGACTCGGGGCAGTGAACAGCCATGATAAAAACATACAATCAGCAAAGTTAAAATAAATTTAAAAGTTATTAAATAAATGACTGAATTAAAAACTGCAAAGCCACTAAAATCCAATAAAAATTTAAAAATTAAGTTAAAAATTTAAAATCCTTCTCATAACATTAGGCCAGACCGGCCTGCTGGAAAAGGTGGGTCTTTTGTGCGCGTCGGAAGGCTCGCAGGTCAGCAATGGCTCGCATCTCCGTAGGTAGTTCGTTCCAAAGGGAGGGTGCTCCCACAGAGAAGGCCCGCACCCTCGGGGCCACCAGCCGACATCGTCCAGCCGGCGGCACCCAGGGAGGCCCACCCTGTGGCAGCGCACTGGCCAACAGGAGGCCGATGGTGGCAGTAGGCGGTCCCGCAAGTACCTGGGTCCCAAGCCATGGAGTACTTTAAAGATGGTCACCAACACCTTGAATCCAGCTCGCACAGGAGCGGTGTAATATGGGAGCTCTGAGAAGTCCCCAAGATCAGCCGCGTGGCCGCATTCTGCACCAGTTGAAGCTTCCGGATGCTCTTCAAGAGGAGCCCCATGTAGAGAGCATTACAATAATCTATTTATAATCTAGGGCAGTGGAGGCTAACCTTTTTGGGCTCCTGTGTTAAAAATTGAGCGCACGCCAGCGTGCCCACACTCGCCAGCACCCAGAATGCAATGCGCGCCTCTTCCCCACACTCACTGCGCATGTGTGCGCCTCTCCCTCCCACCCCCACCCCCTTACCTGCACTGCACCTCACAGCTGATTTTTCGGTTGGTTTGAGGTCTTTTTTGGTCTCCCAGAGGCTTAGAAAAAGCCTCTGCAAGGCTTTTCAGGATGAATTATAGGCCTCTTTCGTCACTTCCGGTATTACAGGAAGTGACAAAATGGACCTACAATTCATCCTGAAAAGCCTTGCAGAGGCTTTTTTCAAGCCTCTGGTAGGCCGAAAAAGGCCTCAAACCAACCGAAAAAAAATCAGGTGTAAGGCACATGCATGCTCAGTGAGGTAAGTTTGCCTGTGGCTCGCATGCTAGCACAAACGGCTCTGACGTGTGCCATAGGTTCACTATCACGGTTCTAGGGCTTTGCCCTGTTAATAGGAATGGGTCTTGGAGGGTTTTTTTTTATTCGCACTGTTTAGTGTTAGCTTGTTTGGTGTCAGGATTCCAGCAGCCATCACTTGAGACTTTCAAGGAGAGATTGGACTGCCATTTGTCAGAAATGGTGTAGGGTCTCCCGCTTGGGCGGGGGGTTGGACTAGATGACTTACAAGGTCCCTTCCAACTCTGATTTATCTGTTATCTGCTCCCCTCTCCCTTTCTGTTGGCAACTTTAAAAAGACCATAGAAATATTTTATGAGTTGACATTTGGTTTATAAACTTGAAAGCAGTTTATAAGCCTGAAATTTCTGCAAGAAACCAACCAAGCTCACAAAGCTTGGACACAAAGGACACCTCTCTCCCCCTTACTCCCCAACTTACTTCCAACTTTTGGCAAAACCAGCCCATAGCAAACAATGATTAACGACTGTAGGGTTTGCTTAAGGGCAAACCAAAAACCCACAAAAAGGTGGCAAAATTTCATCTCAGTTTTGTGGGTCACCCATTTTATGACTTACGACAGCAATGGGCAGGCTCCGTTATGGGTCATAAGTTGAGGGGTTCCTGTAGGGCTATTCTTACCCCTACCTGTGGCTTCCACTGTTCCTGCCGGCGTGAGAACAGCAGCAGCGCCGGTGGGAACCGTGGAAGCATTTCAGTTGCTTCTTGGGCGGGGGAGCCGCCTCTCTGGCTTCCACGGTTCCCACCGGCATGAGAACGGCAGCACCAGTGGGAACCATGGAAATGTTTTAGCTGCTTCTCGGGGGGGGGGGGGGAGTCGCCTCTGTGGCTTCCACAGTTCCCGGCAGCGAGAGAACAGAGGCAGCGCTGGCAGGAACCGTGGAGGCGTTTCAGCTGCTTCTCAGGCAGGGGAGCCACCTCTGTAGCTTCCACAGTTCCCGCTGACGAGAGAACAGCAGCGCCAACAGGAACTGTGGAAGCCACAGAGATGGCTCCCCCGCCCAAAAAGCAGCTGAAACACTTCCACGGTTCCCGCCGGTGCTGGCGGGACAGCGCCAGCGCCGGCGGGAACTGTGGAAGCTATGGAGGCAGCTCCTCCACCCGAGAAGTGGCTGAAATGCTGCCGGTGGAGGAATGCAAAGGGAAAGCAAGAGCAGCGGAGGAAGCAGCAGCGACAGGTACCGCAGGTCTCATGATTTAAAGTGCCCTGCCGAGGCCAACATCCACGCACCGCCACCTGCCTGCTGACCCGGCCTGCAACCAGCACCATACCGGGGTCTGCAGCAAAGGCGCTTGGCAGGGGTAGGAAGCACTCTGCGCTCGGCCATGGTCAGCTGTTAGGAGCAATTGGCAACGAGGCGTGGCTGCCCGTGGGGCACTGTTAAAGGCAAGATCCCCCCTGCCCTCTCCCCCAATTTCGCATGTTTTAAAATAGGCCTAAATTTGGGGGGAGGGGCTTAATTTCATTTTATCCCTAGAAAACATGCTGGGTCTTCCTATTGGTGGGGGGGGCGCGTATTGTTGGAGAAACACGGTATTCCTAATATCTTCCTGACTTCTTACAAACTTTTCAGGTCCATTAATGGTGCTGCCACTAATGAAAGCATTGAAGAATCTGGTAAGGAAATGTTGTTGAAACACTGACCCAACAATTCGCTGGTTGTCTAATAACCGAGAAAGCCAAGGCGTTTCAAGTTCCTTTCTCATACTGTCTTCTTTCCCCAGGCATGTTTTGCTGACACTATCTGGGAATTTTTTTAAAAATTATCTCTGCACTCATCTCCATATACAGGTTTCTCCTTGACTTACAATCATTTGTTTAGTGACCAAAGTTACAATGGCACTGAAGAAAGGGACTTATGACCATTTTTCACACTTAATGACCATTGCAGCATTTGCATATAATCACGATTAAAATTCAGATACTTAGCAAATGACTCCTATTTATGACGGCTGCTTGTATCCCAAGCTCATGTGACCTGCGTTTGTGACATTCTGACAAGCAACCATGTTCCTATCTTAGCCGTAGGGATTCACTTAACAACTGTGGCAAGAACGGTCATAAAATGAGACAAAACTCCCTTAGCCATAGACACGTTGGGCTCGATTGTGGTTGTAAATCAAGGAATACCTGCATTTCTTAATTTGGCAAAATTGTCGCCTTTTGCCCTTGTTAGTAAAAGATTAATTTTTCTCAGGAGACTTGTACAGGTAGTCCTCACTTAACGAGTTGATTAGTGACAGAAGTTAAAAATGGACCTCCCCCAAGCTACTTATGTCCTGGTTCTGGAGTTGCGATGACCGCACCTCTCCCTCCACAGTCACCAGCGTGCCAGCACCCAGAAGGCAACGCGCACAGTCCCCCATACCCCCTGTGCATGCTCACACGATTCTCCCCCCACTGCCCCCTTACCTGCACTGCATCTCCCAGCTGATGTTTTGGCCCATTTGAGGCCTTTTTCAGCTTCCCAGAAACTCTTGGGAAGCCTCTGCAGTTTTTGGAGGCCAGAAAATGGGCCCGTTTCATCATTTCTGGTATTTCCGGAAATACAGGAAGTGATGAAACGGCCCTGTTTTTCAGCTTCCAAAAGCTGCAGAAGCTTCCGTAGAGCCTCTGGGAGGCCGAAAAAGGCCTCAAATGGGCCGAATAATCAGCTTGGAGGCACGCGCATGCGCAATGCCAGTAAGTTCACCTGGGGCTCCCGTGCCCACACAAATGGCTCTGCTTGCCACCTGTGGCACGCGTGCCATAGGTTCGCCATAACGGTTCTATTCCATTCTATTCTTATTTTCTATTCTATTCTTTTCTATTATTCTATTCTTATTCTTTTCTATTACTCTATTCTTATTCTTATTTTCTATTCTATTTATTCTTATTATTCCATTCCATTCCATTCCATTCCATTCCATTCCATTCCATTCCATTCCATTCCATTCTATTCTATTCTATTCTACCGTTCCGTTCTCTTCTATTGAGAGAAATGTGCTAAAGAAGAGAAGGCAAAGGGGGGACGCAAGGAAAGTCTTTGAGTACAGGTAGTCCTCAATTTACAACCGTTCATTTAGTGACAGGTTGTCTATTGTTCGAAGTTACAGTGGCGCTGAAAAAAGTGAGTTACAGTATGACCATTTTTCACAGTTAATGACTGTTGCACCCTCCCCGTGGTCACGTAATCGAAATTCGCCTTTTGCAACTTTCTGACAAGCAAAGTTCAATGGGGAAGGCCGGATTCACTTAAATTAGTGTTGCTAATTTAACTGCAGTGACTCGCCTAATAATTGTGGTTAAAAAAAAAGTCATAAAATTGGCTGGGACTGTTCTGAGCAAGGCTTCCTGAGACAGTAACTATCACACGCTGTTCCCAAAAACCTTTTATTTCAACGGCTGTGAATTATATGCATTCACAGCCCATAATGAGTCCCAAACACTTTATGAATAACCCAACAGAAATCTGCCAGTCTTTTCGGGATAAGGCTGATAAGCACCCACCTTTATCTCCCTTGAAATGCTGCCAACGACTAAATTGCCAATTAGCTGTACAAGGCCAAATGGAGCACAAAGTCAACACGGAGCTTCAGAGTTTAAACTGACCAGAACGAACAAAGTTGCTTCCTGCAAAGGCTCATGTCCCTTTGCTCCTCCTTTATGTCTTATGGGAGAGGCCAATCATCTCCAAGACTTACTCCTGAGTTGCCTCTTTTTTGTCTTAATTGTTCTTGCCTTCTGGCAACTCTGCGCAAGTGCACACCGGGAACAGGCTCCCCCTATTCCTCTGCCTCACTGATGTCAGATTCTGAAGGCTCCAGAGTCCGCACATAACTCCCAGATGGTCCTGGCCCCATCTCTGTGTCGGACACAGATCCCTCATCTGAATCCTTCCCAGACTTCAGGACTGGGCCATGTTCCTCCCCACTGTCCGACTCTGCTGCCAGCTCTGCAGGGACTCATTTAGCAATTGCCTTGCTTAGCAATTCTGGTCCCAATTGTGGTTTTCAATTGAGGACCACCTGGATTGATTCAGACCTCTGCCACAGACTCTGCTTAACCTTGCTTGTTCTGCTTAACCAGGTTGGTTACAAATTTTCCAAATTTGAACCTCTATTTCTTGATTTCTATCTAGCTATTCATACATAGTGTTCCCTCTTATTTTTCTTCACAACAACCCCGTGAAATTAAGGGGGGCTGGATTAAAAAAAACCTAGGGACCCCAGAGCCCCGGGGGGGGGGAATTAAATTCTGGATCTCCCCACTCCTAGTCTAGCCCCCAAAGGTGGGTATTCAGCAGGTTTTGACCAGTTCTGGAGAACCGGTAGCGGAAATTTTGAGTAGTTTGGAGAACTGGAAAAGACCACCTCTGACTGGCCCCACCCCCATCTATTCTCTGCCTCCTGAGTCCCAGCTGATCGGCTGGGTCTTCTTTGGTTACCCTGCACAGGAGAACAGAGCTGGAAATCAGGTTAGTGGGGTGGGGTGGGAAGGGAATGGAGATTTTGTAGTAACCTTCCCCCAGGAGTGGGGAGGGGAGGGGATGGGATTTTACAGTATCCTTCCCCTTCCATGCCCACCAAGCCATGGCCACAGAACCGGTAGTAAAAGAAATTTTGAATCCCCACCACTGCTAGCTCCTTCCTCATGAAGCTTTGAGGCTGAGAGATAGAGTGACTGAAAATCCCCCTAACGGCACAGACTGGGAAGCATGGACCAACAAGGACTTAGAGACAGGCAAGCCAATCGATGTATGTCTTGAATGAGTAGGACCAGGTCAAAGATAAAGAACCAGAATAAAAATAATGCAAATATCATTATGACAATATAGTTCATATTTATTCCCAATCGATCGAATAATTTCTTCCTTCCAGCATATTCAAAGCTGATGGCAGTTTTGAGAAGGCTTACAAATGGAAGGATTTATGCTCCTTGCAGACAGCTGGTCATTTGCATTCTTTTAGCATGTCACTGAGGCCACCTGGAGGTTTATCTGTGTCCTCAGAGTCCCCTGAGTGGTACAAATGGTGTGGAGCCTTCTTGGAACTGTTGAAAGTACTGTGTTGTAGACTGGAGATAGATTATGTCATATCCCTCCCCCTCTGTTGAGAGAGGACTGCTCAATTTTGATACCGATGGCCTCTTTGAACCCTCTTTCAAACCAGCAGTCCCCTCTGTGTTCAAAAGAGTGGCCTTTTGTTCTGACCAAGGCTTCCTGAGACCATAATTAAGTCCACACTTAGTTAAAACAACTCTTATTTCAATGCTGGGAATTATGTTCATTCCCAGCCTGTAATGAGTCCCAAACAGTCCCTTGAGATAAGCACCCACCTTTCTCTCCTTTGAATTGCTGCCAACAACTAAAGTGCCAAATGAATTACTGTATAAAAAAAACAACTGAAATGCAAATTCCACACAGAGCTTCAAGAATTAATCCAAACAGAATGAACGACTTTGCTTCCTGCAAAGGTTTCGTCACCTTTGCCTGTCATTTATACTTTATGGGAGGGGCAATCACCTCCAAGCCTTTCTCCCGAGTCGCCCCTTTTGTCTCAGCTGCTTTTGCCTTCTAGCAGCTAAGCGCACACGCACACTGGGAACAGGCTCCCCTTGTTCCTCCACCTCGCTGCTGCCAGATTCCGGAAGGACCTTCATCTGAGTCCTCCCCAGACTGGTCCCAGTTCTTCCCCAGTGTCCGATTCTGCTGCCATCTGCACAGGCTGCCGGTGAACCACAACACCATTGTCTTTTAAATGCAGATGCACTGCTGAATCTAGTCCTGATGGATTTGTTCTATGTTGTGCCATGCGTTCATGAAGTGGTTGCTAATTGAACAACTGCAGTGATTCACTTAACAGAGTGGTGTTTGTGGCCTGGATGTGGAGTTCTCACCTCACACTCAGGAGGCTGTGAGTTCGATCCTAGGTAGAGCCTGATATTTCTCTCTTTGGGCACAATGAAAATATATCTGCTGCAAAATTCCGCACTGGTGACAGGAAGGTCATCCGGCCAATAAATACTCAGCTCCATTCAGTTGCCCGACTCCACCCCACAAGGGATTACAGGGTCATTAAACAATGACACACATTCACTTAACAAAAGAGGCAAGAAAAGTCGTAAAATGGAGCAAAACGTACTTAGCAACACAGATTCTGAACTCAATTGCAGTTGTAAGTTGAGGATTACCTGTATTAAGCCTTAGAAATGGCAGGCATTTGAAACTGGGACGCAACCCTCACATTACAAGGAGGGATGAATTTGTGGGCTTCCTTTCCCGTATGGATTCTCTGATGCCTAATAAGATTGGTGCTTTGGCTAAAATTCTTCCCGCACGCCAGGCATTTATAGGGTTTCTGCCCTGTGTGAATCCTCTGATGTTTAACAAGTCCCGACTGATCGCAGAAGGTTTTGTTACAATCCGAGCATTTATACGGTCTCTCGCCGGTGTGAATCCTTGGTGCGATGTAAGGTGGGTGCTCTGGCTGAAACTCTTCCCGCACTCCGAGCATTTGTATGGCCTCTCCCCCGTGTGAATGGTCTTGTGGTTAATGAGGCCAGACTGGTTACAAAAGCCCTTCCCGCAATCCGAACATCGGTACGGCTTTTCCCCTGTGTGGATTCTCTGGTGGGAGGTCAGGCTGGTACTGTGACGGAAGCTCTTCCCGCACTCGGAGCATTGGTAGGATTTCTCCCCAGTGTGGATCCTCTGATGTTGAATCAGACTGGTGCTCTGATTGAAGGTCCTCCCACAGTTTGGGCAACTGTAGGGTCTCTCCCCCGTGTGGGTCCTCTGATGGGAGGTAAGTTGGGTGCTTTGACTAAAACCTTTCCCACATTCTAAGCATCTGTAGGGCTTCACATCGCACTCAGCAAGGTTGCTGTTCTGATGAAGGCTTTTCCCGAAACTTGGGTTCTTGTTAGGTTTCTCCTTTAAATGGATTCTCCAGTGGTCGCCCGGGCATTGTTTCTTCCTCTCTTCCATTGATTGTCCCGGAATGATGACTTCACGGACATCTCCCTGCTGACAGGAAATGGCGACATCACTCCTTTTCTCTTGCGGGATCCCCTCAGATCTGTTTGATCTACCCTGCTTCCATAGGTTTTCTTTGAGGACTTCGATAGGGTTGGTTTCTGAAGGCACTTCACAGGGATCCACCTTGTCTTCGTTCTTCATTTCCCCCGCTGGAATAAAAAGAGAAAGAGATTAAAACAGGGGAAGAAGCTATACCTCAGATGAAAGATTTGTTACTCTATTAATAATTTTTATTTTATTTTTAATATAATCATTCCAACTTCTGTTGAACAGTGTGTTGTCTGTGTACATATATCTTTGTTAAACAATAATCAAAATTACAACATCCTTCATGTGATATTTAAAATTATACCTGTGGAAATATAAAGCAATGGTAATGCTATTTTTAGCCTCTGTGTTAACCTAAGATAATTTATTGGCATGTTATGTAAGAATTCTCTACTGTTTTGTATGAAGGTTACATATTTGGCAGGTTACACTGACCAATGTCATGTTAATGATGGAGATTACTGGAAATGGAAATGGGTAAACAGGACAAGAAAACAGATGTTATGCTACAATAACAGGGGTGTTGCGTTAGGGAGATACGTAGCTTGGCTAGATTGTGAACCCAGGAAAGGGGCAGAGACTGTATATTTGAACCTGTATATAAACCCCAGCCTTCCTGGGAACCATGTTTTCTGCCCACGGGCAGAATTCTCTTTTGCAAAAGCTTCATAATAAAGCTCTTATATATTGTTCACATGTCTCCAGTATTTAGTTGTCTGAATACTTGAATGCTTGATTTTTATCACACTTCATTACATATTAATTCTGCATTATTTAACATAGTAATGTGCAATATATTCTACAATGTTAACGTGATATTCAACATACTAGTCATAATATTTACACATCTCTTTTAACACATCTTCTTTATTTTGTTTCTCTATTTCTAACTTCCATTTTTATTATTTAGCCATTGATAAAATAGATCCCATACCATACAGCAGTGGTGGCTAACCTTTTTGGGCTCCTGTGCCAAAAATTGTGCGAACGCTTGCAGTCGCACTTGCGTGCCAGCACCCAGAAGGCAATGCACGCCTCATGCCAAGTCCCCTACACATGCGTGCGCAATCCTCCTGCCGTCTCCTTACCTGCACTGCACCTCACAGCTGATTTTCATCCGATTTGAGGCTTTTTTTGGCCTTCTAAAGGCTTGAGGAAGGCTTCTGCAGGCTTTTATAAGCTTTGTAGGCCAAAATCTAGCCCTTTTTCATCACTTCCTGTTTTTCCGAAAAAAAACAGAAGTGACGAAACGGGGCTAGATTTCGGCCTACAAAGTTTGCAGAAGCCTGCAGAAGCCTTCCTCAAGCCTTTGAGAAGCCAAAAAAAGGCCCCAAACCAGTCGAAATCAGCTGTGAGGCATGCACATGCGCAGTGAGGTAAGTTTGCTTGCAGCTTGCATTCCAGCACAAGTGGCTCTGTGTGCCATCTATGGCACGCATGCCATAGATTCGCCATCACGGCCATATAGTGTTCAGTTTGCTCTTTCTCCTTAATTGCCAGTGTTAACCTATTCGTTTCCACACATTCTAATATTTTTCTAATCACACCCCCTTATTTGTTTTAGTGACATACAGAAGGCCATCTACATGTAAAATGCAAACAAACTACCATTACACAATAATGGTTTTCGGACAGTTACTAAACTTCAGGTTTAGCCTCAGATCTGAACCCTCAGCCTAGCTCAAAGCCCATCAGAAAGTCTCTGAGAAGATGCTCTTCCATCGAATAGGAACACCTGCCCTTTAGACCAAGCAGCCTGCCCCACACGTGTTAAGTGAGTTTTGCCCCATTTTATATGGCCTTTCTTGCCCCAGTTGCTAAACGAATCATCGGAGGCGTTAAGCTTGCAACATGGTCGTTAAGTGAATCTGGCTTCCCCATCGACTTTGCTTGTCAGAAGGTGGCAAAAGCTGATCGCATGATCTCGGGACACAGCAACCCTCGGAAATATGAAACAGTCGCCAAGCCTCTGAATTTTGATCCCATGATCATAGGGAGGCTGCGATGGTCATAAGTGGGAAAAACAGTCATTACAACAGCATTGCAGCGAGTGTTGGGGCTTGTCGGCTGCTGGCCCCTCTAGCAGCCAAATCAAAGGAGGAGAAGGAGGCGTGGGAATCAAGGGTCAGCATCAGGGCAACCTGAGACCTCCGAGAGGGAGGGAGAATGGAGCTGTCAGAGACAGAGACAGAGGCGGAGCCTGGGCCATCTGTCAGCCCTCAGATGGAGAGTCAACAGCTCCCAGGTCTGGAGGTGGCTGATGAGGAAGAGGAGGAACAGCTGGGTCCAGTGCCTGACGCATGGATGCGCAGAAGGCAGAGGAGAGGAGAGGCGAGCAGTGGAAATCTATGGGCTGGTCCTTGAGACAGAAAAGCCACCGCTGCTAGCAAAGCCCCACCATAAGCTCTGGGGATAAAAGTCAGAGGGCAGAGATGAATAGATGTGACATACAACTATTGATCTCCCGGCCGGCTGGACTTGTTAGCCTGTGGTGAGAAACGGCTGCTGGCGCCCCTAATAAAGGAACCATTGCTTCAACTATAGAGGGTTTGGGGAGCTGGGTCAGAACAGTGAGTTCAAACAGTCATTAAATGAACTGTTGTAAGTTGAGGAGTATCTGTACACCCTTCTTGCCCCAGAGCATCCTGAAGCTCTGTCAGATAGAATTGACTGCTGGCAACCAAAGTTAGCTCAGTCAAGGGGAATCATGGAAGTTTACAGAGGTTCCCCTTCTGATCCAATGGCCTGGCCTCCTTCTCACCGTCTTCCTGCTTAGTTTCGGCATACAGTTGCCTCTGCTCCGTTTCAGGGGGAGCCTGGCTGGTCTTGGAGGAATGCACAGAGCTCTCTTCGAGGCTGACCTGGAATTAGCAGAGAGAAACAGTTTTAGGATAGGACAACAGGGCTGGGAGGGGCCGACTGTGTCCTTTGCCACAAGGATAGTGCTCAAAGCCAAGCTGTAGATATTTATTCCCAGATGGGATTGGGTTTGTCTCCCACTGAGTTCATTTTTCATCTCTCTCTCTTTCTCTCCCCCCCATCTATCTCTGTCTATCATCTCTCTATCCTATCCTATCCTATCCTATCCTATCCTATCCTATCCTATCCTATTTATTCATATCTATCTATCTATCTATCTATCTATCTATCTATCTATCTATCTATCATTTATCAACTACCTACCTACCTATCCATCCATCCATATCTATCCATCCATTCATATCTATCTATCCACCCATACCTACCTACCTATTTATTCATATCTATCTATCTATCTATCTATCTATCTATCTATCTATCTATCATTTATCTACCTACCTACTTATCCATCCATCCATATCTATTTATCTATCCCTCCATCCATATCTATCCATTCATTCATATCTATCTATCCATCCATACCCATCTACTTATCTATTCATATCTATCTATCTATCTATCTATCTATCTATCTATCTATCTATCTATCTATCTATCTATCCATATCTATCTATCTATCTATCTATCTATCTATCTATCTATCTATCTATCTATCTATCTATCCTATCCTATCCTATCCTATCCATATCTATCTATCTATCTATCTATCTATCTATCTATCTATCTATCTATCTATCCTATCCTATCCTATCCTATCCTATCCTATCCTATCCTTCTACCTACCTACCTACCTACCTACCTACCTACCTATCTATCTATCCCTCCATCCATATCTATCCATCCATGCATATCTATCCATCTTTACCTACCTACTTATCTATTCATATCTATCTATCTATCTATCTATCTATCTATCTATCTATCTATCTATCTATCTATCTATCTATCTATCTATCATCCATCCATCCATCCATCCATCCATCCATCCATATATCCATCCATATATATATGTATCTCCCTCTCTCTCCCTTTCTCTCTCTCTCATCTATTTAGCTATCCCTCTCATTCTTCTGAAGCCTATAAACATCTTTCTTTTGTGTAAGGATGCTGCTCTTTTGGCAGGTTTACTCTTAATGGATAAAATGGAGGTTAATGATAGATATTTTGAATTACAACTCCAATTAACCCTAGGCATTGGCTCCTCTGGGAGAGATGGGACCTAGTCCCAAACCTCTAGTAAACAGCTCAATGGGGAAAGCTGAGAGAGGACATTTGGTAGCTGGCCATCTCTGGTACATTGGCCAGTTGAAGCCAAAGCCAAGGAGAAAACAGGCACAAGACTAAAGGAAGGAAGAACTCAATAGATGCTGGATCAAGGCTCGGCTGGTTCTCCAGAATGCCTGGGGAAGCAGGAGCAGCTACAACGCCCTTTACTTGACATCTGGTTCTCATTAGTATAAACCTCTCATCTACCCAACTTCTTATATGTTTTGACTGGCTTCTTTTGATTTAGCCTGCACCACCTTTATTACTGCAACTCTCCATCCCAAAATGTAGCTCCAATGAAGACAGACAGGACCAGAGAGCTATCTTTCCATGAGTATCTCTAAGCTTCTTGGCCAATGTGGAGATGTTCTGACCCAGCTTCCTAGATATGATAAACCCTCTGATGTGAACTCAAAAGATTCCTTTATTAGGAATGCCGGCAAAAAGTTTCTCTCACAAGCTAACAAGTCTGTCCGTCCAGAAGATGAATAGTTGTCTGCGACACTTATTCATCTCCGCCCTCTGCCTTTTATCCCAAGAGCTTACGGTGGGGCTTTGCTAGCAGCGGTGGCTCTTCCATCCCAAGGACCAGCCCATAGATTTCCACTGCTCTCCTCTCCTCTGCCTTCTGAGCAGCTGCGTGTCAGGCACTGGACCTAGCTGTTCCTCCTCTTCCTCCTCAGCCACCCCCAGACCTGGAGCCTGTTGACTCTCCATCTGAAGGCTGCCGGACAGCAGTGGTGGTATTCTACCGATTCGACCCGGTTTTCCCAAACCGGTAGCGCCGAGGATCATCTATGAACGAACTAATTCACTCCGATGATCACCTGCTGGGCCCTTCCACCCGCCCCGGCTCTATTCTGACCTTTATTTCCTAGTTTTGAAGCTCAGCCGCTTCACGCGACACAGTGGATTGCCCTGCATCAGCTGTTGAAGACACAGGGAGAGTGCAGGATTGCAGGAGAAGGTAAGTAGCAAACTCTCTGCATGCGCGCAAAGCGCGCCCACAAAGCCATGCCCACAAAACCAAATAAGCAAGAAGAGTCCCTTTATTATCTCCAACTGTGCCCCCAATGTCCTGGTTACCTTCGGCTGGAGAAAAACTCTTCCAGGAACAGCCTTTAACTGGAGAAAATTCAGTCTAAAACAAGGTACATCCAAACAAACCACACAGCAGTAATTAACTTGACAGGGCAGGAGAAGGACTTTCAGACTTGAAAGCATGGCAAAACTCACACAGTTGGGAAGACACCAGGAACCCAGATAAGCCACGATGATACCAGATAAATTCACGATTTGCTCCCAACAGTTGCTGCGTGCAGCTTCCCTTTTTAAACACTGTTCCCAGCTGCAGCCAATGAAGGGAATCAGGGCCCTTTCCTCCCCCATAAGCCATGCAATTTACATTGCTCCCTTCTCCATTCCTCCCTGTGTGCCCTAGGATGAAGAGGGGGTGGGCCTCGGTCTTCCTCTGAATTCCCTGTCCCTTGCTCTACCTCTCCCCTGCTCTGCCCAGCCAGACTTTGCCCTTCCCCAGTTTCTTCCACAGCCAATGGAGCTACACTCCCACTCCCTGTCAGCTGTTCAGCCTCCCCCTCTGAAACAGATTCAGACAGGGGCATGACACACACTGTCTCACCTGCTTCCCACAGCGCTTCTTGGCCTCTCGTTGATGCTGAAATAACTCTTCAGTCAGGCCCACTGCTTGGGAGCAAGTCTTGGGGCTGCATTCCCAGATTCAACTCTGGATCTCCGGTGGCAGGATCGCCAAGAATTGCTCCAGGATCAACAGCTCCAGGATCTGCTCCTTAGAGTGTCTCTCCACTTTCAGCCACCCGTAACAAAGACCTTGGAGCTGATTATATGCCGCAGTAGGTCCCTCAGCCTCCTGGTAACAGAAATGCCGGAAGTGCTGACGATGTTTCTCCCTCTTCAGGGCATCCCCTTGCAAAATGGCTGCTTTCACTTTCCCGTAATCTATCCTATCCTTGGCCACCATTCCATCAAGGACCTGTTGGGTCTTTCCATGGACAGCAGGCAAGAGCCTGGCTACCCATTCCTCCCTGGGCCACCGGCAAGCTTTGGCCACATTTTCAAAGGAATCCAAGAATGCCTTGGCATTGTCCCACAGGGCGGACTCCTCTGCCAAGGGCATGGATCTCCAGCTGGAACCAGGGGACTCCATCTTCTTCAGGAACACCTGCAACTGGGCTTCCCAGCATCTCGTCACACCCTCTCTTGCTTCTTCTTTCCCCCAATGGGATGTCCTTTGGGGATGGTGTCCAATAAACCCAGAAGGCACTAACCCCAACTGTGGACCTCCTCCTTCCTCATCTGCCTGGGGTTTGAGGGCAACAACCTTCTGGAGGCCACCAAGGGCTTCTCTGACCTCTTTTGGGTCTTCTTCTTTGAGCCAGATCAGGAAGGGGTTCTCTTCCATTTTAATCCTGGGATGTAAGAATCTTCAAAAAATAAGTTCTCGGGAGTCACACTCTTCTGCTGAACTCCTGTTTGGAAAGCAGAGGAAAACCAAACCTAAGTTAGAATTCTACTTCCTGATAGGATCTACATCTCCCATAATCCCCAGACAACTGGCAGGAGCTAAGGGGAGCCAGAAGGAAGAGAGAGAGAGAAAATGAGAGAGAGAGAATTCATGAGAGAGAGAATGAGAGAGGGAAAATGAGAATGAATGAGAGAATGAATGAGAATGAGAGAGAATGAAGGAGAGAGAGAGAGACAATGAATGAGAGAATGAGGAAAATGAAGGAAAGAGAGAGAATGAAGGAGAGAATGAAGGAGAGAAAGAGAGAGAAAATGAATGAGAGAATGAGAAAGAGAATGAGAGACAATGAGAGAATGAGAAAGAGAATGAAGGAAAAAGAGAATGAGAGACAATGAAGGAGAGAGAATGAAGGAGAGAAAGAGAGAGAGACAATGAATGAGAGAATGAGGAAAATGAAGGAAAGAGAGAGAATGAAGGAGAGAATGAGAGAATGAAGGAGAGAAAGAGAGAGAAAATGAATGAGAGAATGAGAAAGAGAATGAGAGACAATGAGAGAATGAGAGAATGAGAAAGAGAATGAAGGAAAAAGAGAGAGAGAATGAGAGAGACAATGAATGAGAGAATGAAGGAGAGAGAATGAAGGAGAGAAAGAGAGAAAATGAAGGAGAGAGAGAATAAGAGAATGAAGGAGGGAGAGAATGAGAGAGATCATCAGTTGATCTCCAACAGGTGTAAACTAATAAAAATATATTGTGTAAAACAGCTGTAAAATCATATTGTACGTATGGTTAAACAAGGAAACCATTTATAAATGTATCATTCTGTAACATATATTCACACAGAGGTATTTATTTATGGATAACTGAGACTATAGGTAGCTCTTGATTCACAAGAGATTTGTTTAGTGACCGGTTGAAGTTACAACAGCAGTGAAAAAAGCGACTCATAACCGTTGCTGCATCCCCATGGCCACATGATCAGAATCCAGACCAGAGGTGGATATTCAGCAGGTTCTGACCAGTTCTGAAGAACCGGTAGCAGAAATTTTGAGTAGTCTGGAGAACTGGCAAATACCACCTCTGACTGGAGATTTTACAGTATCCTTCCCCTGCCACGCCCACCAAGCCACCCCCACAGAACCAGTACTAAAAAAAAATTGAATCCCACCACTTCAGGTTTCTCACTTCTCCAAACGAGCAGTTAATGTCTAGTTGACAACCAAAGAGGTACACATTCACCTTTAAGCATGTATCTTTAATACATCACTACCTGTGTTGCATCAATGGGTCTATGTTTCAATGAGGTTTGTTTAGCTATCGTCCTTTGGGGACATGTCAGAGAGTTTTGGCAGTGGAAATGAAGGTGATTTTTTTTTTTTGGCCTTATTCTTCTTTTCAGGGTGCTTTCCTATGTATCCTGTGTTTTATTTATTTACATTTATTAGCCACCTAAGCCCAAAGTTATTCAGCTTTTTGAGATCAGCTAAGAGGAGCTACTGCTCTCAGTTGACAAGTGTACAGTTAATCCTCGCTTACTTGATTGCCTTGCTTGGTGGCTATTCAAACTTGCAGTGGCATTCCAAAAAAAATGGCTTTCTAACTAATCCTTGTTTTATGGGGATTTTTACAGCGCCCCGTGGTCACATGATTGCCATTCATGTACAAGGAGCCTCTGTGACGCAGTGGTTAGAGTGCAGTACTGCAAGCTATTTTTGCAGCCAGCTGCCTACAGTTTGGCAGTTCAAATCCCACCAGGCTCAAGGTTGACTCAGCCTTCCATTCTTCCGAGGTGGGTAAAATGAGGACCCAAATTGTTGGGGGCAATATGAGGAAACTGTAAACCACTTAGAGAGGGCTGTAAAAGCACTATAAAACGGTATATAAGTTTAAGTGCTATTGCTAATTGGCTGAGACAAGTGGAGTTAATGGAGAAAGAATTGAAAGGGAAGAGGGAAGAAGGAAGAGGAGGAGGAAATGGAGGAGGAGGGGGAGGAGAAGGAGAAAGAAGAAGAAGGAGGAGGAGGAGAGAAGAAGAATATCATCTTTCTCACCAGTTTCATAGCAACCATAGACTTTTTATCAAAACCAACTTCAGATGCCAGTATAGAAAGCTATCACCCAACCTTCTCCTAGAAAAATGGAATACTCTAGGAAATATTAAAAAGGCAGAATATTCCCCAAAAAGCTTGATTTTTATACGTGTGGCCAATATAAGCCCTACCCCCAAAGTAAGCCCTAATTAAGATCCCTATCACTCCAGAGCGGATGAGTAAAAATTAAGCTAGTTGGGCATGAGGAGGGGTGGAGCTGCCCTACTACTTACCTTTGGACAGTTGTAGCCAGGCCTGGCACACCCCGACACCTGCCTTGCCGGACCATTTCTTCTGCAGCCGGCAAGGCTGGCAAGGCTTTCCTGAAGGCCTCTGTAGCTGATAACAGAGCTCCGGATCGATCCAGAGCTCTGTTATCGGCTGCAGAGGCCTTCAGGGAAGCCTTGCCAGCCGCAGAAAAATAAATTCCTAAAGGCCTCTGACAGTGAAAAGGAGGCCGGGAGCGATGCGCACAAGTGAGGTTAGTCAGTGGATAATATCCCCTGAAAATAAGACCTAGTGCCTTTTTTTTGGTGGCAAAAGAAATATAAGATATGCTAGGATCTTATTTCCGGGGAAACACGGTAACAAAACAAAATGAAATTCAATGGTGAGAGAAGTAAGGTTCTACCTTTAGGCAAGAAAAACCAATTGCATAGGTGTAGAATAGA
Source organism: Bungarus multicinctus (assembly GCA_023653725.1). Lineage (NCBI taxonomy): Eukaryota > Metazoa > Chordata > Lepidosauria > Squamata > Elapidae > Bungarus > Bungarus multicinctus. The sequence continues at coordinate 16,010,164 of CM042834.1, read as the reverse complement.
CGGTACCTGGCTCAACAATAGTAGTAACCGTGTGAGAGATCCAGTGAACAATCATCCAAGTATGAACCAGCCGTGTGCTGCAGTCACACACACACACACACAAAAAGTCAACACAATCCTCAGCTGCATTAACAGAGGAATAGAACCGGGCTCATGTGAAATGTTAGTACTTTATAATGCCTTGGTAAAACCACACTTGGAATATTGCAACCAGTTTTGGTCGCCACAATATAAAAAAAGATGTTGAGACTCTAGAAAGAGTGCAGAATAGAGCAACAAAGATGATTAGAGGACTGGAGGTTAAAACATATGAAGAACGGTTGCAGGAACTGGGTATGTCTAGTCTGATGAAAAGAAGGACAAGGGGTGACATGATAGCAGTCTTCCAATATCTCCAGGGTTCCCACAAAGAAGAGGGAGTCAAGATATTTTCCAAAAGGCAGAATGAGAAACAATGGGTGGAAACTAATCAAGGAGAGAAGCAACCTAGAACTAAGGAGAAATTTCCTGACAGTGAGAGCTTGCCTCCAGAAATGGGTGCTCCAATACTGGAGGTTTTTAAGAAGAGATCGGGAAACCATTTGCCTGAAATGTTATAGGGCTTCCTGCTTGAGCAGGGAGTTGGACTAGTCCAAGGGTCGCCAACCTTTTGGACCTCAGGGACCACCAAATTCATAATTTTAAATCCTGCAGACCAGAGACCCTGGGAAAATCCCCCCCAAAAAAGTCTGCAGGAAAATTCCCCACCCCGTTTTCCTACCGATCGATCATTTTTTATTTGAGATCGCAGGATACCGTCTCCAGCTCCGTTCTTGGGGTGGGGGGAGGAAGAGAGAGACTTTTGGCTTCATGCAAGGAAAGCAGCAGAAGCAGCAGAAATCTTTCTTTCTCTCCCCCAAACTCCGCCAGAAATGAGTCTTTGTGAGACTTATCACGCCGGCACAGCCTTTTGGAGCAGGAGGCCTTGCAGGGTCCCAAAGACTCCTTTCTGGCGGAGTTTGGGGGAGAGAAAGAAAGACTTTTGCTGTTTTTCCTTGCGTGCAGCCAAAAGCAGAAAAAAAAAAAAAGGAAGCGGAAAGAAGCAGCCCGGTGGCCAGGTGAGGCACGTGGAGCAAAATTTTCTTGGTGACCACTGGACTAGAAGACTTCCAGGATCCCTTCTAAGTCTAACTCTTACTCTGTTAACTATCTTGATTTCTGTTGTTGAGATCATTCTAAGGTGGTGCTGCCATCTAGTGGAGCCTTCAGGTAAAATAGTAACTTTAAGACAGCTTCTGTTGGGCAGAAGTATGCCCCCATTGCTCTCTATGCTTCCCAAAGTGTGCATGTTGAAGTAGGTCAAAATATCTTCACAACCTTTTCCAGTTCTCCAATTCCAAAACAATGAACAAGAGCCAAGTAGAGTAATTGGATCTGCAGAACTGCATACTTAACGTCTATAAAGATTCTCAGTCATCCAGGTCATGGTTGTCCCATGGACTTTCTGGTTTTTCTTTGAAGACGTTTCGCTTCTCATCCAAGAAGCATCTTCAACTCTGGATGGATAGTGGGGAATGGAAGGATTTATAATCCTTGTAGACAGCTGGTCATTTGCATTCTTTTAGTATAGATTAGAATAGAATACAATGCAATAGAATACAATAGAAATAGAATAGAATAGAATAATAGAATAGAATAATAATAGAACAGAACAGAATTCTTTATTGGCCAAGGAATTTGTCTTTGGTGCATATGATACATAAGAAAAAATAAATAAAACACACTCATCAAGAATCCTAAGATACAACAGTGATAGTCATAGGTTATTAATAAGCAATCAAATTGTACTAGGAAACAAGTAAAACAAAATAAATTGTAAAGATACAAGCAACATGGTTATAGCCATAAGTGGGAGGAGATAGGTAATAGGAAGGATGAAAAGAATAATAGTAATAATAGTAATATTAATAAAAAGGTGTTGGTTATCACCTTTAAAGCCCTTCATGGCTTGGGTCTGGTTTATTTAAGGAAACATCTCTTGTCAATCACATCCACCTGACCTATTAGAGCGAGGAGGCAGGGAATGTTGCGAGTCCCACCTCTGAGGGAGATACACCTGGTGAGACCCAAAAGAAGGGCTTCTCTGTGGTAGCTCCGTCTCTCTAGAACATCATTTCCCCAGAGATTAGAATGGCCCCCACTCTAGCTCTCTTCCAAAAGGCACTGAAGATCTGGCTTTGCCAGCGGGCCTGGGGGACCCAGAGAGGGATGGAGCCCATCAGGTGGCTAGTGTGATCTGCTGTCATCACGGAGGGCGATGGCAGTTGGTTTTTGATTTTCTGTTTTTTGTTTTGTTTTGTTTTTGTTTTTCCCAGATTTTGTTCTGTTGAACTTTACTAATTTATTTGATTCTTTTTGTTAGTTTTTATTCTTTTTGTTTTTTGTTTTAAATATGGTTTTACATTGTGTAAGCCGTCTTGAGTCGCCATGGGCGAATAGGCAGCAATATAAATTTAATAAATAAATAAATAAACAAACAAACACAGTCATACTAAATAGTGTGACAGTGTTGAGGGAATTGTTTGTTTAGCAGAGGGATGGTGTTCGGGGAAAAACTGTTCTTGTGTCTAGTTGTTCTGGTGTGCAGTGCTCTATAGCGTCATTTTGAGGGAAGGAGTTGAAACAGTTTATGTCCATGATGTGAGGCGTCTGTAAATATTTTCACAGCCCTCTTTTTGACTCGTGCAGTATACAGGTCCTCGATTGAAGGCAGGTAGGTAGTAATAGTTTTTTCTGCAGTCCTAATTACTCTCTGAAGTCTGTGTCTCTCCTGTTGGGTTGCAGAACCAAACCAGACAGTTACAGAGGTGCAGATGACAATAATTCCCCTGTAGAACTGAATCAACAGCTCTTTGGGCAGTTTGAGCTTTCTGAGTTGGCGTTTTAGATAGTTATATGAAAAAAAGGGACAGGGGCCGGGCTCCAGTCATGCTGTGGGGGGGGCCCAACCTCTCTTGCTTTTTTGGTCTCCTGGCTGTGAAACCCACATGAGCAGCAAAGGGGAAATTAGGAAGGAGAAAAAAGGGACAAAATCTTATTCAGGTTTTTGATCATTTGAAAGGCATATCCGTGGCAGGTTTCTGTAGATACCCTTGTTGTTTGTCTGTAGCCAACGACTGCTTCCCTACAATAAAATGAACACCCTGTCTTGCTCTCTCTTTAATTCTTGGAGCTCGCAGGGTTCAAAGTTGACTCAGCCTTCCATCTTTCCGAGGTCTGTAAAATGAAGACCCAGATGATTAGGGGCCATATGCAAATAACGCTGCCATTGTAAACCGCCTTTATTGTTGTTGTGTAATTGTTGTAAACTGACAGAGAGTGCTGTAAAGCAATAACGCCCCCCCTCTCAAACTTTGAGGCTTAATGGCCTGTCAGGAGAGAAGGGAACTGGGCCGCGCGAAAAAGCTTGTGTGCGCGTACACGCGGCCCTTGCACAAATGGCAGACTGGTGCGTATGAGCGCAGCTTGACTTGCGTGAACGTTGGGCTAGCATGCATGAGTGCCCACCTTCTTACTGCTTGTACAAGTTGAGTTACATGCATGTGTGCTGGCCCATAACTTACCTGGCCCAATTCCGAATAGGCCACGCCTGGTAGTGGGTCGCGGTGCGGGGGTTGGGGACCCCTTCTGTAAAGCACGATGAGGTGGTGTATAAGTTTAAATGCTATTGCTATTATTATTGTTGCAACAGGCACCTGCCAGATTCATGAGGAAAGGGGGTTAAGGTTCATTGGGTCACCAAGTTTGTAGAAAGTCAGCACCCACCCATCTTCCTAGAGAATGAAATATTTTCGGGAATATTAAAAAGATACGATAAATATTTCCCCTAAAGAAGAAATGGAAATCAATCTATCTATCTATCTATCTATCTATCTATCTATCTATCTATCTATCTATCTATCTATCTATCTAAACTTTATTAAACATTAAAAAGATATCTACAAAATACAAAACATTTCCAAAACCAATAGAATAGAATAGAATAGAATAGAATAGAATAGAATAGAATAGAATAGAATAGAATACTTTATTGGCCAAGTGTGATTGGACACACAAGGAATTTGTCTTGGTGTACTCTCAGTATACATAAAGAAGGAACATTCGTTACGAATCAAGAATCATAATGTACAAAAAATACATAGAACATATACATTTCAAATCAATTAGACAGTGTGTTCTTATCAAACAATATTCTAATACTTATTTCATATATCTGGTTAATACTCCTATTATAACTTCTTCATATTTTCCTTTCTTTATCTATTTACTTGCTGGTTTCTATCTTTTATCCAATTATACCAGTTTTCCCAGACTGTATAATATTTTGAGTCTTCCTTTTCTTTTAATTTTAGGGTAAGCTTATCCATTTCAGCGGAATCATAGATTTTCTGGATTATCAGGTTTTCTGTTGGCATCTATTCACCCTTCCAACATTGTACAAGTGCTATCTTTGCTGCAGTAATTATATGTAAAATTAAGTATTTTATTTCTTTTGCGTTTTCACCTTTTCTTATTCCCTATAAAAAAATATCTTAACAAAAGCAGAAAACAGACCAAGATTCCCTGCCCCAAGCAAAAGAACTGAGGAAGCAAGCTTTTAGAAATGCAGATTTGGTAACCCATTCGGAAAGACTGGGTCAAGACAGAAATCTTCAGATAAGCAACAAACAAAAGGTTGATAAGATTAACTCAAACAAACACCTAGGATTTGCATTTTCCCTTTTGCCTATAGAGCCAGCCATGACCCCTACATGACCCCACAGGAACCCAGAAAGTATAAAACCCACCTACTCTCAACTCCATTTTGTCAGCTGTCCCAGAACTGCACGCTTTGTGTGTGTGTGTGTGTCTGTCTGTCTGTCTCTCTCTCTCTCTCTCTCTCTGTGGTGGTTCTGTTCACCAATAAATAGAATCTTTCTTTCCAATCAGCCTCCATTTTATTCCTGGCTTGGAACTGGAACTGGATTTTTCTTCCAACAGGTTTCTAGGCAATAATTGTTGTTTTTTGTGCTACCATGATAAGAGTCTGGGATACGCAGTAAATCTAATCAAGGAGCAAAAGGTAGGTTCCAGTGAGTTGGCAGAAACTCTATGACCTAATAAGAACAAAGATAAGAAGGATTATAGTAGAGTCAGTGTTAGTCCTTGCTGGCAGGAAAGCAGAGATCTGGTCTCAATTAACACGGTTTGTTAAAAGGCAGACCCGTTGAAAGCACCTGCCCTTTTAATAAAACGAGTCATAAAAGGTATCACTAGATCAGGGGTCCCGAATCCCAGGGCCCCGGCACATTACCAGGCCGCGTCCCGTTCGGAATTAGGGCCACGCGGGCGTCAGGGGAACGCGTTTGCGCGTGCAGCTCCCCTCGCACGAATGCCGGGCGTTCGCGCGGGCGTGCAAAGAGCCCCACTCGCGTGAGCGGCAAGCACACGCACAAATGGAGCTGTGCGCATGCACACGTGCGTTTACCACGCACCCGAAACAATCCCCGCATCCCTTCCCATTCCCATGCTGGTCCGCCAAGCCGGAAAGGAAAGCAGTTGTGACGAGACCAGCGTTTCAGGACCTTGGACAGCTCTGATTAGGGTTGAAATACACCGGCTGAGTTTAAGAAAACGGCCACCATTCTATTTGTCTCATTGTTGTTAAATCCTTGCCTGTTCTTGGGCAGAAATTCAGTAGACCACGATCTGCTTCTGAGGAGCTGGAAGCTATTGGTTTTAGGTCTCGGGTTCAGTGCGGCATTCCAATTAATTATGCCACAAACCGGGTGGGTCACTCATGAATCTTGACCGGCAAGTGAAGACAACACACAGGTTTTCCTCAGGACGAGTGGACCCAGGGCGTGTTCTGAGCCTCTCTTTTATTTGGCAACATACATAGGGGAGGGAGCAAGTATCAGTACATTGGTTACATGCATAGGGAATTATACGTACTTTCTCATAAGTAGTTACATATCTGTTGCAGGGCAGAATAATAAGTAGGTCAATGCTTTCTACAGAGCATAGCTACTGGCATAGGATGTAATTTGCCATTGTCTCATGTCCGGAGTTATCCGGGCAGGCTCTTTGGTTTGCGTTTCTGCATAGACAGCAAGTGTACGAGCTCAGCAAAGGATATGGTTTATCATAGGATGTGCAAATTCATATATTCAATGCAACTATATTTTCTGTATGCTACAAGCAGTACTATTTAACCATTTGCTGTGAATCCCAACATCTCCTCCTTTCTTTTTTATTCAAATGGAAAGGCTGTGGCTGGTGGAGTCGGAGTGTGGCCCAGACTCCTCCGAGTCTGAGATACGCTGTCACTCGCCAACCACTGGACACAAGGTCAAGTCTTCCGACTCGGCCTGTGCCTGCTGACCTTATCCTGGTGTTGTCTGAGGGGATGTCTCGATGGTTGATAAAAACGAGCTAAAGGACAGACTCATCCTCTTCGTTCGTGATGGAAAAATTTGACACATCCTCCTGCGACACGGGTTGGTAGGTCCCCCTGCTTTCAAGGTCCCAGGGGGTATTCTGGGGTTGCAACAGCATGGTCTGTAATGAATCTATTTTACTTGTGATAAATGAAGAAAAGCGATTAAACAAACATGGGCCAAGTGTGCATATTAGTATAAGCAAAATTATTGGTCCTGTAGAAGCACTTAACAGGGTGGTAAGCCAAGGGGAAAGATTGTGCCATGTTCCAGACCATCCTTGATCTTCCCTTTCCTTTTTACGTTTGTTCAAACCCTCCTTTAGTTTGGTCATGGAGTCCTGTACTATGCCAGAGTGATCTGCATAAAAACAACATTCTTCTTTTAAAGCCACACATAACCCCCCTTAAATCAAGATCTCTATCAGGAAACCAAAAACCTGGGACTATTTTTGCTGATGTAGAGTTCAGGATGTCCGAATATGTATCAAGGACTAACCAGGTCACGTTAAGGGGTTTATGGGGATTGCCCTTGACAAGGTGCAGGGGGTAACAGACCGCAAGCATAATCAATAGGAGTGCCATCATTGCCAGGGATGGGACGCGCTTATGTGCTTTCCCAGGGTTCAGAGTGTATGGTAGTTGAGCAGTGCAGCCTTCTTTGTTGGTCTACGGTAGGCGGGGTTGGGTCCAGGCTGTCCGGTGTGTGGACGGCTAGGTAACTTTGGGCCGAAACTTGTGTCACTTCAAGGCGATCTTGCAGTTCTTCAACGCGAATTGCGCACAGTCAGTACAAAGCGAGCGACAGTAACAACCAAAAAGACGGGCAAAGCCAACACATCTGGTCTTTTAGTTGAACGCGGCGGTAGTCTCAAGCGGCGATCATCACAAAAGTCAAGTGATCTGTTGGTTACCTGTCTTCTCGTGATAGGGACGCACACATCGACCAGGGACTCAAAGAACGCGATCAGGAAGTTGAATCGCAGCGTATCCCCTACCCCAGGTGATAAGGCCAGCTGGTCCTTGCCAGGTTGGATCTGGTAAGCAACGATAGTAGACAAGTGGTCGGTGGTCTACAGGAGCAGGTGAGGCAGCGAAATGGCGAGCAGCGGCACAGCTGGGTGGTTGGCCCGTCAGATTCAAAAAGTTAAGAGTATATAGACAAAGATTAAGAGTATCTTGCACGGCTGGGAGGCTAGGGGGTACTTTTCCCTGTGTGCCAATATATCTGTCTAGAGCGTGCTTCAAGGTCTGGTTCGCACGTTCTACTAGAGCCTGTCCTTGGCTGTTGTAAGGAATGCCAAATTTGTGGACAATGTCCCATTTTTTGCAAAAATCTGCAAAAATTGTACTGGTGTAAGCCGGACCATTGTCTGTTTTGAGTTCATTTGGGCGTCCCAACGATGCAAAGGTGCGAATACAATGATTGATTACATGTTTAGTGGCCTCACCCCTTTGTGGGGTGGCCATGATGAAGCCAGAATAAGTGTCAATGGAAACATGAAGATATTTCCAAGGGGCAAAGGAAGCATATTGAGTGACATCCATTTGCCAAATTTGGTTGCACTCTGTCCCCCTGGGGTTGACTCCCATGGGCACAGAGTGTGCTTGTTTACTACAGATAGGGCATTGTTGCAAAATTGCGGCAGCCTCTGTAGCTGAAATTTTGAACTGCCTAATAAGCGCTTTTTTGTTCTGGTGAAAATATGAATGGCTTTCCCACGGAGTGGGAGAGGAGGGGGCAAGAGTGAATAGGGAGGAAGATGCAGCCGCGGCCGCAGCGTCGGCCACATCATTCCCTTCCTGGAGGATGCCAGGGAACGGTTGATGACTACGAATGTGTGCAATGTGAAAAGAGTGGGTTCTTTGGGAAATAAGGTGTTGCAGGGATAGAAACAAGGATAAGAGAGTTGGTTCGATAGAGGGAGATAGATAGGCCTGATAGATGGAGGAAATAATTTGAGAAACATAAAGACTGTCAAGAATAAGGTTAAAGGATTGGTGAGGAAAGGCCTCAAAGGCAAGAATAGAGGCATAAAGTTCTGCCCTTTGGGCGGAGGACTGTGGAGGAGTAATTTTGGTGTGCCATTGGCCATCAACTTGCCAGGCACATGCACCATATTTTTTGCTGCCATCAGCAAAGACGGTGATTGCATCATGAATGGGAAGGGGAGACATCTGTGTTTGCCAAGTGAAAGGGATGGTTTTGAGAAGTTGTATGCGAGGGTCTGGTGGTGGGTGGCAAGAGACAACACCAGGCCAGTCAGCTAGGGCGAACTGAAGGTGGTCGCTGACAGCGAGCAGTGACTCCCATGTGGAGAGGGAGCAAGGAAGGTAAATGACAGAAGGTTCAATACCAGCTAGGGCCCTGGACCGTAGCCGGCCTTTGGTGATGAGAGAAGCAAACAAGGCAGGTTTGGTAGTAAGTGTTGCACGAGGTGTGTGGGATAGGTGGATCCATTCAAGAATTATCAAGGAAGGTGTTACTTGAGCCACTGCTGCAGTGGGCAGCATGGTGGTGTTGAAAATTAGCAATACAAAAGGTACATTTTCTACCAATCTGTCCACCCATTTTGTGAGTAGGGCCTGATTAATGAGGTGTAAGGCATCTAATTGATCCTTTTGTAGAGGAATTATGTCAGATGGATGTTTTCCTTTAGTAAGGGCAGTAAACAAGGGTGACAGTTGTGCGGTGGAAAGGCCTAAGTAGGGTCTGATCCAATTGATGGATCCCAAATATTGTTGTAGTTGCAAGAGTGAGGGTTTGGGAGGCAGCGTGATGTGGGGTGTATTGGGTGAAGCATGTGATGTAAGCACTTTGTGTCCTAAATACTGAAAAGGGGGGGAAACTTGCACCTTGTCAGGAGCAATGTGAAGTCCCCCCCTGTTGCAAAATGTGTCTGAGATGAGGTAATGTTTTTAAGGCTGTGCCTTTAGGGCCTGGGGCTGCAACCAGGATATCATCCATGTAATGGTAAATCAGAAAGGTTGGGTAGCGGGTCCTGTATGGTAGCAGCACCTGAGAAACATAATACTGGCACATGGTGGGGCTATTGAGCATGCCCTGGGGGAGGACCCTCCACTGGTAACGGGAGGCGGGCTGAGCATTGTTAGGTTCAGGGATAGTGAAGGCAAAGATATGCCTATCTTTGGGGTGTAAGGGGATAGAGAAAAAACAATCCTTCAGGTCAATGACCATCATATCATAATTTTGAGGAATTAAATTGGGGTTTGGGAGGCCACACTGTAGCGCCCCCATGGGTTTGATAATAGCATTCACCCCCCTCAGATCGTGAAGGAATCTCCATTTGCCAGATTTCTTTTTAATTACAAAGACAGGAGTGTTATAAGGGCTTAAAGAGGGCTCGAGGTGCCCATTGTCCAATTGTTCATTAACTAGTTGTTTTAACACAGTGAGTTTTTCCACTGTAAGAGGCCATTGATCTATCCAGACTGGAGTTTGTGACTGTAGTTCCAGTCGCAGAACAAAGGGGGCAGTCATCATTGCAGAATGAGCTTAGCTTGAAATTGAGACATTAAATCCCTCCCCCACAAGTTAGTGTGCAAAGGTAAAACGACAGGCTTGATAAAGGCGGTGAAAGAGCTATCAGAGGAAGTAACAGCAATCCAATTACTACTGATTTGAGCAGTTTGAGTCCCTCCTACCCCTCTGACGGATGGGGTGGGGTCAGTAGGCCAATGGGCGGGCCATTCGGCTGATCGGATGACAGAGACGTCAGCTCCAGTATCTAGAAGACCGGAAAAAGAACGTCCATTGAGCTTAAACTCAGCAGTTGGGCGGGTAGATTTTAGAGATTGTTCCATAGCCAAAACATCGGTGGCAGCTTCCAGTGTAATCATGGTAGCTACAAAGTCACCTTTGTTCACGGTCATGGGCGAGTTGATCATGATGGCCAGTGCCAGGTCAGAGAAGGAATCAGAACTACGCAGGAAAGGAGCTGCAATAACCCCTTGAGAGGTGAGATCAAGGTTAGGAAAGATAAGAACAGGCAGGCCAGGAGGCAGATGAAGAGGAAGGCGTGGAGAAATGAAAAGATGATAGACATGAGCAGGTAAGGAATAAGTAACAGTGTCATTAGCAATCATTTCATAGGAATGAGAGAGGATTTGGTCTACTTGGGTCTCCATTTCTTCGACCTTTTGGGAGGGGCTGGCCGAATGCCCCAAAATTAGTTTCCCGAATTGTGGCATTGGTTGTTTTGTGGAGGAAGAAACTTTGTTTGTGGAGGAAAAGAAGGGCACCGATTAGACCAGTGGAATCCTTTCTTGCACCTTGGGCAAATTGTTTTTGGTTGTTGTGATTGACCAAATTTCCCTTTGTGAGCCCCCCCTCCAGGGGCTCGACATTGTGACTTAAAATGGCCGGGATTGCCACAGTTAAAGCAATTTCCAGTGGGGCGTGGTGTCGGCGAGGGGGAGAGAGGGGCAGGAAATGGGCGGTTGTTAGATAAAGCAACAGTTCTGGAGGAAGAAACAGGAAATGCGTTGTTGTTTTGCAAAGCAGCAGCTAAAGCCTCCATTTTATGGGTTGTAGTTCCCACAATACGACATGCTTGCAGGAAATCAGCCATAGTGACACCAGGTTTATTAGCAATTGGTTGGAGGACCTTTTGACAATCCGAATTAGCATTTTCATAAGCCAATTTCATCATTAGTTCACCTCTAGCATCTATATTATCAATTTGGCGTTCCAAAGCAATCTGAAGACGATTAATAAAGGAGGCATAGTCTTCAGCAGAGGTTTGGATAATTTTTGAAAAAGTTTGCAATGGGATGCCTTGATTGTCATCTACTTTCCGTAGAGCAGCGAAAGCAGCATCTTTTATAATGGGAAAGGCAGCTCTGTCAGAAAGAGTTTGTTGAGCTATGGCTGTTCTTGTGCCGGTTCCCATCAAATCGTCTACAGTGACGTTTTGAGGGAGTCCTGCATTGACAGCAATGGTAATTTGTTTGCCATATTCCGAATTCCAAACTACATATTGGGCGGGAGTCAAAATCATGCCAAAAAGCGACTGCCAATCTGCAAGTAACATCTCAACACTAGCAGAATAAAGCGAAGAGAGTAAACCCAAAACATAGCGAGATTGAAGTCCATAATCTTTAACTGCTCCCTTTATCTCTTTAATTTGTTTATAATTAACATGTTGATGAATCGGTCTAACAGCCACTCCTTCAGCGGCTCCAGCTGGGTCCCAAGTGACCAGAAACATAGCACACGTTTCTAAATCCTCAGTTTCAAGTTGCCCTGATTGTTGTGCAACTTGTATTGCTCTAACTATTTGACCTCCTTGGTGTTGCGGGTCTGGTTTTGGAGCAGTTGGAGTGACTTTTTTAGAGTTCTGCAAAACAGGATTGAGGATTGCCTGTTCCTGTTTTGTGGATTCATACGGAGGAGGCGCAGAATCCGTTAGTAATTGTTTGGCAAATTTATGATGAATCACTAAACATTCCATGACTGCACGCCATGTGGTTAAAACGTGCATCGGGGCTCTAGGAGCCGAATGGAGACTTTCTCCCAATTTTGTCCATGTACTTATTTTATAATTTCCTTGCTCTGGATACGATGGGAAATGTTGCCAAATGTGTGTCAGAAGGCCAATTAAATCATTATGTTTCAATCGAGGGAGTGATTTACCCTCTCTTGAAGCATATCTTTTTGAAGATTCGGTTAACTCCCTCAGCTCGTTTAGGTGTAGCACCTGTTGTTGAGAGAGTTTTCCCCCCATACTTACCTGAGCTCCAATCGTGGATGGGTGTGCACAGTTTTCCCGTTGGTAGGTATGGGTGGTCCGAGACGCTTTCCGCCAGCAGCCAAAGACTCATATAGGTTGTCAAGGCCGCCTCCCGCAGAAACACATCAAGACGCTTATCACATCGGGGGTCACCACTTGCGGCATTCCAATTAATTATGCCACAAACCGGGTGGGTCACTCATGAATCTTGACCGGCAAGTGAAGACAACACACAGGTTTTCCTCAGGACGAGTGGACCCAGGGCGTGTTCTGAGCCTCTCTTTTATTTGGCAACATACATAGGGGAGGGAGCAAGTATCAGTACATTGGTTACATGCATAGGGAATTATACGTACTTTCTCATAAGTAGTTACATATCTGTTGCAGGGCAGAATAATAAGTAGGTCAATGCTTTCTACAGAGCATAGCTACTGGCATAGGATGTAATTTGCCATTGTCTCATGTCCGGAGTTATCCGGGCAGGCTCTTTGGTTTGCGTTTCTGCATAGACAGCAAGTGTACGAGCTCAGCAAAGGATATGGTTTATCATAGGATGTGCAAATTCATATATTCAATGCAACTATATTTTCTGTATGCTACAAGCAGTACTATTTAACCATTTGCTGTGAATCCCAACAGTTCAGAAAGTTGCAAATCTATGGAATAAAATCTGTGGCATAAGTGCACCATCGTGTCTCCCGTCCTATTGTCCCCATTTATTCGTACCTATTTCCTGTATATATAAACTCATGTTTATACTTATACCTATTATCTTGTAAGCGATTGACAAATCAAATAATAAATAAATAAATAAATAGACTTCTCAGCCTTGGAAACCTTGGGATGAGTGGACTTCAACTCCCAGAATTCCCCACGCTGAGTGGAGAATTCTGGGAGTTGAAATCTACACGTCTTAAAGTTGCTCAGGTTGAGAAATACCAGTCTGGAGACTGTGGGTGGAGATGTTAGAATAGTCTCTATTTCTTCCATTAAACAGAACTAAAATAGTCTCTGTTTCTTCCATTAAATTAAAGTCTTGTCTACCTCATAAAATGGGGTAGAGATGTTAAAATAGTAGCTTCTAAATGATGTTGGAGTCCATAGAAGACCCCGAGTGATGAAATGATATTGAAAATACTGGGATCCTTTGACAATATTGATTCTGGAACAACTGAGCATCCTCATCTTGGATGAGGAGCGAAATGTCTTCAAAGAAAAAAAACCAGAAAGTTCAGTTGCCTCCTGAAAAAAAGCACCTTTGGGACATAACCATGACCTGAATGACTGAGAATCCTCATAGCCTCTTGTAGAAAGTTAGCACCCACCCCTCCTAGAAGACTAAAATGTTTTAGGAAATATTTAAAAAGGCAGAATATTATATTTCCTCTAAAAGAGAAATAGAAACCTTAAGGGAGACAGAAACTCAGAGCTTCAGCTCCTGCCACAGCAAATATTTAGTGCCCATTAAGAAGGACTGGGCCAGCCTATCAACAAGACAAAAGACCTCCAGCTCCAGGGTGATGGGATTAAGACATGCCCCTCCAGGACATAATAGGATTATCTAGCAGCAGGGCTCACTGCATTACAAATATCACCTGGGGACACCGCATCACAATCCAGGCTTCAACCAAACTTGATTCAGACAAACTTGACCGCAGATGGCTCCATGGGAGTCTGACTACAACCAATAGAATACATTTCTTGCACAGGAACAGGAAGCTCAAGGGCAAGGCCCAAGAGAGGGTATAAATAAATCTCACTTTCTACTCCAGAGGTGGTATTCAGCAGGTTCTGACCAGTTCTGGAGAACCGGTAGTGGAAATTTTGAGTAGTTCGGAATATCATCTCTGACTGGCCCCACCCCCACCTATTCTCTGCCTCCCAAGTCCCAGCTGATCGGCTGGGCCTTCTTTTGCTGCCCTGCATAGGAGAATGGAGCTGGAAAGCAGGTTAGTGGGGTGGGGAGAGAATGGGGATTTTACAGTATCCTTCCCCTGCCATGTCCTCCAAGCCATGCCTACCAAGCCACACCACACCCATCAAGCCACATCAACAGAACTGGTAGTAAAAACTTTTGAATCCCACCACTATTCCACTCCATGAGGTCAGCTGTACCAGGACCATGCGCTTGATGGTTCTGCTTCACCATTAAACCATCTTTCCAAACAGCCCCCATGTTGTTTCGGGTGTCTTTCTCCCTGCTTGGAACTGAACCAGATGGATATTTCTTCTGTAGAAAGTTAGCACCCAGCCCTCTCCTAGAAGAATAAAATATTCTAAGAAATATTAAAAAGGCATACTATTTCCCCTAAAAGAGAAATTAAAAAAAATCTTAAAAGGAAACAGAAACGAAAGACCCCCGTTTCCTGCCCACAGTAGATATTTTGGTGCCAGCCTATCTACAAAACAAAAGACCTGAGCTCCAGAATGATGGGATTATCCTTCAGGGCAAAGCCATTCAGCTATAATAGGAAATTGAATCACTCAGCAAGATTCAACCAAGCCTGGGACAACCTCAGCTATGACTGCATAGCTCCATGGGAGTCTGACTGCAACCAATAGGATACATGCCCTTGCCTCAAGAACAGGAAACTCAAATTCAAAGCCCAAGGGAGGATATAAATATATCTCACTCTCCACTCCAAGTGGTCAGCTACCCAGGACTTCAAATCCATGTGGTCCTGTTCACCATTAAGCTATTGGAAGTTAAAACCCACTCCTCTCCTAGGAAAATGAAATATACTAAAAAGGCAGAATATTTCCCCTAAAAGAGTAGTAGAAACTCAGAAAGACAGAAACTCAGCCCCCACCCACCTTTGCTAATGAGCCATTAAGGTCTGGGCCAGTCTATTCTTTTTTTAAAAAGATTTTTATTCAACATTTATAAGATTAAAGACAAACATAAATACATATATACATATACATACATACACTTTACAGCAAGATTTGAGCAGTAGTTACACTTATACTTTTCTATTATTGATGTATTATACCTTGTTACAATAGCTTCTTCGTTCTTTTAATATATTTAATTATATGTGTATAAATTTACAATTAGTTACACGTCACCCTTGTTTTCAATGTATTGTCATATGATCAGATATAATCTTTTCTTTAACCAATCGTACCAGATATCCCATACCTTGTAATAGTCACTATCTTGATAATTTTTTAAGAGTTTGGTTAGTCTATCCATCTCAGCACACTCATGTATTTTATTGATTACCATGTTTTCTGAAGGGGTCATAGCTAGTTTCCAGTTTGGGGCGAAGCTTATTCTGGCTGCAGTTAAGATATGCAAAATCAGGTATTAGTATTTCTTTTTCAGATTTAGTTCTATCATGCATAATAAAAAGATTTCAGGTTCAGATTTTAATTCCTGTTTTGTTATTTCTAATATCCAAGTTCTAATTTTTTGCCAAAATTTCTGTGCACATAGGCAAGTCCACCACATGTGGAAGTATGTTCCCTTAATGTAGTTGCACTTCCAGCAGTTCGTTGTCATATTGGGGAACATCTTGGCTAGTCCCACTGGTGATAAGTGCCAGCGATGAACCATTTTATATAGATTTTCTTTGTAAGAGGCTGACAACATTAGTCTATAATTTATCTGCCAAAGATGTTCCCACTGATCTAGGTTGATATTGTGGCCCACATTTTTGGCCCAAATTATCATTCAATCTTTAACAGTTTCCTCTTTTAATTTGTAGTCTAATAGATATTTATAGATTTTACTGATCATTTTTCTTTCTTATGCCATATCTTGTCAAGTTCTTGTTGAGTCATGCTAAAACCAAATTGTTCTTTGTCTTTTTTGTAATGTGTCTGTATTTGTAAGTAGGGCCACCATTCTATCTCGATTCCCTGGAGTTGTAGTTGGCTCCTATTTTTTAATTCTCCTTTTTCGTTTAATAAATCTCTATATCTTACAATTTTATCACAATCCAGGACATTTGGGTGTATAACTGCTTCTATTGTTGATAGCCACAATGGGACCTTAGGATAGTGGTTCTTTTTTATTTTTTCCCAGGTGTTTAACAAAACATTTCCCATCCAGTGCCTTTGAAAATACGAATGTTTCTTACTCTTCCCGTCCTAGATAAACGCATGCCAGCCAAGTTGGAGATCAAAGCCCTCTAATGTTAGACTCCTTCTATTTGTCAGATTGATCCACTCTTTAAGCCATGTGGCTACGGCAGCCTGATAATACAATTCAAATTCTGGGAGACCAAAGCCTTCTTTCTTTCTAGCATCCTGTATTAATTTGTACTTTACTCTGGGTTTTTTCTTCTGCCATATAAATTTAGAAATTTGTTTGTTTCATACTTCAAAGAAATTTTTCCCCAACTTGACTCTGAGCCAGTCTATTCTACACAACAAAGATCTACCTCCTCCAGGCAGAGTCATAATAGGAATTGCCCAAAGGCCCTTCATTACATCATCACCCAGCAAGACTCAACCTGCAAGACAACCTACAGAGTTGCCCCTGCATGGCTCCATGGGAGTCTGACAACCAATCAGAAAACCAAGTTCAAATTCAAAGCCAACAGAGTGCATAAAACCCCAGGCACTTTCAACATCTCTGTCCTTCTTTTACTACTCAGGAACCCATCCTATTCATCAATAGACCATTTTTCTAAGCGGCTTTCATTTTTCTAGTGTCTTTCTCCCCATTTGGAACTAAACCCAGATGGACATTTCTTCCAACACTCTCTTGGATTAGTTAAAAATTATGGGGGTTGAAAACCAAGACAAACCGACAATCACTTGATTTGGGGTAGGTGCTTTTTTAAAAAAAACATGCATAACACTGAGTGGGTTTCTCCTGCCTCCCACCCACCCTTTGTTGTTGTTTTTTTTTAAAAAAAACCCACCCAATTTTCCTGGTTTTGACTGCACCCTCCAGGATTTCCTTCCCGCCTATGCACTGGCAGGGAAAGGCAAAATACCCCTTTTTAAAGGCATTGGAATCCTTAGCAGGATGAAAAGCGCCTGTTTCCAGAAGGAAGGGAAACAATTGTGGGAACAGGAAGAGGGTCCGCAGTATTTACGGGTCTCCTTTTTTTTCAAGCTATGATTTTTCACTTCCGCCTTTTCCTCTCTAGGAATGCCTCCCCCCGCCATTCATTAGATTTAACCCTTTCATGCCCAGGTTTCTTCCAAGGCTTTCCTATCCACGTTTTTTTTTTAAAATAGATAGAACAGAATAACAGAGTTGGACAGGGACCTTGGAGGTCTTCTAGTCCAACCCCCTGCTTGGGCACCACAAATGGAAATGGATTATCTGGCCATTGCCCTGGCTGTGGACCATGGAAGCTGTGGTTCAGCATATCTGCGTGGCACCCGTTTGAAGAAGGAGGCTTAAGCAGGAAGAGAGGAAGAGCGCTGGGAAGTCCACCCCCCCCCCCACCCAAAAAGATCCGAGCTATGGCTGCAAAGAAAGGACGTGAGGAGGGGGCGCCTTTGCAGAGCAAGCAAGAGAGTCTGTGGTCTCCCCATTTCCATGACGTATGTGTGTGTGTGTGGGGGGGGGGGGTGCAGCTTTAATAGCTGCTTCTCCCCTCCCGCCTCTTTTGCAGGGTGAAAACTTCTAGGGAGTGTTCAGTTGCCTTACTAGGTGTGTGGACCCGGCTTTATTGTGTGTTTTTCTTTCAAAGGGGTCCAAAAAGCTGCCTTTAATTCTCTTATGGCGTCTTTATTTTAGCTATTGGAGTCTTTTTTTTTTTTAATCCGTCCTGCTCCTCATGAGTTCTAGATGACGTTCTGCCAAAACAATCCTTTCCTCCCGATATCATTTCCCTCCCCTCTTTATACGTAATTACACTGCTCAAAAAAAAAATAAAGGGAACACTTAAACCACACAATGTAACTCCAAGTCAATCACACTTCTATGAAATCAAACTGTCCACTTAGGCAGCAACACTGATTGACAATCAATTGCACATGCTGTTGTGCAAATGGAATAGACAACAGATGGAAAGCATAGGCTGTTAGCAAGACATCCCCAATAAAGGAGTGGTTCTGCAGGTGGTGACCACAGACCACTTCTCAGTTCCTATGCTTTCTGGCTGATGGGTTGGTCACCTTTGAATGCTGGCGGTGCTTTCACTGTAGTGGTAGCATGAGACGGAGTCTACAGCCCACACAAGTGGCTCAGGTAGTGCAGTTAATCCAGGATGGCACATCAATGCGCGCTGTGGCAAGAAGGTTTGCTGTGTCTGTTAGCGTAGTGTCCAGAGCATGGAGGCGCTTCCAGGAGACAGGCCAGTACACAGGAGACGTGGAGGAGGCTGTAGGAGGGCAACAACCCAGCATCAGGACTGCTACCTCCGCCTTTGTGCAAGGAGGGACAGGAGGAGCCCTGCCAGAGCCCTGCAACATGACCTCCAGCGGGCCACAAATGTGCATGTGGCTGCTCAAACGGTCAGAAACAGACGCCATGAGGGTGGTATGAGGGCTCTGTTCTGTTCATAGTACATCATAGGGAAGATGATTGTGGCTTATACAATTCTGTTTATTGTAAGTAAAGACCAATCATGGCATTTAAATATGTTTTCACAGGCCTTTAGCGCTACTTTACCAAATGCTCAACTGGGGCTTATTTCTTCCTTTACTGTTGATGATTGATCCTTAAAGGCAGAAGCTGTTCCCTATTTTGATGTCTTCACTGTCAGTTCTAAAGAGGTTTGTTCTACCTGCAATCATTAGTCTTTTTTTATACAGTATTTACGGTAATTCTACAGTCCACTGATTTGCATAGCTTCTATTATTTGCCTGTTTGATGACTGGAAAGAATAGGCCTGACACTTGGCTATTGAAGCAATCATTGTTGTCGTCCAAATAAGGACAAATTAAATGCAGATTTGGGAAAAATAAAGCAAATAGTTGAACAGTTTTTCCTTGGTATGAGTTGTTTGACCAGTCCAAACACATATAGTCACTCTCTGGTGTGGATCCTCTGATAGGAATATATACTTATATACCACTTCACAGTGTTTTACAGCCCTCTCTGGGCAGTCAGCATATTTCCATCCCCCGCACAATCTGGGTCCTCATTTTACTGATCTGGGAAGGATAGAAGGCTGAGTCAACTTTGAGCCGGTCAAGGTCGAACTCCTGGCTGTAGGCAGAGTTATCCTGCAATTCTGCCTTGTAACCACCGCACCGCCATGACTCCAAATTGAGTCTCCGTTGCTCAAACCATATACAAGCACCCAATTGGACATTAACTGTTAACAGGGGGACGACCAGGGAAAAGAGAAAATTAAATGTGCGCGAAAATACCAAATCCAGCTTCGCTACTTCTGTCACGACTTCAGCTTCAGTAAACTTTAATTTTGGCTGAACAATGGGCCAGGAGTTCTTTTCTTTGCTGGATGACAGAGTTGGGAAGGTTGACATTAGCACTGAAAGGGTTTCTCTCCACTGTTTCCACTGAGGTTTAAGATTCGAATTATAGCTGAACATTTTCTCACACACAGAACACTGGATTTTCTCTTTTTTTTAATGAGAACCTCTGGAGATGCCAATTCATGCAACCTTCTCATAGGTTGGGGATGAGATGCCACTTCACAGAGGACACAACAGTAGAGAATTAACCACAGTTCAGTGCAAGCAAGGAATTAAGTTGGGTCTCCTTTAGTGAGATGAGTGAATCCCTCAAAAATATCCCATTCCATTTATACAGGTAGTCCTCAATTTACAAAGTTCGTTTAGTGACCATAACAAGTTAAAAGGGCACTGAAAAATGTGACTTATGACCGTTTTTCACACTTACAACCACTGCAACATCCCCAGGGTCACATGATGAAAATTCTTAGGCTTGGCAACTAATTCGTGTTTTATGACGGTTGCAGTCTCTCTCTGAGCCGTGAGATCCCTTTTTGCGATCTTCTGACAAGCAAAATCAATGGGGAAGCCGGATTCACTTAAGAGACCTGTTACTAACGTAACAAGGGCAATGGTTCGCTTTACAAGAGTGGGAAGAAAAGTCATAAAATAGGGCAAAACTCACGTATGAAATGTTTCACTTTTCTGAATATAAATTTTGGGCTCAATTGTCATAACTCAAGGACTACGTGTACTATTCGAAGTGATATCTCGATGGGAAATAAACATCAACAGCCTCCCGCCACCCAGTGCGCTCCCACAGAGTTGCCCTCCTCGGGGTTCCACTGCCTGATCGTTGCCGGTTGGCGACCCCGAGGGTGCGGGCCTTCTCTGTGGGGGCCCCCTCCCTGTGGAATGATCTGCCCCTGGAGATATGGGCCATTACCGACATCCAGACCTTCCGGCGCGCAGTAAAGACCCTGTTTTTCCAGCAGGCCGGCCTGGCCCAGTAAACGGTTCTTGGGGTTTTAAATTAATTAGGTTTTAAATATTTAAATTTTTAATATAATCCTTGAATTTTAAATTTTGATAATATTTTGTATTTGATGGGATTTCGGCCGGATCAATTCTATTTAATTTGTTTTTAATTGTACATATTGTTCGTTTTTTAGTAGGCTGTACACCGCCCCGAGTCCCTTTTTGGGAGAGGGGGCGGTATAAAAATTTAAATAAATAAATAAATAAAGTCATTGTTTCCAGACTGACGGAAATAGGCAAGAAGAACATTGAATGCAATATGGTATATGGTTAATAATGAAACATCACAGTAAAGAAGAACAAGAATATGCTTTAAAAATTAAATTTATAGACAAAACAACTGTACATATAGTAACCTTGACAGGAAATCAAGAAATAAGCCCCAGTCTAACACTTGGTAGAGCAGCCTTTGAAAACATATTTAAATGCTGTGATTGGCCTACAATAAACAGAATTATGTAAGCTATGATAATCTTCCCTATGATGTTCTATGAACAGAATAGAATAGAATCTATATATATATAAAAACGAAATACCACTCACGCGTCATCACAAAATCTCCAGAACCATAAAGCCTACAAATTTGAAATTTGGCACATATATTCCTCTTGGCTTCTAGGTTCTCACTAAGAAAGGATTTTTCGAAATGACCATCAGAGCATTAATATTTCCTATATTATTATTAACATGCTCTGATGCTAAGGAGTTCTACTCCCCCTCCCCACTTGAAAAGAAATCTGTTCCAAATGCAAAACCCAAGCAGAGGAGAGGAGTTTCAGCTTCAGTTTCACAGCACCAAGCAGCTTTAGTACAGAACAGTTGAACTAAGCCACGCCCAGGCTTCTTGCTGTCCCCTTGCTCACACAGCAAATACTGTTTCAGTTTCCAAACAGCCCTCAACTCTCTCACACACTGACCGGACACCAGCCAGATGAATATCAATGGATGCTGGTAGGCAGAGGCAGAATTTCCTCCCCAAAAACTAAGCCCAACCACATAGTTTCGTAATGGGTATAGAGCTAGTAGAACAAGGGTCTTCAAACTTGGCAAGTTTAAGACTTGTGGACTTCAACTCCCAGAATTCCTGAGCTAACATGACTGGAGAAGGAATTCTGGGAGCTGAAGTCCACAAGTCTTAAAAGTGTCAAGTTTGAAGACCTCTGTAGTAGAATATAAAATAAAAAATAGAATATAAAATATAGAGAGGAGAGAAGAAAAGAGAAGGGGAGAAGAGAAGAGAAGAGAAAGTGCAACAATGGAATATAAAGTATATAAACAATAGAATGGAGTGGAACAGAATAGAAGCCAAAGTTGGACTTAAACAAGCCGGATAGGAAGAAGACTGATGCCTCTGAATGTTCTCCATTCCTGTTCTCTGGATGCCCCTAGAACTACAACTCCCATCACACCCTGCCTTCATATGTTTGGGGCACCCTTTCAAGCCAATTGCTTTGGAGCTGATGTTGAGTCCTTAGAAGCATAATGAGGCATATAATGTCCCTGTAGTGATGTCAATGGTGGCATTCCTATAACCGGCCTTGTGACTTGCCCTGTTTCCTGGGTTGCCATAGAGACCATTCGCCACCTTAAGATAGCTGAACGCCAACTCCCAGAATGCCTCGTGCTGGCTGGGGAACTCTGGGAGATGAAGTTCACATGTCTTAAAAGATGCTAAGGTTGAGAAAGGCTGCCCTAGACAAACTTGATGCATTCAACCCTCCCCAGTCTGGTTACAGCTTTGCACAAACCAGGTGCCTCTGTCCAGTCTTAGTTCACCTGCAGTGTGTGTGTGTGTGTGTGTGTGGGGGTTTACAGACCTGGTGCAAATCTTGCTTGCCCCTCCCTCCCCTTTCCCCTCCCTATTTCACCATCAAGCCCAAGGGTCTTCAAACTTGGCAGCTTTAAGCCTCGTGGACTTCAACTCCCAGAATTCCTGAGCTAGCATGACTGGAGGAGGAATTCTGGGAGCTGAAGTCCACAAGTCTTAAAGCTGTCAAGTGGGAAGACCCCTGGTTTAGATTCATGCCTTTCAAGCACGGCCACCTTAAGCCTCATGGACTTCAATTCCCAGAATTCCTGAGCTAGCATGATTGAAGGAGGAATTCTGGGAGCTGAAGTCCACAAGTCTTAAAGCCGTCAAGTTTGAAGACCCCGGATCAGGCCTCTTCTTGCTCCAGGTCTTTGAAAGAGTTAAAACAGAGGCGGTGGATTCCTAGAGACGAAGAAAATTTGGGGTGGAGGAGGTTGGGGTTTGGGGTGGGGGGAGAGAAGGTGGGGAAAAGAAGAGAAAGTCAAATGCTCCTCCCATCCCCTCTGTCTCTCGTCGGAACGCTCCCGGGGCTGGATGCCGACGGCGGCGTTGGCACAAGGGGCTGAGATGGACTTTGCTATCCCTCCGGGCCTTTCGGGTGTGTGGTTTGGCGGCGGGGGCCTTGGGAAGCAGGGAGGGAGGGAGGAAGAGCGTTGGCAAACCCCCACCCCCACCTCAAAAGGCCCGAGCTTTCCCTGCAAAGAGAAGATGAGGGGACGCCTTTGCAGAACAAGCAAGAGGGTCCCTGGGCTCCCCATTTCCATGCCGAGGGGGGTGGGGCGTTGCAGCTTAGCTCCCCCTTCCCCTCCCCATCGATTTCGATTTCAGTTTGATAGCTGCCTCTCCCTCCCGCTCCCTTTGCAGGGTTAAAACTTCCAGCGGGTGTTCAGTTTCTCACTCGGTGGAAATCCGGCTTTATCCGGGTTTTAGGGGTCCAAAGCCACCTATAATTCTCTTATTGTCTCTCTATTTTTAGCTGTCATGTTTTTTTTAACCCACCTTGTTCTTAATGAGTTCTAGTTGAGTTTGGGATGGGGAGAATGCATAAAAGCAGCAGTTCATTCAGCCAAAACGATCCTTCCTCATAATACCTTTTAATTTATTCCCTTCCCCAAGTGTAAATCTGAAGGGTAGACAGGTGTGTTGGCCCCAGTCATCAGAGTTTCTATATCTTGCAGGTGGATTTGAACCCACCTCTCTCTATACCTGCCTTTCCTTTCCTTTCCTTTCCTTTCCTTCTCTCCCTCTCTTCCTGCTTCCTTCCTTCTTTCCTCCTTTCTCCACAAAGGAACAGGAAATGTGTCACAAGGAAGCCAGGATCCATAAATCATGATGGGAGGGAGCTCATAACTGCAAAATTCAGAAAAAGCAAGAAAAGGGGGAGAAGAAATGGGTTGTTGCTTATACTAGCCTGAACGCTCTTTCCTCCTCTTTTACTTCTATGAAGCCTTAATCTTTTGCGTTGCCTGTAGGTAGTCTTTGACTTATGACTACAATTGGGATTGGAATCTCGCTTGTTTAGCACAGTGGTCATTACGTGTGATATCGCAGGACAGCTTTGCCCAAGGAGTGTAATTCTCCTCTCAGTGTTGCAGTTGTTAAGGGATCTCACTGGTCATTAAGTGGATGGCGTCCTAGGTAAGAAGCATGGATTTCCCAAAAGGAGAGGCCCCGTGAGTCCACGTTTGACCTGAGGGGGTCCTGGAGAAGCTTAGAGATGCTTTTGGGACACCTTGCTTAGAAATGGTATGGAACATGCGGCTTGGAGAATGGCGCAGGATTTCAAAGGCCACCAATCGGGGGATTCGGGCCACATTTTTCCAGTGGCACTGGTGACAATGGGCTGAAGTCCAGGCCTGGGGTTGGTGGCAGATGGTTGAGAGTGCTGAAGGCCCCAGGCCTCCATTTAAGGCACTGCCCTGGCATTTCTGCTCCATTGCAGGGCCTAGCTGGGGATATAGACTGGGTGAAACCAGGCTCAATAGCAGTAACTGTGAGAGGGATTTGGAGTCTTAGTGGACAACCAGCTAAATATGGGTCAGAAGTCTGCAGCAGCAGCCAAAAAAGCCAATGCAATCCTAAATTGCATTAACAGAGGGACACAATCAAGATTAAGTGAAGTACTAATACCAGTCTATAAAGCCTTGGTAAGACCACACCTAGAGCACTGCATCCAGTTTTGTTCATCACATTATAAAAAAGATGTTGAGACTCTAGAAAAAGTACAGAGAAGAGCAACCAGGATGATTAGGGGACTGGAGACTAAAACATATGAAGAACAGTTACAGGAACTGGGCCTGGCTAGTCTAGTGAAGAGAAGGACCAGGGGAGACATGATAGCGGTCTTCCAATATTTGAGGGGCTGCCACAGGGAGGAAGGGTCAAGCTATTTTCTAAAGCGCCTGTAGGCCAGACAAGGAATAATGGATGGAAACTGAACAAGGAGAGATTCAACCTGGAAATAAGGAGAAACTTTCTGACAGTGAGAACAATCAACCAATGGAACAGAAGTTGCCCTCTGAAGTTGTGGGAGCTTCATCACTTGAGACTTTCAAGAAGAGACTGGACTGCCATCTGTCAGTAATGATGTAGGGTCTCCTGCTTGGGCAGGGGGTTGGACTAGATGACCTATAAGGTCCCTTCCAACTCTCATTGTCTGTTATGAACTGTTAGGCTGAGTCTTCCGCACTGCGGCTCTCCTAATTCATGTATGCCTTGTGTTGAACCTTCAGGGTCTCCCCCTCTCCCTTGAGGCACCTCTGCATTTCTTGCTTGGGGCTTCCTCCACTTAATGGCACACAAAATCACTTAACAACTTCAACAGAAGTGTTTGCCTCCAAAAGATGTGGGGGCTCCCTCCCTGGAGATTTTGTTCAGGGGTTGGACTGGAAGACTTTCATGGTCCCTTCCAGGTCTCAGATTTTGTGATTCCCTTCCTCTCTCAAAAGGAAATAATATTCTTCATTTCTTTTTCATTCTAACAGCAGGTAAATAGTTGTGATATACATACAACACAACTGTCAGCAGGCAGTAGACACTTAGTGCAAGACAGCAGCCACCAGAAAGCATGGAGAAACTCTTGGATCTTTCATCAGACACAAGCAGCACTTCCAAAAACTACAAAACAACCCAGGAATACTCAGACTGTGCGAAATCCTTTGCTGGCCGGTCCCTCCTTTTGACCCACAGAAAGGTCCATGTGGGAAGTGGATCCATTGAAGGTTTGGAAGGTGAGAAATCTTTCTCTGGAACAGATGCCAAAGATCACAGGAGGCCCTCCAGACTCAAAGCCTATAAATGTGAAGAATGTGACTTATGCTTTGATCAAAAGTCAGAACTTCTTAAACATCAGAAAATCCACCCTGGAGAGAAACCTTATCAATGTCTGGAATGTGGGAAATGTTTCCTTAAGAAAGCCAATCTCAGAAATCACGAGAGGATCCACACAGGGGAGAAACCTTACAGCTGTGGACAATGTGGGAAGAGCTTTGCTCAGAACGCACATCTTTGGATCCATGAGCAGATTCATGCCGGAATCAAACCTTACAAATGTTTTGAGTGTGGAAAATGTTTTATCCAGAGTTCGGCCCTTCGGAGTCATGAGAAAACACACACAGGGGAGAAAAACGAAAAGTGCCTCGAATGTGGGAAATGTTTTACCTGGAAATCAAACCTGGTACAACACCAGAAACTCCACACTGGAGAGAGACCCTATGAATGCCCAGAATGTGAGAAACGATTTGTAAATTCTTCTGAACTTCAGAGGCACCAGAAGAGGCACAAAGAGGAGAAACTCTATAAATGTGGGGAGTGTGGGAAAAGTTTTATTTCACCAAGGGAGGTTCAGAATCATGAGAGAATCCACACAGGGGAGAAACCCTACAAATGTGGGGAGTGTGGGAAATGCTTTTCTGAAAAACACAACCTTGGAAGGCATCAGAGGCTCCATACAGGAGAGAAGCCCTACAGATGCGTAGAATGTGGAAAATGTTTTGCTCAAAATGGAGACCTCTGGAGTCATCATAAAACCCACACAGGGGAGAAGCCATATCAATGCAACGAATGTGGACAGTTTTATCGTACCACCTCAAGCCTTCGAAGTCATGTGAAAATTCACACAGGGGAAAAAAACTACAAATGTTTAGACTGTGGGAGAACATTTGGTAAGTCATCTTCGCTTAAAAGTCACAGCCGAATCCATACAGGAGAGAAACCTCACAAATGCTCAGAGTGCAACAGATGTTTTTCTCAAAAAAGTACTCTTGTGATACATCAACGAATCCACTCTGGAGAGAAACCGTATAAATGTCCGGACTGTGGGAAATGTTTTGCCCAACCTGCAGCATTTCACAGGCACACTCGAAATCACGCCAGAGAGCAGCCTTACAAGTGTGCAGAGGGTGAGAAAATTTTCATTGTAAATCAAAGCTAAAAATGGATTAGAAACTCCATAGCAGAGATGAATCCCTTCATTTGTGAACAAAGAGGGGAATTTTTTTTTTTTCAAAAGTCACACATTATCATTCATTGGGAACTTCAGACAGAGGGGAGATTTCGACAATTGTTTGGTATCCGGAATATGTTTTTCTGAGTTTTCCTGAACAAAATGATGTTATAAGTCGAGGACTACATGTAAGGAAATCTTGATAAGCCCTCAAAAAAGGGCATACTGGTATAAATGCTTGGAATATTGCAACATACTGACTTCACAGTCTGGAGGCTGTAAAGAATCCACAAGAAAAAGAAATTGTGCATTTGGGTGTGGGAAATATTTTTCTGGAATGTCTACTTGGTCTGCAGGTAAAAATGCCCTCCAGATAAACCCTCCAGGTATTTAGACAATTGGACACACTTTCTGAGTGACAAACCACATTAAAGCCTGGTGTGTGGAAAATCTGTTCCTTGAAATGAGACAGTTGTTGAGATACATTTAGAATAGAATAGAATAACATTGGAAGGGACCTTGGAGGTCTTCTAGTCCAGCCCCCTGCTTAGACAGGAAACCCTACACCACTTCAGACAAATGGTTATTTGTAAGTCCCCACAGAGATAAAGCCTAGAAATCTTAACATTTTCTTTTCAAAGAACCCAAAGCAGTTCATAATTGCAGCGAAGTATTCTCTGGCCTGGGTATTATGTAAAAAAGGTTGTGATCTAGAGGAGGATAATAACCTTCAGATCCCATTTAGTCTTCAGAGTCTCTTTTAACCCGTTATCTGCCCTCGGTCCCCTCATATCCATAATGGAAGAGAGCCCAAGAAATCCGGGTTGCTAGCTCTTAACTGGAAAATAAAATTTTCTTCTAGGATTGTAAAGTACTTTTTTTAAGGTTTCATGGAAAGTTTGTTTCCGTGAGAACTGTATGACAGTCCATAATCTTCGGTAGTGGGACTTTTTTCAACATTTCAGGCCATTGTATAGCCTTAAGAAAAGTATTTGCACTGTCCTGCGGCAAGTTCGTAATTTCTCTGCAGTGTGCTTTTCCCATATTGTTCACGACAGATTTTTCTCCCCTCCAAACACCCATTGTCACCCTGCAAGTCCCCACATCACTTGGGTTTCTCTGGAGGGAAATTTTACCCAGGCAAGAAAGAGAAAAGGAAGAGCGAGTAGGAGATAAGAGGAGAGAACAACCAAATGAAGTCTTTCTTGTTAATTTATTTTTTTTTTGTTTTCATTTTTGGACATAAGGGGTTATTATTTCAGGTCATGTTGAACAGCTTTCAATTTTATTACTATTGTTTTGTAATGTTTAATTGTTTATGGAAAGGGTGATTATATATGTTGTGAACTATTTTTGTTCTTTGGGTCTGGATCTTTGTTGATCAAGAGGAAGAGCTGAAGATTTAGAGATAAGTTTGTAAAAGATGGGATCAGGTACAGAACGAATGTTATTTAAAAATTAACCATTGGAGCAGTGAGGGATTGAACTATGAGTAAGAACACACACTTACAGCTAACTGGTTAAAGGGAGCTGGCCATTGCATGAGGGAATCTTAGCTGTGATTGATTGTGATTGACCACCTGAAGTTCCTGCTGCATTGATTTATTACTGTTTGCCGCTGTTACTTACTGTCAATATACTTATTTATATATAACTGCTGATTCTTGATAGTGTCTCTGACCCCATTTAGACACTGGCTGTGCAATTCCCTGACCCTGAAGATACACCTGGTTGTAATTGCAGAGACAGTGATAAATCACCCACTCGGTATTAATTGGAGCACAGATTACTTAGTATGTACAGCTATTTGATGTCGTGCAGGCCGTGAGAAATGCAACTTTGAATTATGTAATATTCAGTTTAGTGTGAATTGTAAATGGATATCAGGTTGCCTCTCATGTGACCCAAAATTCAGTTAATGTCAGGTTACAATGGTATGCAATTAAGGTTACTATATGTACAGTTATTTTATCTATAAATGTAAATTGTTTTAAGCATATTCATGTTCTTCTTTACTGTGATATTTCAGTATGACTCATATACCACATTATATTAAATATTTTTCTTGCCTATTTCCGGCAATCTGGAAACAGTTAGTCTATTTTCTATAGAAATGTCACATCAAACAATATAAATATAATGTCATTTATTTTTGGTGGGATTCATTAATCACACTAATGAAGATGACCTTATCTCCTTGCCCTGATCCGTGATTAATTCTCTTCTTCTGTGTCTTCCGTGAATTGGCATCTCATCCCCAGCCCAAGACAAGGTTGCAGGAATTGGCATCTCCAGAAGCTCATTAAAGAAAAGAAAAAAATCCAATATGGTGGGTGAGAAAACTTTCAGCTATAAATCAAATCTTAAAACACCTTAGAAACTCCACACTGGAGAGAAACCCTTTCAGGGCTCCGAGTACTGAAAGAGCTTCAGTAAAAGCAAATTTCTCATTTACCATCCGAGGATCCACACCAGTGTAGGAAGAATATGAGAGGAAGAAACTTAATCAGCACAAAAACATTAAAATAAGAAACACCAAGATTTCCCCAAACCAGAAAGAATGAGACAAAGACAGAGCAATCAAAGGGGATTAGAAGATAAAGAAATCATATAGAAAACACCTAGGGCTACTGACCTTGGACAGAAAGGAAACGGATAAAGCAACACCCAAACACCCTTACTTGACACGTAGACCAAATAAAAGGATTAATTTAGGAAAACCAATCAAGTCCAGGTCAGCACCTTTTCACCAGCCCCAGGCTACTTCCAAATTAAGCAAAGACCCCAAACGCCAACCTTTTAAGGTAGCAAACACCCGAAACTATTGCAACACAAAGACAAAAGGGAAAAAGGGTATAAAAACACCTGGCTACTCACCATTTGTTTGCTAGCCCAGGAACTTGTACCGTTGCTGCCTCTCCGCACCGCGTGTACTTCTTCCTGAAATAAAAAACCTTCGCTTTTCATCAGCTGCTTCCATCTGATTCTTGTGCCGTTCCGGCGTTTCCTCCCGGCGGGAAATTCGAACCCAGCGGAGGGGATTTCTATCAAACCCAACACCAGAGAGAGACCGAACCTGTGTTCAGACTGCGGGAAGGGCTTCATTGTGAGCAAATCCCTCGCTTCTTGTCAAATAATTCAACGGTTTCTTTTTTTTCAATTCTGCATTTATTTTTACCTTATTTTGATGACGATGGTTGCTTCAATTGCCAATTGTTAGGCCCATTCTTTCCAGACAACGGACAGGCAGATAAAACAAGCTGTGCATCAGTGAAGTCTAGAATTAAATATAAAAAAGACAAGACTGCAGACACCTTTAGAACTGATAATAAAGATATCAAAGTAGTGAGCACTTCTGCCTTTTAGGATCAACCATCAACAGTAAAGGAAAAAATAAGCCTCAGTCCTGCACTTGGTGGAGCAGCCATTAAGGCCTCTGAAATCGTATTTAAATGCCATGATGAGTCTTAACTAAAATAATCAGAATTGCATAAGCCACGATCATGTTCCTTATGATGTTCTATGAACAGAACAGAATAGAATATAAAAATGAATAGAATAAAATAGAATAGAATTCTTTATTGGCCAAGTGTGATTGGACACACAAGGAATTTGTCTTTGGTGCATATGCTCTCACGTGTACATAAAAAGAAAAAATACATTATAAGGTATAGAAAATAGAATAGGTGAAGAGAGAAAAGAGAAACTATGGAATATAAAGTATTGGAACTGAATGGAACAGAATAGAAGCCAAAGTTGGACTTAAAACAAGTAGGATAGAAAGAGGACTGATGCCTCTGAACTTTCCCCATTTCTGTTCTCTGCATGCCCCTAGTACTACAACTCCTATCACACCCTGCCTTCACATGTTTGGGGCACCCTTTCCAGCCAGTTGCTTTGGTGCAGTGGTGACGTACGGTTCTTAGAAGCCTGAGGCATTTAATGTCCCTGTAGGGATGTCAATGGTGGCATTCCTGTAACTGGCCTTGCGACTTGCCCTGTTTCCTGGGTTGCCATGGAGACCATTCTCCACCTTAAGATAGCTGAACTTCAACTCCCACAATGCCTCTTGCTGGCTGAGGAACTCTGGGAGTTGAAGTTCACATGTCTTCAAGTTGCTTAAGCTTGAGGAACACAGTCCCAGACGAAGCTGATGCATTTAACCTCTCCAATCCGGTTACAGCTTCGCACACACCAGGTACCTCTGTCAGGCCTTAGGTCACCTGCGGTGCGTGTGTGGGTGTGTTTACAAACCTGGTACTCCCTCCCCCTTTCCCCTCCCTATTTGATCATCCAGCCCTTCCTTGCTCCGGTCTTCCTTCCAACGAGTGAAATAGAGGCGATGGATTCCTAGAGAGGAAGGAAATTTGCGGTGGAGTTTGGGGGGGGGGGGGATGTCTGGGGAAAAGAAGGGAGCGCCAAAGACCCCTCCCATTCCCTGTCCCGATCTAAATGCTGCCGGAGCTGGACACTGGCAGAGGTGTTTGCAGAAGGAGCTGAGATCGACCCTGCTGTCCTTCGGGGCCTTTACGGTGCGTGGTGTGGGGTATGTGTGTGTGTTGGGAGGGGAGGTGGAGGCTGGGAATCGGACCCTTGGGGGTCCCCATTTAAAGGGGGGAGGGACACCCGCTGGTGGATTCCCCCCTCCCCCGCCTTGTGCATTTGAGCAAAGCGAAGCTGCAGAGGAGCAGTGAGGGAGGTGGGAAGCCCCCCCACTCAAAATAGATCCGAGCCCACTCCCGCAAATAAAGTATTGGGTGAGGGGGGTGCCTTTGCAGAGCAAGCAAGAGCGTCCGTGGTCTCCCCTTTTGCATGTCCTGGTGTTGGGGGAAGGAGCAGCTTAGCTCCCTCCTCTCCGTCCTTCTGGCTTTCAGTTTGGTTGCTTGCCTTTCTCCCGCACCCCCACCCCTTCGGCCCGCGCCCTTTGCAAGGTTAAAACTTCCAGGGTGTGTATTGCAATGCCTTTTACTAGGCGTTGGGAAGGGAAATCCCCTCTGGTTCAGTTCTAAACTGGGAGCAATAGAATAGAATAGAAATTCTTTATTGGCCAAGTGGGATTGGACACACAAGGAATTTGTTTGTCTTTGGTGCATATATGCTGGAAACAACATGGAGGCTGATTGGAAAGAAAAGTTTATTGAAGAGAGCCATACACAAAGACAGCGTGCAATTCTGGGTCAGCTGCACAACTAGCTAGATGAGTGCCAGGATTTCCTGAAATGCTGTGAGTGTGTTTGTGTGTGCAATGAAAGGGCTTGTGTTCCGAAAGGCTGTTGGGCAAATTCCTATTGTGGCTCACGGCTTTCTTCCTATGCTGGGTCTTGGGTGAGAGGCTGCTGTACTAATCCTACGATTCTGCTTTTGTTAGCTGCAGGCAGAGTTTCCCTGAAAAGATCCTGCCTTGAATGGATTTCTGCCTGCAGTATTTGCTTTGCATATGAATAGAGCCATTCTCTGGGTAGTTGGCTTCTTCTTCCAATAAGCTCTTTATCTCCAGAAGGGCTGGCAGCTGCTGCCAGCTCTGAAGAAAAAGTGGGGGCTGTTTTCTGTCTTCAAGAGCATGTTTCTTCATTTCCTCTTTAGGGAAATATAATCTTCTGGCTTTTAAAAATATTTCCCAAAATATTTCATTCTTCTGCGGGGGTGGGGGGCTTCCCACATAGGTGTGGATCGGTTTTATTGGGTGCTTTTCTTTCCAAAAGAGGCAAAGCCGCCTTTAGTTTTCTTATCTCTCATGTATTTTAGCTATTGGAGCCTTCTTTCTTTCTTTTTTTTTTAACCCATCCTCCTCATGAGTTCTAGGTGGGATGGGATGGGATGCATAAAAACAGCAGTCCATTAAAGCCAAAGCAATCCTTTCTCATAATATCTTATTTTTTTTAAAAAAAACTTAATTTATTACCCTCCCCAATTGTAAATCTGCAAGGTAGACAGGATGGGTCCTGCCCCATAACTATAGTTGAAGGTGTATTTGAACTTCTTTGAATTTAAATTTCCTTTTCCTTTCCTTTCCTTTTCCTTTCCTTTCCTTTTCCTTTCCTTTCCTTTTCCTTTCCTTTCCTTTTCCTTTCCTTTTCCTTTCCTTTTCCTTTCCTTTCCTTTTCCTTTCCTTTTCCTTTCCTTTCCTATCTTTTCCTTTTCCTTCCCTTCCCTTCCCTTTTTGAATTTGTATTTCTTTCCTTCCTTCTGCCCTGTCTCCCTCCCTTCTTTGAATTTGAATTTCGTCTCTCCCTCCAGGAACAGGAAGTGTGTTACAAGGAGACTCCTTCCTTCCTCCATACAAGAACAGGAAATGAGCCACAAGGAAGCCAGGATTGATTAATCATGATGGGTTGGAGTTCATAATTGCATAAGTCAGAAAAAGCAAGAAACGGGGAGAAGAAATGGGTTGCTTACACTAACCTCAATTTTTTCCTCCTCTTTTGCTTATACGATGCCTTAACCCAGGGGCCTTCAAACTTGACAGCTTTAAGACTTGTAGGCTTCCAACTCCCAGAATTCCTCCAGTGATGTTAGCTCAGGAATTCTGGGAGTTGAAATCCACAAATCTTAAACTTGCCAAGTTTGAAGACCCTTGCCGTAACCTTCTGTGTTGCCTGAAGGTAGCCCTCGATTTACGAGCACAATTGGGATTGCAATCTTGCTTGTTTTGCAAAGTGGGCATTATGTGAGATATCTCATGATGGCTTTGCTTAAGAATTGTAATTTTTCGCTCACTGTTGTGGTTAAGTGATTTCATTGGTCGCTATGTGCACAGAGTCCCAAGTAAGAAGCATGGGTTTGTGTGGGTGGGGGGAGGCAGCAGCGAAGGCCATCAGAGTCCCAGCGTTGGCCACATTTGACTTGAGGGGGTCCTGGAGAAGCTTAGAAATGCTTTGGTCCACGTTGCTTAGAAACTGTATGGAACATGCAGATGGGAGAATGGCGGAAGGCTGCAAAGGACTCCAGTCTCAGAAATTAAGGCCACATTTCTCAGTGGCAACGGTGACAACTGGTCTGAAGTCCAGGCCTGATGTCAGTGGCACTGGCGGAAACTGCCGAAGGCCTCAGGCCTCCATTTAAGACCAGCATTTCTGCCCCATTGTAGGGCCCAGATGCTGCAGTTGTGGCTTCTGGGGGCAGCTGCGTCTTTGTCCTTCACTGCAGCACTCCTAATTCATGCATGGCCTGTGCAGGACTTCCCCTACCCCCTTCAGTCATCCTTCCACTTCTTCACCAGGCCACCCTTAACAACCCACAACATCACTCAACAACTATTTAAAAAAAGGGGATTTGCCTCCTAGTGATGAGGGAGATTTTGTCTAGAGTATCCTGAGATCGCGGACGGGGTTGAAGTCTCCGATATTGTGAATCTCTACCTTTCTTAAAAGGAAATATTCTGCTTTTCTTTTTTTTCCTGACAGTGGATAAAAGATTGTGACCAAAGATTTACCTGCAAGACAACTATCAACAGGCAGTAGATACTTAGGGCAAGGCAGAAGCTGCCAGAAAGGATGGAGCCTGGGAAACTCTTGGATCCTCCGTCAAACCCAAGCAGCATTTCAAAAAAATCCAAAAAAATGCATGAATGCTCAGAGTGTGGGAAATCCTTTGCTGGCCGGTCCCTCCTTTTGACCCACAGGAAGACCCATGTGGGAAGTGGATCCAGTCAAAGTTTGGAGGGTGAGAAATCCTTCTCTGGAAAAGATGCCGAAGATCTTGGGAGCCCCCCTATACCAAAACCCTATAAATGTGATGAATGTGACTTATGCTTTGGTCGATCATCATACCTCCTTACACATCAGAAAATCCACACTGGAGAGAAACCTTATCAATGTCTGGAATGTGGGACGTTTTTCCGTGAAAAAGCCACTCTCAGAAAGCACGAGAGGACTCACACAGGGGAGAAACCTTTCAGTTGTGGGCAATGTGGGAAGAGCTTTTCCCAGAAGATCAATCTTTGTGTCCATGAGCAGATTCACACAGGAATCAAACCTCACAAATGCTTGGAGTGTGGAAAATGTTTCACCCAGATTTCATCTCTTCGGAGTCATGAGAAAACACACCGAGGGGAGAAAAACGAAAAGTGCCTCGAATGCGGGAAGTGTTTTATCTTGAAATCAAACCTGTTGCAACATCAGAGACTCCACACTGGAATGAGACCATATGAATGCCCAGAATGTGAGAAACGATTTCTGACTTCTTCTGATCTTCGGAAACACCAGATAGGGCACAAAGAGGAGAAACCCTATAAATGTGGGGAGTGTGGAAAAGGTTTTCTTGAGCGAAGGAAGCTTCAGAGTCATGAGAGAATCCACACAGGGGAGAAGCCATTCAAATGTGTGGAGTGTGAGATGTGCTTTTCTGATAAATACAACCTTGCAAGGCATCAGAGGGTCCACACAGGAGAGAAGCCCTACAAATGCGGAGAATGTGGGAAATGTTTTGCTCAAAAGGGATACCTTTCAATACATTATAAAACCCACACAGAGGAGAAGCCCTTTCAGTGCAATGAGTGTGGACAATTTTATCGTACCCTAACAACCCTTAGAAAACATGCAAAACTTCACACGGGGAACAAAATTTCAAATGGTTAGAGTGTGGGTGAACATTTGCTCATTCATGTTCCCTTAAAAATCACAACCAAATCTATACAGGAGAGAAGCCCTAGTCAGGTAACCTTAAATTTAAGCATAATTTTCAAGAAGAACCTCCCCCTATTACTGAAGAGAAAAGTTTTTGATCAGTGTGTGCTAGACAAATCAAATATTTGTTAACCTTTTATTTTTGTTTTCATTTTTTTGGATATAAATTTATCATTTCAGGAAATGTTTAATAGCTTCCAATTTTATTACTATTGTTTTTTAATTATTTTGTTTAGTTGTTATGAGGGGGATTTAAGCTAACTGGAAAGGGGAATTATATTCTTATGGCATTAGCTATTTTGGTCCATTGGATCTGGATCTTTGTGGATGAATAGGAAAGCTGAAGATTTAAAGATAAATTTGTAAAAAATGGGATCAGGTACACAATGAAGATGCCCGTTTGTAATTGGAGAGAGAGTGATAAATCACACACTTAGGATTAATTGGAGCGCAGGTTACTTAGCACATACATTGCAGGTTGTGAGATATGTTAACTTTGAATTATGTAATAAATTTAGTGTAAATTGTAAATTGATACCGGGTTGCTTATCATGTGACCCAAAATTCAGGTTACAATATGTGCAATTAAGATTACTATATGTACCATTGTTTTTATCTATAAATTTAATTTTTAAAGCATATTCTTGTTCTTCTTTACTCTGATATTTCATTATTAACCATATATCATATTGCATTCAATGTTTTTCTTGCCTATTTTCATCAATCTGGAAAAAATTACCTTATTTCCCATCGAGATATCACTTCAAAATAGTACAGGTAGACCTTGAGTTACGACCACAATTGAGCCCAAAATTTATGTTGCTAAGTGATACATTTGTTAAGCGAGTTTTGCCCCATTTTACGACTTTTCTTCCCACTCTTGTGAAGTGAACCATTGCAATTGTTAAGTTAGTAACGTGGTCCTTAAGTGAATCCGGCCTCCTCGTTGACTTTGCTTGTCAGAAGATTGCAAAAGGGGATCTCATGGCTCAGAGAGACTGCAACTGTCATAAATATGAATTAGTTGCCAAGAATCTGAATTTTGATCATGCAACCATGGGGATGCTGCAGTGGTTGTAAGTGTGAAAAATGGTCATAAGTCACATTTTTCAGTTCTCTTTTAACTTGTTATGGTCACTAAACGAACTGTTGTAAGTTGAGGACTACCTGTATAAATGAAATGGGATATTTTTGAGGGATTCATTAACTTCACTAAAGGAGACCTAACTTAACTCCTTGCTTGCCCTGAACTGTGCTTAATTCTCTTCTCCTGTGTCCTCCATGAAGTGGCATCCCCAGTCCATGACAAGATTGCAAGAATTGGCATCTCCAGAAGAGCTCACTAAAGAAAATAAAGAATCCAGTATCTTGTGTGTAAGAAAACGTTCAGCTATAAATCAAATCTTAAACCTCAGTGGAAACTCCACAGTGGAGAGAAACCCTTTCAGTGGTAATGTCAACCTTTCCAATTCGGTCATCCAGCAAAGAAAAGAACTCCTGGCCCCATTGTTCAGCCAAAATTAAAGTTTACTGAAGCTGAAGTGACAGAAGTAGTGAAGCTGGATCTGGTATTTTTGTGCACAATTAATTTTCTCGTTTCTCCTCCTGTTATCAGTTAATGTCCAATTGGGTGCTTGTATATTGCTTCGATTGCCAATTGTCAGGCCTGTTTTTTTCCAGACATATAAAATAAGGTGTACAAATCGGGTCCAGAATTAACAATAAGGAAGGCCAACTAACAACAAAAGTTAGAACAAACCCCTTTAGAACTGACAATGAAGGCATCAGAATAGTGAACAGCTTCTGCCTTTTAGGATCAACTATCAGTAATAAAGGAAGAAATAAGCCCCAGTTCAGCACTTGGTAGAGCAGCCATAAGGCCTTTGAAATCTTATTTAAATGCCCTGATAACTAAAATAATCAGAATTGTGTAAACCATGATCCTCTTCCCTATGATCTATGAACTGAATAGAACAGAATGTTAAAAAATGGAATATAAATTATAGAAAATAGAATAGATGGAAGAGTGAAAAGAAACTATGGAATATAAAGTATATAAACAATAAATGGAATGGAGCAGAATAGAAGCCAAAGTTGAACATAAACAAGCAAGATAGGACTAGGACTGATGCCATTTCAACTTTCCCCATTCCTATTCTCTGGATGCCCCTAGCCTAGTAGTACTACAACTCCCATCGCACCCTGCCTTCACATGTTTGGGGCACCCTTTCGAGACAGTTGCTTTGGAACTGGTGTTGAGTCCTTAGAAGCACAATGAGGCATATAATGTCCCTATAGGGATGGACGTCAATGGTAGCATTCCTGTAATTGGCCTTGCGAATTGCCCTGTTTGCTGGGTTGCCATAGAGACCATTCGCCACCTTTAAGATAGCTGAACTCCAACTCCCAGAACGCCTCATGCTGGCTAAGGAACTCTGGGAGTTGAAGTTCACATGTCTTAAACTTGCTAAGGTTGAGAAACACCGTCCTAGACTAAGCTGATGCATTAAACAACCCCCCCAAATCTGGTTACAGCTTTGCACAAACCAGGTACTTCTGTCCAGCCTTAGTTCACTTGCGGTGTGTGTATGTGTGTAGGGGGTTACAGACCTGGTGCCAATCTTGCTTGCCCCTCCCTCCCCTTTTCCCTCCCTATTTAATCATCAAGCCTCGTCTTGCTCTGGGTTCCGAAGGAGTTAAGTCTCTAGGCGATCGATTCCTTAGAGAGGAAGAAAATTTGGGGTGGAGGGTTTTTTGGGGGGAGGGAGGGTGGGGAAAAGAAGGCCAAAGGCTCCTCCCATCCCCGGTCTCGTCTGAATGCTGCCGGGATCGGCGTTTGCAGGAAGGGCTGAGATCGACCCTGCTCTCTCTTCGGCCCTTTGTGGTGTGTGATGGTGTGTGGGGATCGGGCCCACTTACCGGGGGTGGGTGGTGGGTGGGAAAACACCCGATTTCCTTCCTTGTGCATTTGAGCAAAGCTAAACTGCGGAGGAGGAAGAGGAGGAAGGGAGGGATGAAGGGCGCTGGGAAGCCCCCCACTCAAAATAGACCCGAGCCCACTCCTGCAAATAAAAGATTAGGTGGGGAGGGGACGCCTTTGTAGAGCAAGCAAGAGGGTCCGTGGTCTCCCCTTTTCCATGCTGGGGGGGGGGAGCAGCTTAGGCCCCCCATCCCACCCCAAGTTCTGGCTTTCAGTTTGATTGCTGCCTCTCCCCTGTCCCCTTCCCACACCCCTTGCGGGGTTCAACAGATTAATAGAGTTGGAAGGGACCTTGTAGGCCATCTAGTCCAACCCCCTGCCCAAGCAGGAGACTCTACTACACCATTTCTGACAAATGGCAGTCCAATCTCTTCTTGAAAGTCTCAAGGGATGAAGCTCTGAAGGCAAAGCTGTTCCATGGGTTGATTGTTCTCACTGTCAGTTAAAACTTCCAGGGTGTATTCAATGCTTTACTAGGCGCTGGGAAGGAAAATCCATCTGATTCAGTTCTTAAAATGGGAGAAAGACACTGGAAGCCACACGGAGGCTGATTGAAAAGAAAGTCCATTTATTGGTGGACAGAACCACCAGAGTTTGTGGGTTCTGGTGCAGCTGGCAAAATGGAGTTTACAGTGCGTTGGTTTTTAAACCTTCTGGTTTTTTTTCTATGGGGGTCATGGCTAGCTCTATAGGCAAAAAGGGAAATGCAAATCCTAGGTTTTTGTCTGAGCTAATCTGATCAACCTATTTTTTGTTGCCTATCTGAGTTTCTTTCTTGACCCAGTCTTTCTGAATGGGTTACCAAATCTGCATTTCTAAAAGCTGGCCTCCTCAGTATTTTTTGCTTGGAGCAGGGAAACTGGGACTGTTTTCTGCCCCCCTTAAGTTTTTATCCTGCCTTTTTTCAAATATTTCCCAAACTCTTTCATTTTTCTGGGGCAGGTGGGCTTCCCACACAGGGTTAAAACTTCCAGGATGTATTCAATGTCTTTATTAGGTGTGGATTGGCTTTATTGGGTACTTTTCTTTCAAAAAGGGGCAAAGCCAGTGGTGGAATACTACTGGTTCTGCCCGGTTCTATGGAGCCGGTAACTCTGAAGACCAGCAGACACCGAACCGGTTCTGTGTGGTTGCTGCTGTTTGGCCTACCCGCCCGCCCGGGCTCTTACCTGTCCTTTATTTCCTGCTTTTTCAACCTCAGCTGCTTTGCGCGGCATAGCTGAGGTTGAAAAAGCAGGAAAAAAGTGGCTTTTCAAATGCTGTGCAGCTGTGTGCGCAGCGCTTTTCAGCTGTCCAGGTGGCACTGCTTAAGGTTTTTTTACACGTGCATGCAGCGCGTGCAAAACATCACACGGTTAAAGTCGCAAAAAGTCACACCGGTTGAATCCCATCCCTGGGCAAAGCTGCCTTTAGTTTTCTTATTACCTGTGTATTTTAGCTGTTGGAGCCTTATTTCTTTTTTTTTCTTTTTTTTAATTCATCCTGCTCCTCATGAGTTCTAGGTGGTGTTGGAAGAAATTTCCTGAGTTCGTTTCTCAGTCACTTATACTGAGAAGAAATAGACAGGGAAGCCAGCTTCCAGAAAAGGGATTCAGGAAGGCAAGAAAAGTAGTGACACAGCTGGAGCATTCCTGGCTTGCAAGCAGATTGGGTTTGTGAACCTGAGCCTTTTATGCTTAATTTCCCTTTGAAGCTCCTGCAGTTTGATGGGTTTATTTGTGTGCCTCTAGTTAAAGTGATTGCCCTGGATCCTGTCTTCTTGCCTTAATGGGTTAATCCTGTCCCAGGACCTTCGTCTTTCCTATCCTGGATGTTTAATCCTGGGGTCAGGAAAAGGAGTTCTGGTTTTGCCTTCGTGAGTTATTTTTAGCCTGATTCTCCTTATCTTAATGGCTCTACTT
Source organism: Bungarus multicinctus (assembly GCA_023653725.1). Classification (NCBI taxonomy): domain Eukaryota; kingdom Metazoa; phylum Chordata; class Lepidosauria; order Squamata; family Elapidae; genus Bungarus; species Bungarus multicinctus. Next base: position 15,969,828 of record CM042834.1, on the reverse strand, counting down.
AAATGTTTCTATTGTCAGCTCTGTTTGCAGGGCTGCTCTGAGTTTTTCTTTCAGCTGCTGATTCTTGGTTTTCTTAAAGGGGAAGGGTTGGTTTGAGTCTCTTGGGATTGTCCTTTTGGGGTATACTTCCCAGAGTGGGATGGGGGTGGGGGGGAGAGAATGCCTAAAAGCCACAGTCTATTAAGCCGAAACAATATTTAATTTATTACCCTCCCCAAGTGTAAACCTGCAAGATAGACAGGCTGGATACCGCCCAAGTTCCATATTCCAGTTTCTATAGCCGAAGGTGGATTTGAACTTCTTTCAATTTCTTTATCCTTCCTTCCTTCCTTCCTTCCTTCCTTCCTTCCTTCCTTCCTTCCTTCCTTCCTTCCTTCCTTCCTTCCTTCCTCCCTCCCTCCCTTCCTTCCTTCCTCCCTCCCTCCCTCCCTCCCTCCCCACTTCCACTATGTAGGAAAGAAAATGTGTCACTGGAGATTTTGTCTAGACTAGAATGTTATGAGGTGCTGAATGGGGTTGGATTGGAAACACTTCCTGATCCCTCCCAAGTCTCCGGTATTGTGAATCTCTACCTTTCTCAAAAGGAAATATTATTCTGCATTTCTTTTTTTTCCTGACAGTGGATAAAAGATCATGACCAAAGATTTATCTGCAAGACAACTATCAACAGGCAGTAGATACTTACAGTAAGACAGAAGCCGTCAGAGAGGATGGAGCCTGGGAAACTCTTGGATCCCCTGTCAGACCCAAGCAACGCTTCGAAAAAGTCCAAAAAAATGCACGAATGCTCAGAGTGTGGGAAATCCTTTGCTGGCCGGTCCCTCCTTTTGACCCACAGGAAGACCCATGTGGGAAGTGGATCCAGTCAAAGTTTGGAGGGTGAGAAATCCTTCTCTGGAAAAGACACCGAAAATCTCTGGAGCCTCCCTACACTAAAACCCTATAAATGTGATGAATGTGATTTATGCTTTGGTCGATCGACACACCTTCTTACACATCAGAAAATCCACAATGGAGAGAAACCTTATCAATGCCCGGAATGTGGGACGTTTTTCCGTGAAAAAGCCACTCTCAGAAAGCACGAGAGGACTCACACAGGGGAGAAACCTTTCAGTTGTGGGCAATGTGGGAAGAGCTTTTCCCAGAAGACAAATCTTTGTGTCCATGAGCAGATTCACGCAGGAATCAAACCTCACAAATGCTTGGAGTGTGGAAAACGGTTCACACAGAGTTCCTCTCTTTGGAAACACGAGAAAACACACCGAGGGGAGAAAAACGAAAAGTGCCTCGAATGCGGGAAATGTTTTATCCTGAAATCAAACCTGTTGCAACATCAGAGACTTCACACCGGGGAGAGACCCTATCAATGCCCAGAATGTGAGACACGATTTCTGACTTCTTCTGATCTTCGGAAACACCAGAAAGGGCACAAAGAGGAGAAACCCTATAAATGTGGGGAGTGTGGGAAAGGTTTTCTTGAACTAAGGAAGCTTCAGAGTCACGAGAGAATCCACACAGGGGAGAAGCCATTCAAATGTGTGGAGTGTGGGAGGTGCTTTTCTCAAAAACATCACCTTGCAAGGCATCAGAGGGTCCACACAGGAGAGAAGCCCTACAAATGCGGAGAATGTGGGAAATGTTTTGCTCAAAAGGGATACCTTTCAATACATTATAAAACCCACACAGAGGAGAAGCCCTTTCAGTGCAATGAGTGTGGACAATTTTATCGTACCCTAACAACCCTTAGAAAACATGCAAAACTTCACACAGGGAGCAAAATTTCAAATGGTTAGAGTGTGGGTGAACATTTGCTCATTCATGTTCTCTTAAAAATCACAGCCAAATCCATACAGAAGGAAAGCCCTAGTCCTAGTCACATAACCTTAACATTTAAGCATAATTTTCAAAAAGAACTTCACCCTATGACTGAAGAGAAAAGTTTTTGATCAGTGTGTGCTAGTCAATATTTTTATTTTTGTTTGCTAGTCTTAACCTTTTTTTTTGTTTTCATTTTTGGATATAAAGTTTATTATTTCAAAAAATATTTAATATCTTCCAATTTTATTACTATTGTTTTGTAATTGTTTAATTATGAGCCGGGTTTAAGCTAACTGGAAACGGGGATTATATTATGTCATTAGCTATTTTTGTCTATTGGATATGGACAGTGGTGGGATTCACTTGGTTTGCACCAATTCACTAGAACCAGCAGCTAACTTTCTGTGCAGTTTGGTGAACCGGCTGTTGGAAGAAATCTCTTTCCAACATCCTTTTCTTTTTCCCACCTTAAGGAGTTCATCCTGTCAAGAAGGCAGGAAGGAAGCGTTCTGGTGTGCCTGTGTGTGTTGTTTCTAGCCTAATCCTTATCTTTTTTATCGCCCTGTTTAAAGCTTGGGAGGAGGAACTGGTTGGATAGAGTAGAGTAGAGTAGAGTAGAGTAGAGTAGAGTAGAGTAGAATACTTTATTGGCCAAGTTTGATTGGACACACAAGGAATTTGTTTTGCTGTAAATACTCTCAGTATACATAAAAGAAAACATACATTCGTCAAGAGTCAAGAATCATCAGGTACAACACTTAATGATAGTCATAGGTACAATCAGCGATCAAATCATACTAGGAAACAGTCAATATAAATCGTAAGGATACAAGCAGCAAAGTTACAGTCATACAGTCACAAGTGGGAGGGGGTGGGTAATAAGGAGTGATGAGAAGGTTAACGGTAATAGTAGTGCAGCCTTTGTAATAGTTGAACAGTGTTGAGGGAATTATTTGTTTAGCAGATTGATGGCTTTCGGGAAAATACTGTCCTTGTGTCTAGTTGTTCTGGTATGCAGTGCTCTACAGCGTCGTTTTGAGGGAAGGAGTTGAAACAATTTATGTCCAGGATGTGAGGGACCATAAATATTTTCAGTCCTCTTTTTGACTCGTGTAGTATACAGGTCCTTGATTGAAGGCAGGTTGGTAGCCATTGTTTTTTGGATTAAGAGCTATTTACATAAGGGTTGGCATAGCCATAGAAGAAATGGCTGGGAGGCAGGATTCAAGCTTGACACTATTTTTAATACCTTTCTGGGGGCATGTGATCTTTCCTTAAATCTGGATGATTTCCTTAGGATATCTTGTGAGGTGAGTGAGAGCAGCTGGTATCTTTCAGTGGTGCAAATGGATCTAACGATTGCTTCTCCTAGGTGGGAAAGCGTGTTTTGTCAGTTCACTGAGCACAGGGCTGTCTCGTCTATGGGGATTCTTCAGTCATCCGGGTCATGGTTGTCCCAAAGGTGCTTTTTTTCAAGAGGCAACTGGACTGTCTTGGTTTCCAGAAAGTCCAGCTGCCTTCTGAAAAAGCCCCTTTGGGACAGGAGTCTCTTGCATTGCTTCAGAGTAGCCAAGGCACATGATTGCTCACTGATAGTAAGTGGATCCTCCTTTCAATTTGTTTTAGTTTTCTCTTATGATAATAAGTCTTAGTAACATGGCACCAATTGTAGAAAATTAGCACCCACCCCTCTCTTAGAAGAATGAAACATTTTGAGAAATATTAAAAAGGAGGAATATATTTCCCTTGATGAGAAATGAAGAAACTGCTTTCTTGGAGAAAGCAGCCCCCCACCTCCCTTAATAGCCCACAGCAGATGTCAGCACTTAAAAGAGACAGATAGCTCTATTCATAAGCAAAAATTCCCTGCAGCAAGGTCTGAATGAAGGCAGAGTGGGATTAGCCCTCAGTCAAGATCCAAAACGGGAGGAAAGACATTAAAACATAGTAGGAATTGCCTAACACCCCTTCAGGACACAAGCCTTTTCATTACATCATCTTAGAAAGTGCAGACTTCAACCAAAGTTCTCAGACAACCTACAGAGCCAGCTACATGGCCCCATGGGAGTCTGACAACAACCAATAGAATACATGTTCTTGCACAGAAACAGGAAGCTCAAGTTCAAAGCCCCTCCCTCTCAACTCCATGTGGTCAGTTGCACTAGGATCATGTGCTTGATGGTTCTGCTTCATTAAACCATCTATCCAATAAGACTCCATGTTTCCAGTGTCTTTCTCCCAGCTTGGAACTGAACCAGATGGATATGTGCAATTAAGGTTACTATATGTACAGTTGTTTTAACTATAAATTTAATTTTTGAAGCATATTCTTGTTCTTCTTTACTGTGATATTTCATTATCCACACACACCTTATTGCATTAAATTACCTTATTTTCCATCAAGATATCACTTCAAATAGTACAGGTAGTCCTTGAGGTACGACCACAAATGAGCCCAAAATTTATGTTGCTAAGTGAAACAATTGTTAAGTGAGTTTTGCCCCATTTTACGACTTTTCTTCCTCCTCTTATTAAGTGAACCATTGCAATTGTTAAGGTAGTAACACGGTTCTTAATTGAATCTGGCTTCCCCACTGACGTGTGGCAACATTAGACTTGCTGTCAGGGTTCTGGAAATTGCCCTAATTATGAGCCTTGAGCCAAGTTTCAGAAGAATCCAAAAGATTTATTAGGAGCAACATGTTGGCATTGTCCCATAAGAAGCCAACTCCTGCCACACAGAATTTACCTTCACCTGTGACCCTGTTTCCCTCCTCCCCCCTGGGTGAGTCATAAATCAGACTCTCCAAGGAAGCACATTCACTAGGTATCATCAATCACATTCTCCAATGAAGGATTTACGTGGGCAGACCATCTAGGTTACAATCTTTGTAAGATAAGCATGGAATGTACTTCTATTTTTTATTGTCGTGCTGCTACTTCAGATTCCCCCTCCTCCTGCTTATGGCAACTTGGAAACAGGCATAGAAATGCTTTAGAAGTTGACACTTTGCTTGTTAGAAGATCGCAAGAAGGGATCTCATGACCTAGAGACACTGATAAAACATGAATTATTTCCAAGAGTCAGAATTTTGATCATGTGACCATGGGGATGCTGCAGTGTGTCATGCCCCTGTTAGAATCTGACTCTGAGGGAGAGGAGGAACAGCCGACAGAGAGTGGGGTGTGGCTCTGGAGGTTGTGGAGGAAACTGGGGAAGGGCACAGGCCGGCTGGGCATTCAGAGGAAGACCCAGGCCCATCCCCTCTTCCTCCTAGGGCACGCAGGGAGGAGCGGAAAAGGGAGAAACGTGAATGGCATAGTCTATGGGGGAGGAAACGGCCTTGATCCCCTTCATGGGCTGCAGCTGTGAGGACTATTTAAAAAGACAAACTGCGCATGGCCCAGTGCTGGAAGCAAAGCATGAAAATATTTATAGTTTTGTCAGTTCTTATCTGAGTTCTGGCATCCTTCCCAGTCTGTGTATTTTGATATCTGTGGACACCTTATCCTGCCTTGTCTCATTAATTGCTTCAGTGTGGTTTGTGTTTTTTTCTGTTTATAATTTATATGTATTTTGAGTTTGAATGGAAGTTCTTCCTTTTCACAACTGTTTGTGGGGGAGTTTTTTTCTCCAGTCAATGATAATTGGATCTTTGAAGCCAAGTTGAGGGAATTAAAGGGACTTCACCTGTTTTTGTGACTTTGTTGCTTTTGTATTGCACCCTGGGTCATCACACAGTGGTTGTGAGTGAGAAAACATAAGTCACATTTTTTAGTGCCGTTGTAACTTGTAATGGTCACTAAATGAACTTTTGTAAATTGAGGACTACCTGTATAAATTGAATGGGATATTTTTGAGGGATTCATTAAGCTCACTAAAGGAGACCTAACTTAACTCCTTGCTTGCCCTGAACTGTGGTTAATTCTCTTCTCCTGTGTCCTCCATGAAGTGGCATCCCCAGTCCATGACAAGGTTGCAGGAATTGGCATCTCCAGCAGATCTCATTAAAATAAAGAATCCAGTATCTTGTGTGTAAGAAAACTTTCAGCTATAAATCGAATCTTAAAACTCAGTGGAAACTCCACAGTGAGAGAAACTCTTTCAGTGCTAATGTCAACCTTTCCAACTCGGTCATCCAGCAAAGAAAAGGACTCCTGGCCCATTGTTCAGACAAAATTAAAGTTTACTGAAGCTGAAGTCGTTACAGAAGTAGTGAAGCTGGATCTGGTATTTTCGCACACAATTAATTTTCTCTTTTCCCTGGTGGTCCCCCTGTTATCCGTTAATGTCCAAGGTGCTTGTATATTGTTTGAGCAACGGAGACTCAGTTCCGAGTCATAGTGGCGCAGTGGTTACAAAGCAGTATTGCAGGATAACTGCCTACAGCTAGGAGTTTGACCCTGACCGGTTCAAGGTTGACTCAGCCTTCCATCCTTCCCAGGTCGGTAAAACGAGGAGCCAGATTGTGGGGTTGGGAGAAATATGTTGACTGCTCAAGAGAGGGTTGTAAAGCACTGTGAAGCGGTGTATAAGTGCAAATGCTATTCCTATCAGAGGATCCACACCAGAGAGTGACCACACCAGTGTTTGGACTGGTCAAACAATTTACACTGGGGAGATACCATTCAGTGGTTTATTTTTTGTTTTAATCTGTGTTTAATTCTACCTCATTTTTGAAGACTTCAGGTAAAACAAACCCCTGTACAACTGACAACGAAGATATCAAAGTAGGGAACAGCTTCTGCTTTTTAGGATCAAACATTAACAGTAAAGGAAGAAATTCTGCATATATATAGTTCAGGGGTGGGATTCAAAATTTTTAACAACCGGTTCTGTGGGTGTGGCTTAGTTGGTGGGTGTGGCTTGGTGGTCATGTTATTGGCTGGGCATGGCCAACTCAATATCATTCACATTGAGGCACGCATCTCCTCGCCCGGCCTCTCATGACTGTGGGGATGCTGCAACAGTTGTAAGTGTGAAAAATGGTCATAAGTCACTTTTTTCAGTGCCATTGTAACTTTGAATGGTCGCTCCACACAAGCAAAGTACCAGCAAAAGAGGGAAAGAAAACTCTAGAGAAGTTCCAGAGACAGGAAGTCTAGTCCTGCCAAGAATGTAATAAGGGTTAACACAGAGGCAATTTCTTTAAGCAACACCAGAATGTTTCCTTCCTGCCTTCCTTACAGGATTAGCCCAGTAATTTCTTCTAACAACCAGTTCTCCAAACTGCTTAGAATGTTAACAACTGGTTCTAATGAATAGGTGTGAACTGGTAGAATCCCACCCCTGATATAGTTATATATTTTGTATATCTGTATATATATATATATATATTTATACTTCATTGCTGTTTTGCACTTCTGGTTAGATGCTAACTGCGTTTCGTTGCCTGTGTTCATGTAGAATGACAATAAAGTTGAATCTAATGTAATCTAATCTAAAAAATAAGTCCCAGTTCAGCACTTGGTAGAGCAGCCATAAAGTTCTTTGAAATCATATTTAAATGCCATGATGGGTCTCTAACTAAAATAATCAGAATTATGTAAGCCATGATCATCTTCCCTGTGATATTCTGAACTGAATCAAGTAGAAACAATGGAATATGAATATAAAGAATAGAGTAGAATAGACTAGAATGCAAGCAAAAGTTGAATTTAAAGAAGCTGGAAAAGAAGGCATGCTTCTGAACTTTCCTCATTTCTGTTCTCTGGATGCTCCTCGTACTACAACTCTCATCACACCCTGCTTTTACATATTTGGGGCACCATTTTGAGCCAGTTGCTTTGGAACTGGTGTTGAGTCCTTAGGAGCATAATGAGGCATACTGTATAATGTCCCTGTAGGGATGTCAGTGGTGGCATCCCTGTAACTGGCCTTGCGAATTGCCCTGTTTGCTGAGTTGCCATAGAGACCATTCGCCACCTTAAGATAGCTGAACTCCAACTCCCAGAGTTCCCTGTGATGCTGGGGAATTCTGGGAGTTGAAGTTCAGATGTCTTAAAAGATGCTAAGGTTGAGTAAGGCGGCCCTGGGGTAACTTGATGCATCAGGTTATAGCTTTATTTATATTTATATCTATATATTTATATCTATATTATTTTTTATCAACCACAGCCAGGTGTTTCTGACCAGCCTTAGGTCACCTGTGTGTGTGTGTGTGGGGGGGAGAGTTTACAGACCTGGTGCGAATCCTGCTTGCCTCTCCCTTCCTCCCCTTTTCCTCCTCCCTATTTCATCAGATAACAGATAATCAGAGTTGGAAGGGACCTTATAGGTCATCTAGTCCGACCCCCCCCCCCCGCCCAAGCGGGAGACCCTACACCATTTCTGACAAAATGGCAATCCAGTCTCTCTCCTTGAAAGTCTCAAGTGATCAAGCCTCTTCTTACTCCCGATCTTCGAAAGAGTTAAATAGAGGCTGTGGATTCCTAGAGGGGAAGGAAATTTGGGGTTGAAGTTTGGGGACTGGGGGTGGGGTGGGAGGAAGGAGAAGGGGGGGGGGAGAATTGAGAATCTAATGCCCCTCCCATTTCCATGTTTGGTCTGAATGTTCCCGGGGCGGTATGCTGGCAGCGGCGTTGGCAGCAGGGAGTTGAAATGGACTCTGCTCTCCCTCCGGGCCTTTCTGGTGGGTGTGGAGGAGGGGTGCAGGGGGGGAATCGGGCCCCTTAACTGTGGGGAACACCCTCTGGTGGGTTCCCTCCCTTCCTTGTGCATTTCAGCAAAGCGAAGCTGCAGAGGAGCAGGGAGGGAGGGAGGGCGCGCGCTGGGAAGCCCCGCCCCCACTCAAAATAGATCCGAGCCCATTCCTGCAAATAAAATATTAGGTGGGGAGGGGGCGCCTTTGCAGAGCAAGCAAGAGGGTCCGTGGTCTCCCCTTTTCTATGTCGTGGTGGTGGTGGGGAGCAGCTTAGCTCCTCCTCCACCCCAAATTCTGGTTTTCAGTTTGATTGCTGCCTTTTCCCATGTTCCTTTCCTGCCCCTCTTGCAGGGTTAAACAGATTAACAGGGTTGGAAGGGACCTTGTAGGCCATCTAGTCCAACCCCCTGCCCAAGAAGGAGACCCTACTACACCATTTCTGACAAATGGCAGTCCAATCTCCTCTTGAAAGTCTCAAGGGATGAAGCTCCCACAACTTCCGAGGGCAAAGCTGTTGTTTTTGTTCTGGATTGGTTAATATTTGAAATACTTACTGTTCATTGGTCTACATTCCGGCGGGAGATCCTCGCGCCGTCATTGGTTGGCTTAGGCGCGGGAGCCCTTTAAAAGAAGGGCTGCCGCGCCGCCGTGTCAGTCGGTGTCCTGAGAATAAACAAAAAGACTGAATCACTATACGTGTGTGCCTCTTCATTGCCGCTCCAAAACACTGGCGACGAGGGTGGGATCAAGGCAACACGTTTAGAGAGTGCATAGCGGCGGAGAGCGAGCGGCATCATGTCCGGAAGCAACGCACCGCCTGAAAAATTCAACCCGGCCAAGGAGGAATGGCAGACGTATGTGGACCGATTCCTCATGTTTTTGGAGAGTAGCGATCTGAGCGGAGTGTCGGATCACCGAAAGAGAGCGGTGTTTTTGACCCACTGCGGCCAAGCCGTTTTTCGGATGGCAAAGGCGCTAGCGTCTCCAATCGATGTCAAAACGCTAACTTGGCCCGAGCTAGAGAAGATCCTGAGGAAACACTACGCGCCCACAGTTTCCTGCCTGATAAAGCGCCATGAGTTTTACCTCCGGAACCAAAAAGAAGGTGAACCTATCGCCGATTTCGTGGCAGATTTAAGAGAAATAGGTGGAGAGTGCGAATTCTCGGATTTCAATGAGGCGCTAAGAGACCGGATCGTTTTAGGCTTAAAAGATCCAATATTGCAGAGTAAGTTGCTAAACCGACCCAAGATAACAGCCACAGAGGCCATCGAAGAAGCCACCGCAGCCGAAGCTGCTCACAAATCGGCGGCAAGAATGAAACAGATTAATCAAGCTGCACACCACAAATCCAAAGAAGCCACCAAAGCTGATGATGAACAAGGAAAAACCTCAACACACTACGAGGATCTTGAAACTGAGACCAGTAGTGAAGAAGACGAGGTTTGCCACCTAAAAGCCGCGAGAGGAAAAAAAGAGCGGGCACCCAGGCGGTTTGATTTTGAATGCAACCGTTGTAGTGGAAACCACCCCAGATCAGAGTGCCGGTTCATAGACGCAATATGCCGAAAGTGTGAAAAGAAAGGGCACATCGCAAGAGTATGCAGAGCCCGATCAAGCTACAGCCCCAGGCGAAGAGAAAGCCCTCCCCCAAGAGAGAGAGAAAAGAAAACAAACAACCGTTGGAGCCAGGAAGGAAGGAATAGAAAGTTTAAAGAGTCATCTTACAAGAAGGAAGAAACACATCAAACAATAATAATTGGTCACTCTAATACAAAAAACGTCAAAAAAGTCCACGTGCAAGTAAGAATTGAAGAAAAAAATTGTGAAATGGAAGTGGATTCGGGATCATTCCTTTCCATGGTTTCCTGGGACACTATTAAGAAATTGATCCCAGACATACGGCGAAGCGAACTAGACAAACAGAAATTAACGCTCAAAGACTACCAGGGAAACAGAATTCCGGTAGTAGGGATTGGACATTTCCAGGTAACCTTCAACAACCATACTGAGATTCTGCCCCTAACAATCGTGGACCGGAACAGACCCAGCCTCTTAGGACTGGAATGGTTCGAACCGCTGGGAATAGGGATGACCGGTATCAACCATATCACAGACGCTGACTGGGAGGCAGATCTCATTCAAGAATTCCAGGACCTGTTCAGCGAAGAATTAGGCAAGTACCGGGGTAACCCGATCTCTTTTAACATAGACCCCAAGGTAGCCCCAATTAGACTAAAGGCTAGACGGGTACCTTTTGCCTTAAAGCCAAAAATAGAAGAACAACTGGATAAACTAGTAAAGCAAGGGGTCCTCGAGCCAGTTGACCACGCTAAATGGGAGACCCCTATAGTGACCCCTATAAAAGCAGACGGGTCGGTTCGTATTTGTGGGGACTATAAGGCGACCCTCAACCATGCACTACAACAGAGCGCATACCCCGTGCCTGTCGTGCAACACTTGCTACATTCTATCAAGGGCGGAAAGATTTTCGCTAAACTCGATTTGGCTCAGGCTTACCAGCAACTGCCCGTTGACAAAAAAACAGCTGAAGCCCAAACTATTGTAACACACCGGGGTGCATTTAAGTGTAATCGCCTCCAATTTGGCGTTAGCGTGGCACCAGGCATTTTTCAATCTCTTATGGAACGCCTCCTTCAAGGAATTCCTGGAGTCATTCCGTATTTCGATGACGTCCTAATTGCAGCTAAACACAAATTGCAACTGCGAGACCGCTTAAGAAAAGTACTGACCAAATTTACTGAGGCTGGGTTTAAAGTCAAAAAGACAAATGTACCCTTATCACAGACAAAATAGAGTTTTTAGGATACCTAATCGATGGCAATGGCATCCTTCCAACAGCAGGAAAAACCTGTGCTATCAAAAATGCCCCCACACCAACTAACAAGGCTGACCTACAAGCTTTCCTAGGGTTGATAAATTTTTACCATGTCTTTTTGCCCCAGAAAGCCACGATGGCGGAACCCTTGCATAGACTTTTGGACAAAGACGCATCGTGGAAGTGGGGACATCGGGAAGAAACAGCATTTAACAAAATTAAAGACATGATCACTTCAGCTCAAGTGTTAATTCAATATAACGAGACTTTGCCATTGTTACTAACTTGTGATGCCTCCCCCTTTGGAATCGGAGCTGTCCTGAGCCACCTTCTACCTAACGGCAGAGAGGCTCCGATTGCCTTCTATTCAAAAACCTTGTCCCAAAGCCAAAGGAATTACAGTCAACTGGACAAGGAGGCACTAGCCATAATTTCGGGTATTAAACGTTTCCATGAATACCTGTATGGCCGATCATTTTCTATCATCACCGATCACAAACCCCTACTAGGTATCCTGGCGGGTGACAAACCCACTCCCCACATTCTATCACCCAGAATGACAAGATGGTCAGAATTCCTGGCCGCTTACAATTACACCCTGTCTTACCGCCCGGGTCCGACCATCACGCACGCCGATGCTTTAAGTCGTTGCCCGTTACCAGACTCTGATCCTGAACCAAACCCCAGCACTTCAACCTTTTTGATTGAGACCCTGCCCGACCTCCCGATGACAGCAGCAGACATCGCGCACGAAACCTCTAACGACCACCTACTGCATACCGTGAGTAGGTGGATCATAAAGGGTTGGCCTGACTCTGAGTTACAAGAACAGCACAGACCGTTTAAACAGAGACAAATGGAACTGTCCGTACTAAAAGGCTGTGTACTATGGGGGGATCGAGTGGTCATTCCACAAAAACTGCGAAATCCCATATTGAAACTATTGCATGAGGGACACCCCGGGGTGGTAAAGATGAAAAGTCTAGCTAGAAGTTATGTATGGTGGCCTGGGTTAGACAAGGATGTTACCGACTGGGTCGCGGGTTGCCAGCCCTGCCAGACTTCCCGGCCCTCACCCCCAAAGGCACCAGCTACTGAGTGGGATCTACCTAGGGGCCCTTGGTCTAGAGTCCACATAGATTTTGCAGGTCCGACTAAGGGACATACCTTCTTGATTCTGGTAGACGCTTATTCCAACTGGTTAGAAGTGAGCCTCATGAAATCAACCTCTTCTGAAGCTGTCATCCGACAGCTCAGTCACTGGTTTGCCACCCATGGTTTACCAGACGTCCTGGTATCTGACAACGGCCCTCAATTCACGGCTACAGAATTTGAGGGCTACCTAGCAAGTTTGGGCATACGCCATGCTTTAACCGCGCCGGCACATCCGGCAGCGAATGGACGGGCCGAGCGCATGGTCCGGTTTACCAAGGAGTCCCTTCTTAAGTTAGACCAGGGCCCTATACAAACACGCATCGACAAATTATTGTTCCTCCAACACACTACACCTAGTAGCACTACTAACAAAACTCCTGCTGAATTACTTATGGGGAGAAAACTACGTTCCCCTCTCGATAGACTACACCCCACCTACTCTACAGAGAAACCCCTAGATTCTTCAACCAAAGTCCGAACATTCCGAATTGGGGATTTAGTTTACGCTAAAAACCTGGTAGGGCACCCCTTATGGGTGCCAGCCACCATCACACATCTAACCGGACCCCGTTCTTACCGGCTTACCACCGCTGATGGCAAAAGCTGGAAGCGACACATAGACCAACTTCGAACTCGCACCCACCCCAGACCTGGCGATTTTCCTGGGGGGGAAGGGGAACAACCATCAAGCAATCTGGATAAGGGAAGCCCACTAACAAACAATGACACCCTAACTCACACACACACACCCTCAACTCTAGCTCCGGTCGGGTCGCGCTGCTACGCACCTGATCCTGAAGAACGTCCCGCTGAAACATCTGACAGGGTCGTCGATAATCCAGGCCGAGCAGGGAGCGGCATGGCCACGTCAACTAGCCCAGTTAGGCCGTTGGTAGTGACGCAGCCGGCTCGACCTGCTCGAAGTTTCCAGGGCCGGAGGCGAGAGGAGCAACAGGTCCCTTCCGCACCAGCCGATGGTAACGACGCAACTGAGCCGCGCAGGTCCAGTCGGACTCACAGGAGCCCCGCCTATCTACGTGATTACGTAACATAGGCGCGGCTCCTGATTGGTCAGACTGGACCAAGGAGGGAGGGGTGTTCTGGATTGGTTAATATTGAAATACTTACTGTTCATTGGTCTACATTCCGGCGGGAGATCCTCGCGCCGTCATTGGTTGGCTTAGGCGCGGGAGCCCTTTAAAAGAAGGGCTGCCGCGCCGCCGTGTCAGTCGGTGTCCTGAGAATAAACAAAAGACTGAATCACTATACGTGTATGCCTCTTCATTGCCGCTCCAAAAACATTTTATCGTTTGATTGCTGCTCCCACCCACCCCTTGCAGAGTTAAACCTTCCAGGGAGTGTTTAATGTCTTACTAGCTGTGGATCGGCTATATTGGGTATTTTTTCTTCAAGTTGGGGGCAAAAGCCACCTTTAGTTTTTTCTTATCGCCTGTTTATTTTAACCCGGTCTGCTCCTCATGAGTTCTAGTGATGCATAAAAGCAGCAGGTCCAGTCACCAAAACAATCTTTCTCAAATATCCATCAATTTCCCCCTCTTATCTGTAATTTAATCCCCCCAAGTGGAAACCTGCCAAGGTGGACAGGGCGGGATCCCGGTCTAGTTCTTATTCCAGTTTCTATAGCTGAAGGTTAATTGAACACAGGTGTCCTTCTTTCTTCTTTTCGTATCTTTCTTTCTTTCTTTCGTTCTTTCTTATTTTCTTCTTTTCGTTCTTGCTTCTTTTCTTTCTCTTTCTTTTTTTTT
>CM042834.1:15718784-15955593 GCA_023653725.1 Bungarus multicinctus | reverse complement strand
GGGGGAACCCGACTCTTTTAACATAGACGCCCAAGGTAGCCCAATTAGACTAAAGGCTAGACGGGTACCTTTTGCCTTAAAGCCAAAAATAGAAGAACAACTGGATAAACTAGTAAGCAAGGGGTCCTCGAGCCAGTTGACCACGCTAAATGGGAGACCCCTATAGTGACCCCTATAAAAGCAGACGGGTCGGTTCGTATTTGTGGGGACTATAAGGCGACCCTCAACCATGCACTACAACAGAGCGCATACCCCGTGCCTGTCGTGCAACACTTGCTACATTCTATCAAGGGCGGAAAGATTTCGCTAAACTCGATTTGGCTCAGGCTTACCAGCAACTGCCCGTTGACAAAAAAACAGCTGAAGCCCAAACTATTGTAACACACCGGGGTGCATTTAAGTGTAATCGCCTCCAATTTGGCGTTAGCGTGGCACCAGGCATTTTTCAATCTCTTATGGAACGCCTCCTTCAAGGAATTCCTGGAGTCATTCCGTATTTCGATGACGTCCTAATTGCAGCTAAACACAAATTGCAACTGCGAGACCGCTTAAGAAAAGTACTGACCAAATTTACTGAGGCTGGGTTTAAAGTCAAAAAAGACAAATGTACCCTTATCACAGACAAAATAGAGTTTTTAGGATACCTAATCGATGGCAATGGCATCCTTCCAACAGCAGGAAAAACCTGTGCTATCAAAAATGCCCCCACACCAACTAACAAGGCTGACCTACAAGCTTTCCTAGGGTTGATAAATTTTTACCATGTCTTTTTGCCCCAGAAAGCCACGATGGCGGAACCCTTGCATAGACTTTTGGACAAAGACGCATCGTGGAAGTGGGGACATCGGGAAGAAACAGCATTTAACAAAATTAAAGACATGATCACTTCAGCTCAAGTGTTAATTCAATATAACGAGACTTTGCCATTGTTACTAACTTGTGATGCCTCCCCCTTTGGAATCGGAGCTGTCCTGAGCCACCTTCTACCTAACGGCAGAGAGGCTCCGATTGCCTTCTATTCAAAAACCTTGTCCCAAAGCCAAAGGAATTACAGTCAACTGGACAAGGAGGCACTAGCCATAATTTCGGGTATTAAACGTTTCCATGAATACCTGTATGGCCGATCATTTTCTATCATCACCGATCACAAACCCCTACTAGGTATCCTGGCGGGTGACAAACCCACTCCCCACATTCTATCACCCAGAATGACAAGATGGTCAGAATTCCTGGCCGCTTACAATTACACCCTGTCTTACCGCCCGGGTCCGACCATCACGCACGCCGATGCTTTAAGTCGTTGCCCGTTACCAGACTCTGATCCTGAACCAAACCCCAGCACTTCAACCTTTTTGATTGAGACCCTGCCCGACCTCCCGATGACAGCAGCAGACATCGCGCACGAAACCTCTAACGACCACCTACTGCATACCGTGAGTAGGTGGATCATAAAGGGTTGGCCTGACTCTGAGTTACAAGAACAGCACAGACCGTTTAAACAGAGACAAATGGAACTGTCCGTACTAAAAGGCTGTGTACTATGGGGGGATCGAGTGGTCATTCCACAAAAACTGCGAAATCCCATATTGAAACTATTGCATGAGGGACACCCCGGGGTGGTAAAGATGAAAAGTCTAGCTAGAAGTTATGTATGGTGGCCTGGGTTAGACAAGGATGTTACCGACTGGGTCGCGGGTTGCCAGCCCTGCCAGACTTCCCGGCCCTCACCCCCAAAGGCACCAGCTACTGAGTGGGATCTACCTAGGGGCCCTTGGTCTAGAGTCCACATAGATTTTGCAGGTCCGACTAAGGGACATACCTTCTTGATTCTGGTAGACGCTTATTCCAACTGGTTAGAAGTGAGCCTCATGAAATCAACCTCTTCTGAAGCTGTCATCCGACAGCTCAGTCACTGGTTTGCCACCCATGGTTTACCAGACGTCCTGGTATCTGACAACGGCCCTCAATTCACGGCTACAGAATTTGAGGGCTACCTAGCAAGTTTGGGCATACGCCATGCTTTAACCGCGCCGGCACATCCGGCAGCGAATGGACGGGCCGAGCGCATGGTCCGGTTTACCAAGGAGTCCCTTCTTAAGTTAGACCAGGGCCCTATACAAACACGCATCGACAAATTATTGTTCCTCCAACACACTACACCTAGTAGCACTACTAACAAAACTCCTGCTGAATTACTTATGGGGAGAAAACTACGTTCCCCTCTCGATAGACTACACCCCACCTACTCTACAGAGAAACCCCTAGATTCTTCAACCAAAGTCCGAACATTCCGAATTGGGGATTTAGTTTACGCTAAAAACCTGGTAGGGCACCCCTTATGGGTGCCAGCCACCATCACACATCTAACCGGACCCCGTTCTTACCGGCTTACCACCGCTGATGGCAAAAGCTGGAAGCGACACATAGACCAACTTCGAACTCGCACCCACCCCAGACCTGGCGATTTTCCTGGGGGGGAAGGGGAACAACCATCAAGCAATCTGGATAAGGGAAGCCCACTAACAAACAATGACACCCTAACTCACACACACACACCCTCAACTCTAGCTCCGGTCGGGTCGCGCTGCTACGCACCTGATCCTGAAGAACGTCCCGCTGAAACATCTGACAGGGTCGTCGATAATCCAGGCCGAGCAGGGAGCGGCATGGCCACGTCAACTAGCCCAGTTAGGCCCGTTGGTAGTGACGCAGCCGGCTCGACCTGCTCGAAGTTTCCAGGGCCGGAGGCGAGAGGAGCAACAGGTCCTTCCGCACCAGCCGATGGTAACGACGCAACTGAGCCGCGCAGGTCCAGTCGGACTCACAGGAGCCCCGCCTATCTACGTGATTACGTAACATAGGCGCGGCTCCTGATTGGTCAGACTGGACCAAGGAGGGAGGGGTGTTCTGGATTGGTTAATATTTGAAATACTTACTGTTCATTGGTCTACATTCCGGCGGGAGATCCTCGCGCCGTCATTGGTTGGCTTAGGCGCGGGAGCCCTTTAAAAGAAGGGCTGCCGCGCCGCCGTGTCAGTCGGTGTCCTGAGAATAAACAAAAAGACTGAATCACTATACGTGTATGCCTCTTCATTGCCGCTCCAAAACATTTTATCGTTTGATTGCTGCTCCCACCCACCCCTTGCAGAGTTAAACCTTCCAGGGAGTGTTTAATGTCTTACTAGCTGTGGATCGGCTATATTGGGTATTTTTTCTTTCAAGTTGGGGGCAAAAGCCACCTTTAGTTTTTCTTATCGCCTGTTTATTTTAACCCGGTCTGCTCCTCATGAGTTCTAGTGATGCATAAAAGCAGCAGTCCATTCAGCCAAAACAATCCTTTCTCATAATATCCTCTTTCCCCCTCTTATGCTTAATTTTATTACCCTCCCCAAGTGTAAACCTGCAAGGTGGACAGGCTGGATCCCGGTCTAGTTCTTTATTCCAGTTTCTATAGCTGAAGGTTGAATTGAACACAGGTGTCTTTCTTTCTTTCTTTCTTTCTTTCTTTCTTTCTTTCTTTCTTTCTTTCTTTCTTTCTTTCTTTCTTGCTTTCCTTTTTCTTCCTTCTTCTTTCTTTCTTTCTTTCTTTCTTTTTCTTTTCCTTCCTTCCTTCTTCTTTCTTTCCTTCCTTCCTTCTTCCTTTCTTTTCTTTCTTCTTCCTTTCTTTCCTTCCTTTTCTTTCTTTCTTTCTTTCTTTCTTCTTCTTTCTTCCTTCCTCCTTCTTCCTCCTTCTCTTCCTTCCTTCTTCTTTCTTTCTTCTTTCTCTTCTCTTCTTCCTTCCTTCCTTCCTTCCTTCCTTCCTTCCTTTCTTTCTTCTTCTTCTTTCTTCTTTCTTTCTTTCTTCTTTCTTTTCTTCTTCTTCCTTCCCTTCCTTCCTTCCTTCCTCCTTCCTTTCCTTCTTTCTTTCTTCTTTCTTTCTTTCTTTCTTTCTTTCTTTCTTTCTTTTCTTTCTTTCTTCCTCTTCCTTCCTTCTTCCTTCCTTCCTTCCTTTCTCTTCCTTTCTTCCTTCCTTCTTCTTTTTCTTCTTTCTTTCTTTTCTTTCTTTCTTTCTTTCTTTCTTTCTTTCTTTCTTTTCTTTCTTTCTTCTTTTCTTTCTTTCTTTCTTTCTTTCTTTCCTTCCTTTCCTTCCTTCCTTCCTTCCTTCCTTCCTTCCTTCCTTCCTTCCTTCCTTCCTTCCTTCCTTCTTTCTTTCTTTCTTTCTTTCTTTCTTTCTTTCTTTCTTTCTTTCTTTCTTTCTTTCCTTCCCTCCCTCCCTCCCTCCCTTTCTTTGCATTTATATTTCTTTCCTCCCATCCTGCCTCCCTCCTTCCCTTCTTTGAATTTGCATTCCTTCTCTCTCTCCCCCCTCCCTCCCACTCTCTCTCTCACTCGTTTCTCTCATGGGGGGCTTATGGGGGGCAGGGAAGGCCATTGGGAGTCCCAGCACAGTCCATGTTTGACTTGAGGGGGTCCTGGAGAAGCTTTGAGATGGTTTGGTCCACATTGCTTAGAGACGGTATGGAATATGCGGCTTGGAGAATGGCGGAAGGCTGCAAAGGCCACCGGTCTGGGGATTAAGGCCGCATTTCTCAGTGGCAGCAATGTCACTGGGCTGAAATGCAGGCCTGGGGTCAGTGGCAGACAGCTGAAATGACATTTTTGCCCCATTGCAGTGGCCAGATGGAGCGGTGGAGACTTCTGGGAGTGCCTGCAGCATTGCAGCTCTCCTAATTCCTGTGTGGCCTGCACTGGGCCACCAGGGTCTCCCCCTGACATCCATGCTTCATTTCTTCCCTTGGTCTCCCTTCACTTAATAACCCACAACATCACTTCACAACTATTACCATGTTTCTCATATAATAAGGCCGGGCCTTATTTTCTTTTGACTCCTGAAAAAATGGCTAGGATGTCTTTTCGGGGGTGACTTAATTTACTCCCCCACTTAGAGCGCCCCATGCACATTCACCTCTCCACGAGGCCGCTTCTATCGGCTGATCTAAGCTCCACAAAGGAAGAATCTCCAGCCGCTTTGGGGCGAGGCGTGGCTGCCCGCATCCCCTCGCTATGAGGAAGTTTATTTCGGGCGATAGAAGCTCCCCAGGGGCAGTCACCAGCCACTTTGATCAGCCGGTAGAAGTGGCGTCGGGACAAGCGCCCATGCACACTCCCCTTGCCACGAGGCCGCTTCTATCGGCCGATCGAAGCTCCCTGAAGGAAGAGTCTCCAGCCGCTTCAGGGCGAGGCGTGGCTGCCCGCGCGGCACTCCTGACGAGCGCCCACGCACACTCCCCTCGCCATGAGGCAGTTTATTTCGGGCGATGGAAGCTCCCCAGGGCAATCACCAGCCAGCCACGTCGATCGGCCGGTAGAAGTGGCCTCGGGGCGAGCGCCCACGCACACTCTCCTTGCCACGAGGCCGCTTCTATCGGCCAATCAAAGTGGCTGGTGACTGCGCCTGGGGAGCTTCCATCGCCCAAAATAAAGTGCCTCCTGGCGAGGGGACGCAAACAGCCATGCCTCGCCCTGAAGCGGCTGGAGACTCTTCCTTCGGGGAGCTTTGATCGGCCGATAGAAGCAGCCTCATGGTGAGGGGAGTGTGCATGGGCGCTCGCCCCGAGGCCGCTTCTATCGGCCGATCGAAGTGGCTGGTGACTCTGCCTTCGGGGAGCTTCTATCGCCTGATGTTCGATCGGGGTATTCTAACCTAGGTTACCTGCAGGGCGCTCCTAAGGCAAGTTTTCTCCCCGCCCCCGCCTCCACCCTTCCCCCCCCATTTCTCTTCACCTCGTGTACCGTAGTTCTAACGAACGATGTGAGAAATGGCGGGGAAACACATGGTTTAAATAGGCCTAAATTTTGGAGGCGGGGCTTAATTTCACTTCATGTCTAGAAATTATGCTGGGCCTTCCTATTGGTGGAGGCTGTATTGTTGGAGAAACACGGTATAACAAAAGAGTTTTCTTCCTAGTGATGTGGGGGCTCGCTCACTGGAGATTTTTTTCTAGACTGTTCTGAGGTGCTGGAATAGGGCTGGATTGGAAGACCTTCATGGCTTCTCCCAAGTCTCAGGTATTGTGAATCTCTACTTTCCTCAAAAGGAAATATTCTGCATTTCTTTTTTTTTTCTGACAGTGGATAAAAGATTGTGATCAAAGATTTACCTGCAAGACAACTATCAACAGGCAGTAGATACTTAGGGCAAGGCAGAAGCTGCCAGAAAGGATGGAGCCTGGGAAACTCTTGAATTCCCTGTCAGACACAAGCAGTTCTCTGAAAAACCACCAAAAAATACATGAATGCTCAGAGTGTGGGAAATCCTTTGATCTCCGGTCCCTCCTTTTGACCCACAGGAAAATCCATGTAGGAAGTGGATCCAGTCAAAGTTTGGAGGATGAGAAATCCTTCCCTGGAAAAAACTCCAAAGATCTCAGGAGATCCCCTAGACTAAAACCCTATAAATGTGAAGAGTGTGATTTATGCTTTGGTCAAAAGTCAAACCTTCTTACACATCAGAAAATCCATACTGGAGAGAAACCTTATGAATGTCTGGAATGTGGGACGTTTTTCTGTGAAGAAGCCCATCTGAGAAACCACGAGATAATTCACACAGGGGAGAAAAACGAAAAGTGCCTTGAATGTGGGAAGTGTTTTTTCACAAAATCAAACTTGCTGCAACATCAGATACTTCACACCGGAGAGAGACCCTATGAATTCCCAGAATGTGAAAAACAACTTGTAAATTCTTCTGAACTTCAGAAACACCAGAATGGGCACAATGAGGAAAAACCCTATAAATGTGGGGAGTGTGGGAAAAGTTTTCTTGAACGAAGGAAGTTTCAGAATCATGAGAGAATCCACACAGAGGAGAAGCCATACAAATGTATGGAGTGTGAGAAATGCTTTTCCATAAAAAACAATCTTGGAAGACATCAGAGGATCCACACAGGAGAGAAGCCCTACAGATGCATAGAATGTGGAAAATCTTTTGCTCGTAATGGAACCCTTTGGAGTCACCATAAAACTCACACAGGGGAGAAGCCATATCAATGCAATGAGTGTGGACAATTTTATCGCACCGCATCAGCCCTTAGAAATCATGTGAAAATTCACACAGGGGAAAACAAATTCAAATGTTTAGAATGTGAGAAAACATTTGCTCATTCATCTAATCTTAGAAGTCACAGCCGAATCCATACAGGAGAGAAGCCCCATAAATGCTCGGAGTGCAATAAATGTTTTTCTCAAAAAAGTAATCTTATGATACATCAGCGAATCCACACTGGAGAGAAACCTTATCAATGTCTGGAATGTGGGAAATATTTCCGTGAAAAAGCCACTCTCACAAACCACGAGATGATTCACACGGGGGAGAAACCTTACAAGTGTTGGGAATGTGGGAAGAGCTTTTCACAGAAGGCAAATCTTTGGGTCCATGAGAAGATCCATGCAGGAATCAAACCTTACAAATGCTTTGAGTGTGGAAAATGTTTCACCCAGAGTTCATCTCTTCGCAGTCATGAGAAAACACACACAGGGGAGAAAAATGAAAAGTGCCTCGAATGTGGGAAATGTTTTACCTTGAAATCCAACTTGCTACAACATCAGAAACTCCACACCGGAGAGAGACCCTATGAATGCCCAGAATGTGAGAAACGATTTGTAAATTCTTCTGAACTTCAGAGACATCAGGAATGGCACAAAGAGGAGAAACCCTATAAATGTGGGGAGTGTGGGAAAAGTTTTATTTCGCAGTACCGTGTTCAGATTCATCAGAGAATCCACACAGGGGAGAAGCCATACAAATGTGGGAGTGTGGGAAATGCTTTACCCAAAAATGTGACCTTGGAAGACATCAGAGGGTCCATACGGGAGAGAAGCCCTACAGATGCGCAGAATGTGGAAAATTTTTTGGTTATAAGGAACTACTTTGGAGTCATCAAAAAATTCACACAGGGGAGAAGCCATATCAATGCGTGGAGTGTGGGAGATTTTATCGTACCACTTCAGCCCTTAGAAGTCATATGAACATTCACACAGGGAAAAAAAACTGCAAATGTTTAGACTGTGGGAGATCATTTTCTCGGTCATCTCTCCTCAGAAGTCACAGCCGAATACATACCGGAGAGAAGCCCCATAAATGCTCGGAGTGCGATAAATATTTTTCCCAGAAAATTACTCTTTTGAAACATCAGAGTATCCACACCAGAGAAAAATCATATAAATGTCTGGAGTGTGGGAAACCTTTTGCACAACCTTCATCAGTTTGTGCGCACACTATAAATCATGCAGGAGAGTGACCTTACAAGTGTGTGAAGTGTGAGAAACCTTTTCATTGTAAATCACAGCTAAAAATGCACCAGAAAAGTCCACAGCAGAGATAAATCTCTTCAGTTGGGAACACTTTTTTTCAATAGTCACACCTCACAGTTCAGCAAAATCTTCACAGAAGCGAAATCCTACAATTGTTGGTTGTGGTAAAAATACTTTTCCTAGTCAAGTAACCTTAAATACTAATAGAGAGTAGATAATCTAACAAAAGTGCATCCATGTTAGGAATTTAAGAAGATTCGCCTCACAAGCAGAAGTAGTAGTATCTTACCAGACTGAGTTACAAGTGTCAGGGAGTGTAGGTTATGTTTTGCAGAGCACAGCTAGTCCTTGAGTTATGTTTGCAATTAGGAACCAGATTCCTGGTCATAGATTTATACAGTCATACTTTATGGCACCTGTTATAAAAATAATTCAGTAAAGGAAATACACAGACAATCCACAGGCAATAATTCTTACTTTGAGATCAGAGGTTTATTTCATGAGCAATTTAGAGCATGAAAAGCCATCATAACAAAACATTTCTAGTAAGATAATACTAACAACAATCCACTGCAATGAGGTCCAGAGATAGCAGCTGACTCCAGAGAGGATAGCTACCATCGGTCGCCCCTATTTGAGATTTACCCTCTTCTTTTATACCCTTCTTCTGAAGCTCACCCAGTGGTATGTAATCATAATGGATGTACTTCCCTATTCCCCCATACTGTCCATCACTTAATATCCACTTATAGGTATATGCCAACTCTTTCCCAATTGCTCACTATCTACTACTTTCAGTTCCCCTTTTCCTTAATGTCCCAGACATTCGTGATCCAAAATAGCTCTTATTTTTGATTGTCCAATAAATATCTGCTGTTTTGCAGAAGTAGCAGATAGTAACATATTACGAAGCTTGCAAAATCTCATCAAATTAAAAATATTTCACCATGGTTGCAAAATCAGCTCGGTGGGCGGTTATTATATATTGTTAATTTGAGGCCTTCAATTAAGCAGAGGCCTACACCAACTTTAGGGCCTAGCTGTCTTCCTCTCATACACCCATATGAGCAGATCTGATTTTTTTGTGGTCAGTAAGCAGTCCTAAGTGTAAAGCCACTCCAAATTTGCATTTTTTGCTAAAAATGCCAAAAACCCTGCGAATTGTGATCCAATGGCTGCAAGATTATGGAACCGGTTGCAAAAGCCACCTAGTTGCTAAGTGCTCATAATGTGGTCATGTGACTCCTGGGAGGGGTGGGGCAACCGGGGCCATCCAGGAGTGGGATTTGGGGGTTCTCCAAACTGCACAGAATCTTAGCTAAGGACTCTCCCGAACCCCTGAAAACCCCCAGCAAACCCACCCCTGAATTTGAGGACTACCTGTAAGGAAACCTTGATAAAGCCTGAAGCATTCACAAAACGGCGAAATTATATAAATGTTTGGAGTATTCTAGAATACTGACTTCCCCGAGACCTCGAAGAATCCAGAAGAAAAAGAAATCCTGTATTTGGTGTGTGTTGTCCTATCTGTAAATTTAAATAATTTTAAGTGTATTCTTGTTCTTTACTGTGATATTTCCTTATTTTTCATATAGTGTATTAGATTAAATATTTTTCTTGCCTATTTCTGTCCATCTAGAAACAATTAGCTTATTTTCCATAGAAATATCACATCAAATAATATAAATATAGTGTGATTTTTGGGGGGTGGGATTCATTAATCGCACTAACGAAGACGACCTTATCTCCTTGCCCTGATCCGTGGTTAATTCTCTTCTCCTGTGTCCTCCATTAACTGGTATCTCACTTGCAGCCCAAGACAAGGTTGCAATGAAACGGCATTTCCAGAGGATCTTATATAAAAAAAAATCCAGTGTTTTGTGTGTGAGAAACTTTTAGCTGTAAACCGAATCTTAAAACTCCTTGGAAACTCCACACTGGAGAGTTCCAAGTGCCGAAAGAGTTTCAGTAAAAGCAAATCTCTCATTTACCATCCAAGGATCCATACCAGAGAGAGACCAAACCTGTGTTTGGACTTGCAAATCCCGCACTTCTCGTCAAACAAATCAATTGGGTTTTTTTTCAATTCTGCATTTATTTTTACTTTATTTTGATGACAATGGTTGCTTCAATTGCCAACTGTCAGGTTCATTCTATCCAGACAACTGACAGGCACATAAAACAAATTTATTTATTTATTTGATTTGTCAACCGCTTACAAGATAATAGGTATAAATATAAACATAGTTATGAATACATGAAATGGATACATATAAGAAAAATAAAAAGAAACAATAGAACAGGGACGGTAGGCATGATGGTGCACTTATGCACGCCCCCTTACAGACCTCTTAGGAATGGGGTGAGATCAATAGTGGATAGTTTGAAGTTAAAGGAGTAAGGGGTTAGAGGATGTTAACAACAGAGTCAGATAGTGCATTCCAGGCATTGACCATTCTGTTGCTGAAGTCGTATTTTCTGCAATTGAGTTTGGAGTGGTTAACATTGAGTTTAGAACTGACAATGAAAATATCAAAGTAGGGAACAGCTTCTGCCTTTTAGGATCAAATATCAACAGTAAAGGAAGTATCAATCAAGAAATAAGCCCCAGTCCAGCCCTTAGAGCAGCTGTAAAGGCCTTTGTAATCCTATTTAAATCCGATGATGGGTCTCTGCCTACAATAATCAGAATTAAACCATGACCATCTTTCCTGTGATGTTCTAAATTGAATGGAATGGAATATAAAGAATATAAATATAAAGAGTAGAATAGAATTAGAATAAAGTCGGACTTAAGCAGGATAGGAAAAGGACTCTGAACTTTCCCCATTCCTGCTCTCCGGATGGCCTTAGCACTACAACTCCCATCACACCCTGCCTTCACACGTTTGGGGCAGCTTTTTGAGCCGGTTTCTTTGCAATAGTGCTGAAGTCCTTAGAAGCCTGAGGCATAACGTTCCTGGATAGATGTTAATTGTTGTAGCTAACAGTCTTCACTCCAGTCCACCGTTAAAGCGGGAACCGGAGCAGCCTCTGATTGGCTGAGCCGCTTGACAGCTCACTATAAAAAGGGAGCTGTCAAGCGGGCTCAGCTGTTCGCTCCTGTCAGCCGGCAGGGAAGCCGGCTGAGGTTACTAAGTGGCAAAATAAAGTCTGTTAGCCTTAGCTCTGCCTCTGTCTCTGATTCCCTGCGCGCCAAATACAAAATTAATGGTGCCATTTATGTAACCAACCTTGTGAATTTCCCTCTTTCCTGGCTTGGCATAAATCAATGTTTCTCAACCTTGGCAACTTTAAGGTATGTGAACTTCAATTCCCAGAATTCCCCATGCAGGATGAAGAATTGAATTCTGGGAGTTGATATTCACATATCTCAAAGTTACTTAAGGCTGAGAAACGCAGCCCTAGACTAGCCTGGTGCATTAAAGCACCAAATCTCAAGAGCAGAATAAGAGAATTGGATGGGTCTTTTGAGGTCTTCTAGTCCAACCCCCTGCTCAAGGAGGAGACCCTATAGTATTCCATTCCCAATCTCTTCTAAACCTCCAGTGTTGGATCACCCACAACTTCTGAAGGCAAGACCTTACAACTTTGTGCTAACTACGCCCAGGACACCTGTAAAGGGGGGAGGGTAACAGATGTGATGCCAATTCTGCTTGTCTGCCCCCTCCTCTTCTCCCTCCTATTTTATTTTAATTTTAAATGTTTAGGCCTAGACAACCTAGAACTAGGCTGCCTTTGGTCCAACCTAAGTGTAATACATAAAATTACCTCTTGCAGCGTCCTACCCATCAATGACTACCTCAGCTTCAATCACACCAATACAAGAGCACACAATAGATATGAACTCAATGTAAACCACACCAAACTCGATTGTAGGAAATATGACTTCAGCAGCAGAGTGGTCAATGTCTGGAATACTCTACCTGATTCTGTGGTTTCTTCCCCAAATCCCAAAAACTTTAACCTTAGATTGTCTGCTGTTGATCTCACCCCATTCCTAAGAGGTCTGTAGGGGGCGTGCATAAGCGCACCAACGTGCCTATTGTCCTTGTCCTAATGTTCCTTTTTTTAAAAAAAAATTTTTTTTTATTAAACAAAATTTTTCTCATATACAACATTTCCATTCATTGCAACGCTTCCGTGATGGTATACATACTTTTACATAAATCTTAACTATCTGCACATTTATCAATATTCCTTAATCTATCTCTGTCCACTGTAACATTTACCTTATTGTCCTATTCTCTATTCAATTCTTTATCTGTTATTTAGCCAATAATACAGTGCATTCCACATCAAGTAATAACCGTTTCTTCTCTGTCTTTTATCTCATGGTCAGCTTATTTATCTCGGCACACAATCTTTTTTCACCACATTTTCCTCTAGTGGCATACTCTCCTTTTCTCAATTTTGTGTGTACGTTATCCTTGCCGCTGTTAATAAATGTAGCATTAAATATTCTGTTTTCTTATCATATTTTCCTGTTATTATACAAAGCCTACCGTCCACGTCCTAATGTTCCTTTTTATTCGTATCCATTTCATGCATTCATAAATCATGTTGATGCTTATACCTGTTCTCTAATACTTGCTTGACAAAATAAATATATAAAAATAAATAAATATTTCATCTTGGTCCTCTGGTACACGAAATGATTAAATAGAGGCGGTGGATTCCTAGAGAGGAAGTAAATTTGGGGTGGAGGCTGGGTGGGGTGGGGGCTGAGGAAGAAGGGGAGGGGGGAGAAGAGAGCACCAATGCTCTTCCTGTCCGGGATCCCCTGTCTCGTCTGAATGCTCCCGGTGCCGAGACTGACCCTGCTCTCTTTCCGGTGTGTGGTGAGGGGGAGCAGTGGTATTGGGGGTGGTGGTGAGGCCCTTTAAAGCGGGGACACCGGCTGGTAGGTCTCCACCCCCCACTCCCCGCCTTGTGCATTTGAGCAAAGCGAAGTGGCAGAGGAGCAGAGAGGGAGGGCGCTGGGAAGTCCCCCCCACTCAAAATAGATCCGAGCCCACTCCTGCAAATAAAAGATTAGGTGGGTAGGGGGAGCCTGTGCAGAGCAAGCAAGGGGGGTCGTAGTCTCCCCTTTTTTGCATGCCGTGTGTGTGTGTGTTTGTGTGTGTGGTTTTCAGTTTGATTGCTGCCTCCCCTCCCCCTTCACCTTCCCCCGCCTCCTGCCCCTGTGGGAAGTTAGCATCCACCCCTCTCCTAGAAAAATTGAAATAGCCCAGGAAATATTAAAAGGCAGAATATTTCTTCTAAAAAGAGTAGAAACTCAAGAAGCAGAAACTCACTCAAGAAGCAGAAACTCACCCCCACCTTTGTCAATGGGTGGGCCATTAAGGCCTGGGCCAGAATACTTTACATAAGAAGGAACTCCAGGTAAAAGCTATAGCAATTGCCAAAAGCCCTTTTAAGGGCATAATCACCCAGAAAGGCCAGACCAAGCCTATAGAGTTAAGACCCCCGCCCCTGGAGTCTGACAACCAATTAGAATACAAGCTCCAATTCAAATCCCAACAGAGAGTATAAAACCCAGGTACTCTCAGCACCTCAACACTTTTTTACTTCCTTTTTTCTTTTTCCCCTTTTCCCTTTTTCCCTTCTCTTCTCATCTTGAAGCATGTGATCATTCTTCTCTGGAGCTCTAGGCCATGTGGCCCTGTAACCATTAAACCTTCCAAGCAGCCTCCATGTTTCCAGTGTCTTTTTTCCCCACTTGGAACTGAACCCAGAAGGATATTTCTTTCAACAATTGGCACCCAAGCAGATGGGACTCCAAGCTAACCTAACCAATGGACCAGGCCCAGGTAAGATTCCCTTGCTAGCAAACAGACCCATTGAGTCTGTGGGTGAGTTTTTCCTGGACCTTGGCCCTTTGGAAAAATGGTTTTAAAGGGGTTTTGAGTGTTGAGCTCAAAGGCTGCTTGGAAAGAAGGTGAGTACCTCTAAATTTTAATTTTAAAGCATGGAAAAGTATGGGAAATATGTGTATGCTTGCATGTGTGTGAGAGGATCCTTCTCCCAAACACAATTGGATCTTGCTTCCTCTGTGCATTTCCTAACCGCAGAAAGACCAAGAGTCTGGAGAGCATGGGGGTTTTGCCAGAGCACAGGACCTTTTGTTAGGGAAGAAGGAAGAGCATGTTTATGAGTGGCTTCATCCTTGGACAGCAGCTGGATTTCATTTCTTTGTTTGGCCTCTAGCCGCCCTCTTGCCTGTTGTTAGCTCTACAGAGCCATGACCATCAGGACAGGAAAAGCAAGGGGGGGCCATCAGAGTGTGGGACCTTCTGTATATAAGAGGAAAAGCCAAGCGGGTTATGATTGAAGGGAGGGAAGGAAAATTTGTCATTTTTTTTGTCCAGTGTATCCCAAAAGCAAACCCCAGCGTTTTAGGTAAACTTAGGTAGTTTTAGTGTAATTTGGACACTAAATTAGGAGCGCCAGTACTTGCCTGCATAAGAGCAGCAAGTTTTCCTCGGATCTGAGCTCTTCCAGATCTGTAAACGTGGGCTAGGAAGAAAAGAATAGAATAAAGTGGAGTACTCGTACTTGTCTGAGGGGGGCAGAGAGTCTCACGGGCTGTTTTTTTTGGGGAAAGGAAAGTAGGCTGCATTGACAGCAACACCCCCAGTCCGAAAACCGTGGTGAAGTGAGAGAGAGAGAGAGAGAGAGAGAAAAGTCTCTTGGGAATTTTTTTACTAAAAAGGGGAGCGCGCATACTTTGGGAAACACCTAGTTTTTTTTATATTTTTGTTCTGAGGTTAAAGAAAAATGTTTGATGCCGTTGCGCCAGGAGCAACGACTAAAGTCTCTTATATTTTTGTTCTGAGGTTTAAGAAAAGTGTTTGATTCTGTTGCGCCAGGAGCAATGACCAAAGTCTCCCCCAGACACCCTTCTTTTTTTTTTCTTGCTCGGATATTGCTTGTGTCTGAAACTGGTTCGCCTAGCTGACTGACCCGACTAAGCCAAAGTGTGAAACCCCACATGTAAGGGGAACATGGGAAGCGGTAGTTCGAGGGTCCTGGATGGAACCCCCCAGGGAGAGCTATTGGAGGCTTGGGATGAGCAGCAGATGCTGACCCTAGCCGGAATGAGCAAGAAAAAGGTAAAATGTATAGGTAGGGATTTGGCTTTGCTGAGGGATACAGGAAGACCAATGTGGTAAATAAAGGTACTTAAAAGGGCAATGTATAAACAGGATCACATGGAATTTTCTTAATTCTTTCTATCTTTCTTTCTTTGTCTTCTATGCAACCACGTGGTTTGTTCCTTAAGATTTATGCCTTCCCCAATTTAACTAAGATATTTATTGTGGGAATGATCAGTGTGTGTGTAAATCTCAGAGTTTTGTTTTCTTTGTCCTTGTTTCTGTGTGTGCGCGCGTACGTGTATGTGTCTTAAGTCTTTGTGTGTCCTCGAGGTAACTGTTGCAACTGTTAAAAGTGTCTGACCTCTTCAGATATTAATTTTAAATTGTTAAGATTTAAAAACGCTGAGAGAAATTGTCTTCTCCCGGTCTGGTCTGGCCAACCAAACTGGATGAGGAACAGTAAATTTTCTTTCCTCTCTGTGCTTTTAAGAAAAACCCAAGGTTATTAGTGAATGTTCTAAGTTCATTTAGAAGAAAAGTTTCATACTGTGTGTTTAAATGATTTTACCTGTTCATCCTTTTTTCCTGAAGCTTGTGAATCCAGTTTTTTTCCTTTCTCATCTACTGTGTCTCCATTTTGTTGAAATTGATTTATCTTTTTAGTAACTGCAATACTAATGTGTTATTCTTCATCCTCAAACCATGCCTGCAAGCTATCTACCCCCCCCAAAAAAATCTCTAATCCTTTTACAATGCCTTTCCTGGTAGAATTACCAGTGAAGGGGGAAGGGACCCTTGTTCTGTGTGTTCCAGGCCTGCCACATGTGGAAGCAGATACTGCCCCTAGAGACATTCCATCCATTGGAGCCAGGAATTGAGTTTGGATCCAGCCTCCATTGAAAGTCATTACAGCAAACCAGAGTGGGCAGACCTTCCCAAGCCTGACTGACCACCCATACCACCAGGCCAAGCCTATGCCACCCAGAGACGTGAAGGAAAGGACCCTGAGATGGACCAGTAAAAGACTAAAAGACTCTTTTCAATCCCCAGAAGACAGAAAGATTATGGGGGGAGGATGGAAATTTATTGTAACTGAAAATTCATTGTAATGTGAAATCTATTGTAATTCTTTCTTTCTTTCTTGCATTATTTATGTTGTAACCAGTTTGATGTACTCATGTAAGGATTGTATTTGAGAGTGGCTGGCCCAGCAAGTTCTGAACACCTTGTACTTCTGTCTGGTGGGAGGGAAAATTGTCCACATGTTTGTATTATCTGTATTGTAAAACTAGCTGCATACACAGGCACATACAGAGACACACCATTTAGAATTAGAGAGGCTAACCCCTTTCATCTACCTCTACACAAAGCTGCTCCTAGCTTCAATTTTAATGTGTTTTTTTTTTTGTTTGTTTGTTTTGCTGCTCTGAGGCACTAAGGCCCAAGCAGTCATATTGCCCTGCTAATTCCATGGAGGAGAGGGCATCTCCCTCAGGTAATTCTTGAAGAGATAGCAGAAAAAAGATCTCCAAACCCCAAGTCTGATTGTGACTCACAAATGATGCTGCCCAGTTGCCCAGTAAAGCAGGATATGTTGCACTGGTGGTTTCATGAGTAGAAGTCCCAGGGCTCATTGTGTGTAACTTTAAAAATACTAAATAGCCTGGTTGCACACTGGCTAACCTCAATTTGGCCTCACAAACCCTGGAAGCTAAGAGCTAGGCAGGTAGTAACCATAACCTTGGATATGAGCAGCCTGTAATTTAAAGGTTGTGAAGAAGGTAGAGGCATGTGCTTACAACCTGACTGTAAGCTCACAAAAAGTATATCAAACATCTGAAAATCATTTGGCAAGAAAAATTGGATACAGCTAAAAAAAAAAAACCAGAAGTTTTCCCAGACCTTTATGGTTGAAAGCTTTTGGGAGCCACTGAAGGAATCCTTTTCTGTTGCCTCTTTTTTTTAAATGCCTTTCCTTTGCATCAGAGAAAAAAAAAATTTTTTTTTAAAAGCACCCATCAAGTTTCCCTGATCTGAACACCTTTTAATCTTTTGTCAGAACTCTCACGTGTTTTCAAAAAAAAAAAAAAAAAATGAGGGATTGTGGGAAGTTAGCATCCACCCCTCTCCTAGAAAAATTGAAATAGCCCAGGAAATATTAAAAGGCAGAATATTTCTTCTAAAAAGAGTAGAAACTCAAGAAGCAGAAACTCACTCAAGAAGCAGAAACTCACCCCCACCTTTGTCAATGGGTGGGCCATTAAGGCCTGGGCCAGAATACTTTACATAAGAAGGAACTCCAGGTAAAAGCTATAGCAATTGCCAAAAGCCCTTTTAAGGGCATAATCACCCAGAAAGGCCAGACCAAGCCTATAGAGTTAAGACCCCCGCCCCTGGAGTCTGACAACCAATTAGAATACAAGCTCCAATTCAAATCCCAACAGAGAGTATAAAACCCAGGTACTCTCAGCACCTCAACACTTTTTTACTTCCTTTTTTCTTTTTCCCCTTTTCCCTTTTTCCCTTCTCTTCTCATCTTGAAGCATGTGATCATTCTTCTCTGGAGCTCTAGGCCATGTGGCCCTGTAACCATTAAACCTTCCAAGCAGCCTCCATGTTTCCAGTGTCTTTTTTCCCCACTTGGAACTGAACCCAGAAGGATATTTCTTTCAACACCCCCTTGCAGGATTAAAACTTCCAGGGCGTGTTCAGGGTCTTATTAGGCTTTATTGGGTGTTTTTCTTTCAAAAGGGTGCAAAGCCGCCTTTGGTTTTCTTACGGCCTGCTTATTTTAGCTATTGAAAACTTTTTTCTTTTTTCCCCGTCCTGCTTCTCGTGAGTTCTAGGTGACACGGTGTGTGTGTTTGTGTGCCTATGTGTGATGCATAAAAGCAGCAGTTCATTTAGCCAAAACAATCCTTCCTCATGATACCCTTTTTTTCTTCTTATACTTAGTTTATTCCCTTGTCAAACTATAAACCTGGATGGTCATCCAGAGTTTCTATAGCTGAGGTGGATTTGAACCCTCCTTCCTTCCTTTCCTTCCTTTCTTCCTCCCCCCCCCCGACTTCTCCTTCCTTCCCCCTCCTCTGATTTTTCCTTCCTTCTTTATATACAAATGTCCTAATTTTTGACTTGAATGGGACTGTTTAATGTACAAATGCCCTACGTTTGTATATTAAACAGTCCCATTCAAGTCAAAAACTGATTTCCCTCACAACTGAAAAACCAATAGGCCAAGGATGGCGAACCTTTTATGGCTCACTCAGGAATTCTGGGAGTTGAAGTCCATAAGTGATAAAAGAGCCAACTTTCCCTACCCCTGGTCTAGTTTACTGAAAAGGACTAAGGGTGATAGAATAGCAGTATTCCAATATCTAAGGGAAAAATAGGCCTGTTTCGTCACTTCTTGTAATACCGGAAGTGACAAAACAGGCCTATTATTCGTCCTGCAAAGCCTGCAGAGGGTTTTTTCAAGCCTCTGGGAGGCTGAAAAAGACCTCAAACCAGCTGAAAATCAGCAGTGAGGCGCAGTGCAGGTAAGGGAGTGGGGGTGGGGGGGCGGCAGAGGGGATTGCATGTGCATGTATGGGGCATGCAGCGCACACACAATTTTTGGCACAGGAGCCCCAAAAGGTTAGCCACCACTGATTTAGGGTTTCCTGCTTCAACAGGGGGTTGGACTAGAAGACCCTTCTGACTCTGCTATTTTGTTAACTTTTTGTTTTGGTAGTCCAACATCGAACTTCTAGTAAGGTGAGCTGTTGTGACTTTCCTGAGCAACTTTTTAATCTGTTAACAATAGAATCAGAATCAAAACAGAGCTGGAAGGGATCTTGGAGGTCCTCTAGTCTCTCCCCCTGCTCAAGCAGGGGATCCTATACCTGTGATGGCAAACCTATGGCACATGTACCACAGGTGGCACGCAGAGACATTTGCCTGCACGCGACCTGCAGGCAAACTTACCTCACTAAGCATGCATATGCCTCACAGCTGATTTTCGGTCGGTTTGAGGCGTTTTTTGGCTTCCCAAAGGCTTTTGGAAGGCTTCTGCAGGCTTTACAGGCTGAAAACTAGCCCCGTTTTGTCACTTCCTGTTTTTCCGAAAATACCGAAAGTAACAAAACGGGCCTAGTTTTTGGCCTGCAAAGCCTGCAGAAGCCTTCCTCAAGCCTCTGGGAGGCCGAAAAAGGCCTCAAACCGGCTGAAAATCAGCTGTGAGGCACATGAGTGTGACTGTGCAAGCATGTACACAATTTTTGGCACAGCAGCCCCAAAAGGTTAGCCATCACTGTCCTATATGATTTCAGACAAGTGATCAGTCTCTTCTTAAACCCTCCAGTGATGAAGCATCCACAACCTCTGATGGGAAGCTGTTCCACTGGTTAATTGTCCTCACAGTTAGGAAGTTTCTCCTTAATTCCAGGTTGCTTCTCTCCTTGATTACTTTCCATTCATTGTTTCTTCTCCTGCCTTCTGGTGCTTTAGTTTTTGTTTTTTTTTACAGTTAGCTAAGCATATCAGTCTCCTCATTGTCAGAATAACAAAATTGGAACAGATCTTGGAAGTCTTCTAATCCAACCCCCTGCTCAAGCAGGAGAACCTCCTATACCTGTGATGGCAAACCTTTTTGTTGCGGTGTTCCAAAAGCGTGCACATGCCGGCACCCACAATGCAATGCGCTCCCCCTGCACATGCACGTGCAACATCCCCGCCCCCTTACCTGAGCTGCACATTGCGCTCCCAGCTGATTTTTGGCCCATTTGAGGCAGTTTTCGCCCTCCCGTAGGTTCGAGGGGAGCCTCTGGAGGCTGAAAACAGGCCCGTTTCAGCACTTCTGGTATTTCCGGAAGGCCCATTTTTCGGCCTCCCGAGGCTGCAGAGGCTTCCCTTGAGCCTCCGGGAGAGTGAAAACAGCCTCAAACAGGCCAAAAATCAGCTGGGAGGCGCGCGCAGTTTGGTTGGGGCTCACGTGCCCGCACAAATGGCTCTGTGTGCCACCTGTGGCACGTGTGCCATAGGTTCGCCATCATGGTCTTATACCATTTCAGACAATTGGTAGTCCAATCTCCACTGATGGAGCACCCACAATTTCTGAAGGCAACTTGCCCCACCACTTAATTGTTCTCAATTTCTTCTGGTCAGCACAGAATCTATGGTTACTGTTAAATACAAGTATTATTTCTTTCTTTACTTAACATGTGTCATCCCATCCTAGCCATGACAAAGTATCAGGGCAGGTCTTATGATGTCATAATACAAGCTTGATCCTTTTGTACTTGCACTGCAGTGCATATAAGAAGTTGATTTGGCATTGTGATGCAATTTTATTCATCGCTTCCTTTGCAAATGGCTTCATACCTCCTGAATTTTATGCCAAGTAATTGATTGGAGAAGAACCTAATGCTGGAAATGATTGAGGGCAAAAGAAGAAGGGGACGACAGAATGAGGTAGCTGGAAGGAGTCACTGAAGCAGTTGGCGTGAGCTAAAATGGACTCGGGAGGATGGTAGAGGACAGGAAGGCCTGGAGGAACTTTGTCCGTGGGGTCACGATGGGTCAGACACGACTTCACAACTGACAACAACAACCTATGGCTATCACTAAGTGTTGTATCTTATGATTCTTGATAAAGAATCTATTCTATCCTACCTTATAATTCTTGATGAATATATCTTTTCTTTTTTATGTACACTGAAAGCATTTGCACCAAGACAAATTCCTTGTGTGTCCAATCACACTTGGCCAATAAAGAATTCTATTCTATTCTATCCTACCTTATGATTCTTGATAAATTTATCTTTTTTTTATGTATACTGAGAGTATTTGCATCGGAGACAAATTCCTTATGTGTCCAATCACACTTGGCTAATAATCCTATTTCTATTCTATTCTATCCTACCTTATGATTGTTGACAAATTTATCTTTTCTTTTATGTACACTGAGAACATTTGCATCGGAGACAAATTCCTTGTGTGTCCAATCACACTTGGCCAATAAAGAATCCTATCCTATCCTATCCTATCCTATCCTATCCATGTGGTTCCAGACAGATCAGTCTGGTGGCTATGGGCTGGAGGGCTGGGGACCCCATTCTAGAATGCAACAGCTGGCTCCCGAGGCATGAATGTGTGAGAACTGATGACAATATTGTATCCTTATGATCAAGCTCTGCCCAACACAGATACATACCCAACAAAATGGTGCTTGCATTGTGAAGGCACAATGTTATTTTCATGACATGGATGCAGGTAATCTGTCAGCCTTCAAGATTTTCTTCCTTTGCTTTGCATTTTTCAGCTGTCATAAATAATGGGGGGAGGAGGGGGACATGATTATGGGAAGCGAGCTGGAGGTTTAACAAAACAGAACTGTATAAGTTGGGGGGGAGGGGAAGTTTCTTACTTAGCTTCTATCCTATGCTATGCGCAACCCTAAACTTCTATCCTATGCTATGCGCAATTTTAAATTGGGTTTAAGGGTGGGGGGTGTTTCTTAATTTTAGTTTAATTAAATTGGGTTTAAGGGTGGGGGGGGTTTCTTAATTTTAGTTTGCAGCTAATTCTAATATTTAATTACTTTTTAACTTTTGTATTTGTGGGGTTTTTAGACGAGCTGTTCACCGCCCTGAGTCCCTTGGGAGAAGGGCGGTATATAAATGTAATTAATAAAATAAAATAAATAATAAACCCCAACTCCTTATCAAAATATGCCAAGGTCAACGAACAGAGGCCTCATCACCACCTGGAGATGCCTTCATGATGCTATACACAACTTTTAATTGGATGAGCCAATTGAACTATTGGGGGTGGGAACGTTGCCCTCACTTTGTATATTTGATTTACGCGCTCATTTTCTCAGATTCAGAATTCTTTTGTTGCTACCACTTGATTCCCAGTAAAAGTTTTTTTTTTTCCTAATTAATGGAGTCTTAAGTATTTCTTTCTTGGATTTTGAATGGAGCACCACCTGACATAATCCTTGCTTACTGGTTGCAGTTGGGGCTGGAAATCATGATTC
Organism: Bungarus multicinctus; assembly: GCA_023653725.1. Classification (NCBI taxonomy): domain Eukaryota; kingdom Metazoa; phylum Chordata; class Lepidosauria; order Squamata; family Elapidae; genus Bungarus; species Bungarus multicinctus. The sequence continues at coordinate 15,933,183 of CM042834.1, read as the reverse complement.
ATTTAATGACTGGCATAAAAATGACAATATTCTCCCCCCTCCCTCCCCGACTCTTAAAAGACAGAGAGGAGTGAAGTTTAACTGGGGAGGGAAAATGCTCTTCTGATATGTGCAATTCTTGTTACTTACATCTGTAATCCTTGTGCATTGTCAACAAATGTTATATTTTGAGGGCTTGAAAAATCAGACTTGGCGCATAGAAAAAAGCCCCATGAGCACACTATATTGCTTCATCCACCAAACCATGGCTTGTTTTAACTCTTTATTTGTTAAAACTCAAAAGCAGCTAGGCAGGCAAGGTTGACGTGAGCTGTTCCTAGTGTCAGCTTTGGAAGCCATATTCCATGCTGCCGCATAGCCTGAGGAAATGGGAGGGGGGTGATTTCAATTGAGTAGTTCTAAGTAGACAAAATAAAATTCTTAGTTCAAGGTTACTAAGTGTGGCGCAGGATAGAAAAAAGGATCTTACACCGGGACGGTCCGTGATTGGTCCATGTGATCTGATGATGGTAAAAAGGGGGATGGATTGTAGTTTGGGATATTGTGGGAAGTCCGGGAAACTTTTAGTTTCGAGATTCCACAGATGTGCCAGGTGCTATTCTAATAAAGGTACTTTATTAGATTATGCTTGTCCTGGAGTTACTGATTGGAATGGAAGGTTGCTGGAACACTTGACATTATCTCAAAACTACCTTTATTGGAATAGCACCTGGCATACCTGTGGAATCCCGAAACTAAAAATTTCCCAGACTTCCCACAATGTCCCAAATTACAATCCATCCCCTTTCCCTCCCACCATCAGATCACATGGACCAATCATGGTCGGTCCCAGTGTAAAATCCTTTTTTCCATCCTGCGCCACACTTAGTAACCTTGAACTAAGAAAAGAATTTTATTTTGTCTACTTAGAACTACTCAATTGAAATCATCACCCCCTCCCACTTTCTCAGGCTATGTAACAGTGTGGAATATGGCTTCCAAAGCTGACAGTTTCTGCTTCGTTTTCTTTCCCTTTTAGCTATCACAGGGGCAGAGGTGGGTATTCAGCAGGTTCTGAGCAGTTCTGGAGAACCAGTAATGGACACTTTGAGTAGTTTGGAGAACCGGTAGTGGAAATGATGAGTAGTTTGGAATACCACCTCTGACTGGCCCCGCCCCCATTTATTATCTGCCTCCCAAGTCCCAGCTGATTGGCTGGCTCTTCTTTGGTTGCCCTGCACAGGAGAACGGAGCTGGAAAGCAGGTTAGTGGGGTGGGGAATGGGGACTTTACAGTATCCTTCCCCTGCCATGCCCAATAAGCCACACCACACCCACAGAACTAGTAGTAAAACTTTTTGAATCCCACCACTGCACAAGGGGTCAACGGATGACCATACTTGAGCCAGTTTCTGTTGCTAAGCAAGAGTTAAGCGAGTGTTGCCCCATTTTACTTCTCTTACCATAGTTGTTAAGTGAATGACTGCAGTTGTTAATCATTTAATGACCCCATAATCCCTTGCAGGGTGGAGTCTGGGCAATTGAATTGAGCTACAGTAGCAGAGTGTTTGAATGGCTGGATGCCCTTCCTGTTGCCAATGCAGAGTTTTGTTCAGCGGATATATTCTCAGTGTGCCCAGAGAAATATGTGAAGCCCGAAATTGACCTATGTGTAGCCATTTTAGTTAGGCTTAGTATATATTTTTTCTTACTTTCTCTGTTGCAGTCATGGGGGAAAGGGTTTTGGGCTTACCACATTCCTAAGAGGGGAAGAGTGGAGATGGAGAGAGTTGTTTTGGCTAGATGATTCTTCTTCCTGTGGGAAAACGAGCTGTCCGTGCTTAAGCCCCTTGAGGTGGAGATTTATGACATCAAGCAACATACCCATCTGTAATTCCATGCTTTTAGTACAGGAGATTAACCAGTTAGCTATACAAGAAGGCATACAAAAATGAAATTACAGAGAGAAAAAGAGGAAAACGAAAACCCCGATCAAAATACAGAGAGCAAAAGCTGCATGTAACTCACTTGGATTTCTCTTAAAACATGCATAGACTGGCATCGTTTAAACAAGAAACGCCGTGGAAAAACAAACTGTGGCTGTAGACGCTAAAGCTGAATTCTCGGCAATGAAGCCTGGCCGTTCGGAAGAGACTCTTTTTCCAAAGCCTGAGTTCAATTTAGACTGCCAGTCTACCGGAGTCTCAGTTGGTCTCCTAAGACAGGCCCCCAACTTTTCCAGCTTGGGGACTTGGTGGGAGGGGAGAGAGAGGATGGTTTCATGTGAGCCGCAGGTGCACGCATAAGCGTGCGCGCAACTCCGTTTGCATAAACAGAACTGCACGTACGTACTCGCTTGCCCTCTGGTTGGGTAGCCCAATTTCCAAAGACACCGCAGCCCCAGGAATGGGCCATGACGCCGGGGTTGGGGGACTCCTAAATCGATTCACACCTCTCTTCTCCAATTCACAGGGCCTTACCTGAGCGGATTCCTACGATGGGGGTGAAATTACTTAAACACAGGATTACTACTCTACTTTCCCCATTAAACCCACTTTTCTACACATCTATCCAAAGTTCATCAATAACATAGGGCTAGGCCCGAGACAGGATCAACAGTTTGTTTCGAGCGCCAGAACCGGCCATCGTGTTTTGGAAGTTCTGGCAAACTCAGCCACAGTCCAGCAGTAAGACACTCTTAAGTACTTCAAGGGCTGTTTGGTTTGGGGCGTAGCAAAATCCGGACAGGACAAGCTTGAGCACATCTGACGCACGTCGCTCCTTCTCTCTGCATGACGTATCTCACCAGCTCCAGCCTTCAACATCTTTTCTTTCCTTGCCACCGATATTCTCAGGGGACGCCTCCCAACGCCCACCCTGCTTTCTTCCCCATCTTCCCAGGCCATCATCACCCTCCCCATCCAACCACTTTCGTCTGGAGCAAGTCTGTTCCGGAGGGACAAAATGGCGCCATTTTGTGTCAGCCATTTTGTGCAGTGGTGGAATACATTTCAGAGTCACAGGACAGAGGGGCTCTTTCATGAAGAGCAAAGAGACAATACGAGGGGTTCTTGGTGCTCTCTGAGCTTATTTTCTTGCCCAAACTAGGTAGTATCATCAGCGCTCCTGTATTTCTCCCCCCAAAATGACCCATTTTGACAAGAAGCCCTATCACATTTTGGAGCGCATGTGATCAAATTAAGCTCCACCCACAAAATTAGTCCTAATTAAGACCCTACCCACCCCGGGATGCAGGGGGTGGGGCGAGGCACACAAGTAAAAAATAAGCTAGGATGGAGATGGGATGGTGGTGGCGCTGCCCTACTTTAGTTTAATTTACTTTATTGTCATTGCACCTTGTACAATGAAATTAAATATGACTATGAAAATAAAATACAAACACACATCCTTTGTATTCTATGCAATTGAATTGAAATTCAATACTTATCAGGCTTTGCAAAACCTGACACTGCCTTGCCTTCTTTTGCGGCCGCTGCTTCTGCGGCCATTTGCCGCCCCTCACATACATCGCTCCGGCTTCTAGTTTGCCTTCAGATGCCTTCCAGAAAGCCCTCAGCAGCTCCAGACCACTATTATTGGTTGCAGAAGGCTTTCCGGAAGGCATCTAAAGGCGAAACAGAGGCCAGGGTGATGTGTGAGAATGACGGCAAGCGGCGGCAGGAGTGAGCCAGCAGCAGGCTCCTGCTGGGAGGGGCTGTTGGTGCCACCGCCATGAGTTGAGTCCATAATTAGAACCTTCCAAAAAGAAGGCCTAGCTGTTTTTTTTTGGGGGGGGGGTGTTTTGTTCAAAAGAAAATATGACCTGGCCTTCTTTTTGGAGAAACACAATAGTAAGGAGTGGAGTTTGCCGTCAGTTTATATTCCAGTGGCTTTCCCTGTCAGTGTTGGTGGCAGTGATATTAGAGATTATTTGATTGGGCTATTTGCTGTTAGTGGCCGTTTCTTGATTGAGGTATTGTTTATTTGATTGTTGGTTTGATAGCAATAGCACTAACACGTAAGATTTATATACCGGTTCACAGTGCTTTTACAGCCCTCTCTAAGTGGTTTACAGAATCAGCCTATTGTCCCCAATGATCTGAGTCCTCATTTTACCAACCTTGGAAGGATGGAAGGGTGAAGTCAACCTTGAGCCAGTCAGGATCCAACTTCTGGCAGTGGGCTGAATTAGCTTGCAGTACATTATTAACTTTGGAGTTAATAAGGACCTTAGAGTTAATAAGATCCATTAACTCCACTGTTAACATCAGACCAACAATCAAGTAAACAATACCCCAATCAAGGAACTGCCAAAGAAGCCAACAGCAAACAACCCAACCAAAGAATCTCTAACCAAAACCGACAGGGCAAGCTACCCACATATAAATGGCTAGCAATCCCCACTCCCTACTAGCACTGATGATGTTACATATTTGGATAATGAAACGACTGCAAGAAAACAGGCAAGCTCAGAGCACCAAGGATCTCTCATTTCAATCCTCAGCTGTAAATATTCTCCTTCATTAGAGACAACAGAGCTCTGTCTCTAGGTGAGTAATAACAAAGAAACTACTCTGAAGCAACTCCTCCGGTGGTGCCATTCTTGGCTCCTTGGGCTGGAGATGAACCTTGCCTGACTCAGGCATTTATCGGCGTAAGTCTTCAACGTACTCTGCCAGGGGTAGGGCACGAGGGCCCTTCTACGATTTGTGGACTTCAACTCCCTGAATTCCTGAGCTACCCATTCTCGCTCAGGAATTCTGGGAGTTGAAGTCCAAAAGTCATAAGAGCCGTGGTGTGCGGTGGTTAGAATGCAGATGTCAACTCTTTAAATATTCCTATGGGAGGAGGGAGCAGTGTAGCAGCTTGCAAACCGAAACTGCATTCCATAAATGTTTTCAAAGATAATAACTAGGTGACTGAAGTTTCTGCTGTGCAAAATTCTAACTGGAGAGCATGATGATGACTCTTGGTGATGGATGTATCCCATTGGAGAATATGAATTACGATACACCCAGGCAGTGCCGGACAGTTTTAACTCCCAATAAATCTTTTTTTTAATTTTGGAAGTTTGGCTGGAGACTCGTGATTTAAATGGGGGTAACTACCCGAATCCTGACAACAGTACTGCAGGCTACTTCTGCTGACTACAGTTCAGCAGTTCAAATCCCACCAGGCTCAAGGTTGATTCAGCCTTCCATCCTTTTGAGGTGGATAAAATGAGGACCCAGATTGCTGGGGGCAATAGGCTGACTCTGTAAAGTGCTTAGAGAGGGCCGTAAAGCACTGTGAAGGGGTATATAAATCTAAGTGCTATTGGTAGAGGTCCCCACCTCTCCACTAGGGGGTGCTCCATGTTCAACTACTTCCTGCATATCAAAGGTCCCCAAGCGACATTGTCTCTTTGCCCTCTGTGAAGAAGCCTCTTCCCTTCCCCCATGACCCTGGACTACATGCCATCATCACACGTGCATAGATCAACACACCTCAGACAGCTGTATATTTGGATGGCCCGCTCAAAAAGAACTCTTCCTCCCATGTAAATCCGTACACTGAACTTTCTGCACATCCCTACGATGGACCAGGAGTTAAAACCAGAGAAGCAGCGTTGTAGCGTGGCCCAAACGGATCTCTGGAGGAAAATTTCCACGAGATGTCAGCAGCCGTGGAAGCGACCCACAGGAAAAAAGTTCCCTTTTGCAGTTTGTTAAACGATGCCAGGTCCGTCGTTCAGGCAGACGGTTTGTCTCGCTGCCACCACCCAAAAGGCCCTGCTGCTTGGATCCACCCATGACCCTCCCCCCCCCCAAGTCTCAAAGAGGGGCGAGTGCTCCTAAACCGTCTGTGAAGAGAAGATAGACGTCCCCACCCAGAAGGCAGCCTAGAATGATGGGTGGGAAATGCAGCTGGGAGAAACCCCAGGAAGGATGGTACATTTGGCCTGCTCGAGTCACGAGTCAAAGTCAGCCTGGAGGAAGAGGAGGTGAATGGGAAGTATTAGAACCAGAGGCGCTAAATCAGGGACAACCAATCTTTCAGCAATCCAGCAGTCACGTTTTAGAATGGTTGCAATGCATTGTGCCCCCACTCCCTGTTGCAAAACATTAGTCCCTCTTCCAAGCCAGGTTGCAAGAGATGGATATTTGAGGCGCTTCTGCAATGACGAGGGGGCCAACTTATTTTCCAAAGCACTAGAAGGCAAGACAAAAAACAATGGATGGAAACTACCGGTAATCAAGGAAGAAGGCCTTACTGGCAATTCTGGGATTAGACTATGCAGGAGAGTTCAAATCTATCCTCCATCACAGAAACCTCCCCAGCTGATTTTGAGTTACGACATCACACTAGCTTCTCGGGTACCTGCATGCTGATGCCATAAACAAGTATGTCAGGGTTGAGGTTTACGCTAGGACACGGCTAAAGGTGTCTCCCCTCACTTCCTCCTTCCCTCTGTGGATTCCTATGGCAAAAGAGCAATGTTTGAGATCAGAGACCAGGAGGGAAAGATCCGAGTTCAAATCCACCTTCCATTGTGGAAACCTTCTGGTTGATTTGGAGCTGGTTATCATGCCGAATTTTGCTGGGGAGATAAGCTGAAGAGACATCCCATTAAGGGAAGCTCCTGGATCAAAGGTGGGATGTAACCCTGATTTTTAAAAAATACAGTAAACAGATTGGGAACACTCACCAAATTCCCCCCTCCCTCAGAAATCTTGAATGTTGTTGCATTTGCTAAACATGAATCTTGCACACTGATTCCGATTGCCGGAAGCCGTGTCTTCTTGAAATTCTGTGTCTGGAAGACTTGGTGGTACTGAGCCGTGGTGGCGCAGTGGTTAGAATGCAGTACTGCAAGCTATTTCTGCTGACTGCCGGCTGCCAGCAGTTTGATGCTTAAGAGCTCAAGGTTGACTCAGCCTTTCCATCCTTCTGAGGTTGGTAAAATGAGGACCCAGATTGTTGGGGTCAATATGCTGAGTCTGTAAACCGCTTAGAGAGGGCTGGAAAGCATCGTGAAGCGGTACATTACTCTCGGTTGCAAAAATTTCGGCTAGTAGGCTGAGGGAGACTTGGCGGCCAAGGATCAGAAGATACTTGCGATCCCTGTCTTACAGAAACAGATTAGACAACTCTCATTAAGATCAACTATCCTTGGATCACAGAACTTTAGAAGATCAATTTTGTAGGAACCCACACGGGATCTTGATATACTAGGGATGAGCCATCCTAAATTTCCTAACATATTCCTAGCAAACCAACGATAGGGGATCCTTGAATCGACATATCCAGCTGAAAGACCCCGGCAAAACTCTAGAGATCCTCTCATGTCTCTGGTCCTCATTGAGAAGCGAGATCACTGTGCAGACTAACGCTCTTTCCTTCTTGCTCCAAGAATTCAAATTGGGGTCTGACGACTGCTTAGATGTGGCGCGCGCTGAAGATTCAAATCTAGTTCCCAGTGCCCGAAAGTGGGACTGGCAAAAGAAACCATTGGAAACACTGGACAATCACAATGGGCCAACACACCAAATAAAAATAAAAATAAGCATATATATATAAATAAAGTCATATCTAATGCAAAGAAATGGAGTCCGTGTTCTACACGAATTTCTTTCCACAGTGATTTCCAGAGTTTTCTCTGAAATCCTTTCACGATAAGGGCTCCTTCGTCCTTCCGCTGCTTAAAAAAAAAAGTAAATTTCATCCTCCTAGCTTTTAAATCCATCTTCACCTGCGTGGATTCTTTGATGTAAAGTAAGGGAATACGCCCAACAGAAGCTCTTTCCACATTCTAGGCATTTAAATGGCTTCTCTCCGGTGTGAATTCTTTGATGGCAGCTGAGGTATTTGCTGGTGCTAAAGCTCTTCCCACACACCAGGCATTTGTAAGCCTTGTCGACAATATGGATCCGCTGATGGCATGTCAGGTACCTGTTAGTGCTGAAGTTCTTTCCGCACACAAGACATTTGTACGGCTTCTCGCCGGTGTGGATACGCTGATGGGAGGTAAGGCTGGTGCCTCGGCTGAAGCTTTTCCCACACTCCGTGCATTTAAAGGGTTTCTCTCCTGTGTGCGTTATCAGGTGCAAGGTGAGGGAGTTAGCCCAACAGAAGGTCTGCCCACACTCCAGGCATTTGTAAGGTTTCTCTCCGGTGTGAATCCTCTGATGGGAAAGGATGTATTTGCTGGTTGTGAAGCTCTTCCCGCACTCCAGGCATTTGTACGGCTTCTCTCCCAGATGGATACTCTGGTGGGAAATAAGGCTCGTGCGTCGCCGGAAGGTCTTCCCGCACTCCAAGCATTTGAAGGGTTCTTCCCCCGTGTGGATCCTGCGGTGCGAATTCAGGCACTGGCGCGTGATGAAACTTTTCCCGCAGTCCGAACAGTGGAAGGGCTCCTCCCCGCGGTGAAGGCGCTGGTGGTAGCTGAGGCTGGTGCTGTGGACGAAGCGCTTCCCGCACTCGGCGCATTTGTACGGCTTCTCTCCCGTGTGGATCCTCTGGTGGGACATAAGGTATTGGCGGGTGCTGAAATTCTTCCCGCACTCCGTGCAGGAGTGCGGCTTCACGCCGGTATGACTGCGCTGGTGGTAGGTCAGGCTTGTCCTGTGACTGAACCTCTTGCCGCACTCGGTACACTTGTAGGGCTTCACGCCAGTGTGGTGCTGCCGGTGGTACGTGAGGCTGGTGTTGTGGATGAACCTCTTGCCGCACTCTAAGCACTTATATGGCTTCTCCCCCGTGTGGATCCTCTGATGGGAGGAAAGGCTGGTGCTCCTGCTGAAACTTTTCCCGCACACCAGGCACTTGAATGGCTTCTCTCCCGTGTGGACGATCTGGTGTAAGGTCAGGGAATTGGCCCAGCAGAAGGTCTCCCCGCACTCCAGACACTTAAAGGGCTTCTCCCCGGTGTGGATTCTCTGGTGACAAGAGAGGTATTGACGGGTGCTGAAGCTCTTCCCGCATTTGGCGCACTTGAAGGGCTTCTCCCCGGTGTGAACGCGCTGGTGGCAGCCTAGGTACTGCCGGGTGCTGAAGCTCTTCCCGCACTCCAGGCATTTGTAGGGCTTCTTGGTGGTGTGGCTCTCCCAGTGAGCGATCAGGCTGGACTGGCAGTCGAAGGCTTTGCCGCACAGAAGACATTGGCTCCATTCGATCCCGTCTTCTATTTTTTCACGGACCGGAAGCTCGTAGAATTCGGTGTTGTAAGGACCCGGAGATTCATCTTTCACTCTGCCGGCTTCGGTGTCTGGTCTCTGCTTGTCCTCCTCTTCGCTTCCAATTTTTCCGAACAATATCTCATAGATTTCTCCACTTTCACTCTCTGGCCAGTCACTTCCTGGCAGGAGAGAAAAACAAAAAGACTTTTGATAAATTATAAAATGAAGCCTAACATTCGCCATTTTCTCTCTGTAATTAATGCAATGCAATGTAATCTCTTTATCTAATATAATCTGTCAACCTAATCTAATCTATATATAAAAGCCAAGTACCACTCACTCATCACAAACCATAAAGCCTACAAACTTGAAATTTGGCAAGTATTTTTCTCTTGGCTTCTTGCTAAGAAAGGATTTTTCGTAATGACCATCAGATCATTAGTATTTTTTATACAGTAATTAACACGCTCTGATGCTAAGGAGTTCTATTCTCCCTTCTCACCTGAAAAAAACTCTGTTCCAACTGCCAGTTGCCTTATATTAACACGCTCTGATGCTAAGGAGTTCGACATTCTACTCCCTCTCCCCAACTGAAAAGAACTCTGTTCCAACTGCCAGTTGCCTCACATTCCGTTAACTCAGTTCAAACTGGCAGACGTTCCACTCCTCCACCCAAGAGCGGTCTGGGGCTCCTTACAGTAGGAAACGTGGGTACCTCACCAAAATGTCTATGCCTTCCACCTATGGAACTGCTTCTGGACTCAAGGTGGCGGAAACTGTATAGCTCGATCACAAGTTTCGTCATGAAACACAGGTATCCAGCTAGTCTAACATAATTCTATATCTATCTATCTGTCTGTCTGTCTGTCTGTCTGTCTGTCTGTCTGTCTGTCTGTCTGTCTGTCTGTCTATCTATCTATCTACCTACCTACCTACATCATCCATTTATTTATTCATTTAATTTATATACCAACCTTTTTTCTTTTTAAGAGGAAACTTACCCAAAGAGGAGGCAATGCCACTGTTCTCTGCCATCACATCCCTGTGTAAAGCTCTTTGGTCTGGATCCAGTAGCGCCCATTCCTCCTCACTAAAAGTCACAGAGACTTCTTCAAGCATCACCTAAAAAGCAGCAAACATCAGGTTGTGGGCTCCTGCTGGTTCAGAAGGGTTCACCCGTACCAGTAGTTTTGACCATCGGCTAGGCCCCCTCCCCTGGTGCTATCCCATCCTATGTATCTGCCCACCTGCCCACGCAGCCAAGCTGATTTCCATGCCTCACCCGCTCTACTCACTGTGGCTGCCTGAGAAATTGTGCTGGAAGCTGCGCGCATGAAATCACCATGTTTGCGCTCACATTTTCGGTTCTGCACTAAGAGAACCAGTTGTTAAATCATGTGAAGCCCACCCCTGGTCGGCTTCTAACATTTAAGGCAGCGCATTCCTTAGCAAAGTCTAACAGGGGTCTTGAGGATCTAGTAGGACAGAACAAGAGGCTGCTTCATCCTTGGAAAGGGTTCTGTCATGCCCTTGTTGGAATCTGATTCCGAGAGGGAGGCCAAGCAGATGATAGGGAGTGGGAGTGTGGCTCTGTTGGCTGTGGAAGAAACTGGGGAAGGGCACAATCCAGCTGGGCAGAGCAGGGAAGAGGTAGACCAAGGGAGAGGGAATTCAGAGGAAGACCCAAGCCTACCCCCTCTTCATCCTAGGCTACACTGGGAGGATGGAGAAGGGAGCAACATGAGTTGCATGGCTTACGGGGGGAGGAAAGGGCCCTGATTCCCTTCATTAGCTGCAGCTGGGAACACAGTGTTTAAAACTTGTTGGGAACAAATCATGTATTATCTTGTTTTGTCAAGGCTTATCTGGGTTCCTGGCGTCTTCCCAACTGTGTGTGTTTTGCTGGGCTTTCACGTCTGCAATTCCTTCTCCTGCCCTGTCAAATTAATTACTGCAGCATGGTTTGTGTGGAATTTTAGTTACAGTTTGTATGTACTTTGTTTTCGGACTGAATTTCCTCCACTTAAAAGACTGTTCTTGGGAGAGTTTTTTCTCCAGCCGAAGGTAACCTGGACATTGGGGGCAAAGTTGGAGGTATTAAAGGGACTTTTCTTACTTATGTGACTGTGTTGCCATTGTGCCACGCCCCAGGTCATCATAGGTTCTTTAGGGATACACAGGTAGTCCTCGACTTACGACCCCAATCGAGCCCAAAATTTCTGGGGCTAAGCAAGACAGTGGTTAAGTAAACTTTACCCCATTTTGCTTGTCACAATTGCTAAATGAATTGCTGCAGTTGTTCCGTCGGTAACATGGTTAAGTGGCTTCCCCATGGACTTTGTTTGTCAGAAGGTTGCAAAAGGGGATCACGTGACCCCCGGGACAGTGCGACCGTCATAGATATGAACCAGTTGCCAAGAGTGCTAGGTTTCTTTAAGAAACTTCACTATATTGGTTTATCATACATGGCTGCAAGTCAGAATGACTCAGCACTATCTTCTAGCCACGATGCTGATTGGCTACAGGAAGCAGGAGTGCTATATAGTAAGAAGCCAGAGAGCACATGGCTAGTGTCTGTGAGTGTCTGTGTGTGCTACAGGAATGCTGCTACTGGTTTGCTAGGCTTCTACTCTGCTACTCGGCAAGTATCTTCAACTCTGTAACTATATTCTTCCATTGATGCATGGATGTATTGAAGATGATGTATTGCTGTTATATCTACTGAATAAGAATGGGTAGTAAGCTAATCTACTGATGGATGAACTGTGTTATGATATTGGACTGAAACTTGGACTGTGCTTATACCACTGTATATAAAGACTTTGTACTTCAACTGCTGTACTTGTGTGGTTTTATAGTCACTGCTACAATCTGAACACTACTTCCATCTGCTGCATTACTCCTTGATACCAAGGATACTCTGCGAAATACTTAACAAAGTGTCTGAATTTGGATCATATGGCATGGTCATAAATGTGAAAAACGGTTATGTCATTTTTTCAGGGCTGTCATAATTTTGAATGGTTATAGCAGATGTTGTATTTAGCAGGTTCTGACCAGTTCTGGAATACCGCTAGCGGAAATTTTGAGTAGTTCGGAGAACTGGCAAATACCACCTCTGACTGGCCCCGCCCCCATCTCTTCTCTGCCTCCCGAGTCCCAGCTGATAGGCTGTGTCTTCTTTTGTTGCTCTGCACAGGAGAACGGAGCTGGAAAGCAGGTTAGTGGGGTGGGGAGGGAATGGGGATTTTGCAGTAACCTTCCCCTGCCACTCCCACCAAGCCACGCCCAGAGAACCGGCAGTACAAAATGTGAATCCCACCACTGAAGTAGGCCTTATGACACGTTGCTTAGCAACCACCTGCTAACACTAAGCTGTCAGTGCTTGAACAGCCCTTCATGTTCTGCTTTCAGTTTAACCTCCAAGATCATTTCTTACCCCACTTCACAGATGGGTATTCAGCAGGTTCTGACCAGTTCTGGAGAACTGGTAGCAGAAATTTTGAGTAGTTCGGAGAACCGGCAAATACCACTTCTGACTGGCCCTGCCCCCTTCTATTCTCTGCCTCCCAAGTCCTAGCTGATTGGCTGGGTCTTCTTTGGTTGCCCTGCACAGGAGAACAGAGCTGGAAAGCAGGTTAGTGGGGTGGGGAGGGAATGGGGATTTTACAATATCCTTCTAGCCAGGCCCACCAAGCCACGCCCACCAAGCTATGCCACACCCACCAGGCCATGCCCACAGAACCGGTAGTAAAATTTTTTGAATCCCACCACTGGTTATAAGTCAAAGGACTACCCATATCCAACAGCAGAAAAGTTCTGTCGAATCCAAAGAGATGAGTCCCAAGTTATCTTTCTGAGAGATTATTCCCTTACCTGATCCAACTGTGAAGAAGATGGGTTACATCCAGTGGCCAGCTGTGGTTCGTTCCCTGGGAGAGAGAGAGAGAAAAAAAATGCAAAGATGATTTGATTTCTGGGATCTGGAAGGCAAACTCAGGGTCAAGGTTCCGACTGACGAACCCAACCAAGCAAGCACTGTTGAGAAGATCCAATCTCTTAATGCAACACTCTTATTTATTGTTCAAGTGTCTTCAGTTGTCTGAAAACCTGCAAGGTTGATTTGTATCTCATCATGTGATCATGAGGACGCTGAAGTGAAAAACAGTCGTAAGTCACTTTTTTCAGTGACGTTGCAACTTTGAACGGTCTCTAATAAACTGTTGTAAGTTGAGGACTATTTATAGTTCAAGGTCTATGGAGATTTTCAGTCATCCCAGGTCATGGTTTGTCTCAAAGGTGCTTTTATTCAAGAGGCAACTGGACTTTCTGGTGTTTCTTTGAAGACGTTTCTCTTCTCATCCAAGAAGTTTCTTCAGCACTGAAGAAAGAGAGCTGAAGAAGCTTCTTGGATGAGAAGTGAAACATCTTCAATGAAAAACTAGAAAGTCCAGTTGCCTTTTGAAAAAAGGATGACTGTCTATGGTGTTTTTCAACCTTGGCAACTTGTAAGGGGTGGACTTCAACTCCCAGAGTTTCCCAGCCAGCATTCTGGATTCATTATTCATCATTCCATGCTGACTGGAGAATTCTGGGAGTTGAAGTCCACTCATCTTAAGGTGGCCATGCTTGAAACACATGTATTTAAACCAGGGATCTTCAAACTTGGCAAATTTAAGACTTGTGGACTTCAACTCCCAGAACTGTTAGCTCAGGAATTCTGGGTGTTGAAGTCCCCAAGTCTTAAACTTGCCAGGTTTGAAGACCGTTGATCTAAACCAACTCAATCCAAGACATTTAATTTCTTGCCATCCATGTTTTCTGTCTGGGAAAACAGCATTCCGCATTTTCCTTGAGAGCTTTTTATGATTTTGACTAACTTAACATGACAGCCTTTTTGGGGGAGAAAAGAAATGCCTCTAATTTCAAATAGTTGCCTAATCCAGATTTACGTCTGCACTGATTCAGAACAGCACAGCGGTTGGTATAATTTTAGTTACGCTCACCAGCAAAAGGCAAAGCTGGAAAATGGCTTCCAAGCACTTACCTAATGGGATGGCAATCTTGTCCACTTCTTGCTTGATCTGCCTTACGGGTGGCTTTGGTTGAGGCCCTTGTGGTTTTTTTTCTACCCTGGGAAAGTTGGTGGGTTCTGTCACAACTCGGTCCTCCAAAGGAAAAAAAAAGAAAACAGTTAAGCCCAAAGGAGCAAAGAGAAAAGACGAGAAAAGAAATACAGGTACTAGGAATAATGGATGGAAACTGATCAACCTAGGAAGAAGGAGAAATTTTCTGACAAGTGAGAGCGATCAACCAACGGAACAGCTTTGCCTTCAGATGCTGTGGGAGCTTCATCACTGTAAAGCTTTCAAGAAGAGACTGGATGGCCATCTGTCAGAAATGGTGTGGGGTCTCCTGCTTGGGCGGGGGGTGGTTGGACTAGATATACTACAAGGTTCCTGTCATGCCCCTGTTAGAATCTGACTCGGAGGGAAAGGAGGAACAGCTGACAGGGAGAGGGAGTGTGGCTCCAGAGGTTATGGAGGAAACTGGGGAAGGGCACAGGCCGGCTGGGCATTCAGAGGAAGACCCAGGCCCATCCCCTCTTCATCCTAGGGCACGCAGGGAGGAGAGGATAAGGGAGAAATGTGAATGGCACAGCCTACGGGGGAGGAAGGGGCCTTGATCCCCTTCATGGGCTGTAGCTGTGAGGACTGTTTAAAAGGATAAACTGTGCATGGGCCACTGCTGGAAGCAAAGCGTAAATATATTTCTAGTCTGTCAGTTCTTATCTGAGTTCTGTATAGTTTGTGTTGTTTTTTCCTATTTATAATTAATATGTGTTTTGAGTTTGAACGGAAGTTCTTCCTTTTCACAACTGTTTGTGGGGGAGTTTTTTTCTCCAGTCAATGATAATTGGATCTTTGAAGCCAAGTTGAAGGAATTAAAGGGACTTCACCTGTTTTTGTGACTATGTTGCTTTTGTATCCCACCCTGGGTCATCGCAGTCCATTCCAACTCTGTTAATCTGCTATTCTGTTATAGTCCTTGACTTACAACAGTTCATTTAGTGACCGTTCAAAGTTACAACAGCCCTGAAAAAAGTGAATTATGACCATGGTTCACACTTACGACAGTTGTAGCATCCCTATGGTCCCGTGATCAAAATTCAGATGCTTGACAACTGGTTCATATTTATGACGGTCTGCAGTGTCCCGGGGTCACATGACCAGCTTTTGCTACCTTCTGACAAGCAAAGTCAATGGGGAATCCAGATTCACTTAATAGCTGTGTGGCTAACTTAACAAATGCAGTGTGATTCATTTCACAACGGCGGCAAGAAAACTTGTAAAATGTTACGGCCAAACACTTAACAAGTATTTTACTTAGCAACAGAAATTTTGGCCATAACACGAGGATTACCTGTAGCAGAAAGGGGGGGGGGGGGCGGGAAATCTGGTTGAATATTCACCATTAATATTGCGACTTGTATATAGGTAGTCCTTGACTTGTGACCAAACTGGAGCCTAAAATTTATGTTGCTAAGCAAGTCCGTTGTTAAGTGAGTTAGTATTAGTATTAGTATTACAAGATTTATATACCGCCCCTCTCCCTGCAGGACTCGGGGCGGTGTACAGCTATTAAAAACACAATAACAACACAATAATTAAAAACAATTAAAAAGATTAAATATCGTGGCTGAATAATAAAAATGAGACAAGGGTTTAAAAATAAGGACTAAAACCAATTAAAACCAAATTTAAGACCCTATAAAACCCTAGGCCAGACCGGGTTGATAAAATAAATAAGTTTTCAACGCACACCGGAAGGTCAAAAGGTCAGGGATGATCCTCATCTCTGGGGGTAATTCATTCCAGAGGGAGGGTGCCCTCAACGAGAAGGCCTGCACCCTCGGGGTCGCTAGCCGCCCAACCAGCGGCACCCCGAGAAGACCCACTCTATGGGAGCGTACTGGCCGACAGAAGATCGATGGTGGCAGTAGGTGGTCCCATAAATACCCAGTTCCCAAGTCATGGAGCGCTTTAAAGATGGTAACTAACACCTTGAAATGCACCTGAAAGACCATCAGGAGCCCATGCAGCTCGCGCAAAAGTGGCGTAACATGAGAGCTCCGAGAAGCCCCCAAAACCACCCGCACAGCCGCATTCTGCACCAATTGGAGCCTTCAGGTGCTCTTCAAGGGGAGCCCCATGTAGAGAGCATTGGCATAGTCTAGGTGGGAGATAACGAGGGTGGATGTGACTGCGCGAAGCGCATTCCGATCCAGAAAGGGCCGCAACTGGTAGATTCTACGGACCTGACAAAAAGCGCCCCTGGCGACGGCCGCTGTATGATCTTCTAATGACAGCCGTACATCCAGGAGGACACCCAGATTGCACGCCCTCTCTGTGGGGACAAGAATTTCCCCTCCCACAGCCAGTGATGGAACTAACTGGCTGTATCGGGGTGCCGGAAAGCACAGCCACTCGGTTTTGGCCGGGTTGAGCCGAAGCCTGTTCCGCCCCATCCAACCCCGCACAGCCTCCAGGCACTGGGCCATCACTTCGACAGCTTCGTCGCGGTGGCCTGGGGTAGAAATGTACAGCTGAGTATCATCAGCATACTGATGAAACTCTACCCCAAAGCCACAGATGATCTCACCCAGGAGCTTCATATACATGTTGAACAGCAGGGGTGAGAGCACCGACCCCTGAGGAACCCCGCAGATCAGGGGCCTCGGGGTCGATCTCTGCCCCGCTGCCAACACAAATTGTGAACAGTCGGAGAGGAAGGAGGAGAACCACCGCAAAACAGTGCCTCCCACTCCCAACCCCCCCAGCCGCCGCAATAAGAAACTGTGGTCGACAGTATCAAAAGCCGCCGAGAGATCTAATAGGACCAGGACAGAGGAATAACCTCTGTCACGGCCCTCCAGAGATCATCCACCAACGCGACCAATGCCGTCTCCGTGCTGTATCCGGGCCTGAAGCCTGATTGGCATGGATCTAAATAGACAGCTTCATCCAGGTGCTGGGGAAGCTGTCGCACCACTACACGCTCAACAGCCTTCGCCACAAAGCGAAGGTTGGAGACCGGACGATAATTAGATAACAAAGTTGGGTCCAGGGATGGTTTCTTGAGGAGGGGTATCACTACCGCCTCTTTCAAGGCGGCAGGCAGAAACCCCTCACTCAAGGAAGCGTTAATAATACCCTGGAACCAACCTTGTGTCACCTCCCGAGTGGCCAATATTTTGTTTTGCCTCATTTTACGACCAATTGTTAAGTGAATGACTGCAGATGTTAGAGTAACATGGTTGTTAAGCGAATCTGGATTCCACGTTGACTTTGCTTATTATTATTATTAATCATTATTCTAGTCTATTCTAGTCTACTCCATTTCATTCTCCTATCCCATTTTCCTATCCCTATTCTATTCTATTCCATTCCATATTCCGTTCCGTTCCCCTATCCCACTTTCCTATTCCTTATTCAATTCCCCATTCAATTCAATTCTATTCCATTCCATATACTATTCTATTCCATTTCGTTCCATGTTCTATTCCATTCCATATTCTATCCCATTCCATATTCTATTCTATTCCATTCCATTCTCCTATCCCATTTTCCTATTCCTTATTCAATTCCTTATTCGATTCCATTCCATTCCATATTCTATTCTATTCTATTCCATTCCATTCTCCTATCCCATTTTCCTATTCCTTATTCAATTCCTTATTCGATTCGATTCCATTCCATATTCTATTCTATTTTATTCTATTCCATTCCATTCTCCTATCCCATTTTCCTATACCTTATTCGATTCCCTATTCTATTCTGTTCTGTTCTGTTCTATTCTATTCTACTCTACTCTATTTCTATTCTATTGTATCCCATCCCATCCCATCCCATATTCCATTCTCTATCCTATCCTAAAATCCGGTGAGCAGAAAGCAGCCGAGGGACGCTCCAGCAAACCCTCTCTAGGCCTGTTCTCACCTGCTGCCTTTTCTCCTCCGCCTGGCTCAGCAGGAAGCCTTCGGCCAAGGCCACCGCCTGGGAGCTGGTCTCTGCCTTACATTCCCGCACCCAGTTCTTCATCTCCGGGGGCAGGATGGCCAGGAACTGCTCGAGGATCACCAGGTCCAGCACCTCGGCCTTGGAGTGGACCTCCGGCTTCAGCCACTGGTGGCAAAGATCGTGGAGTTGGCTGCAAACCTCTCGGGGACCCTTAGCATCCGGGTAGGCGAACTGCCGGAACTGTTCTCGCCGGATATCGGAACTGGGCGTGTCTTTGATCGGGACCTTCTGCGCTCCAGGTTTTCCGCTGCTCGAACCCCGGAGAGGATAAGGAGCCCTTTTGACCTCTGGGCAGGCCTTCTTCTTCCCTGATTTCTTCTCTGACCTGTGATCCAGCTCGGCCTGTGATGTGGCCGTCTTTGGCCTGTCCTGCAAGGTCATTTCTGACGGCATGGTTCAAGGCCTTCTCTTCCCGACAAACACTAGCCCAAACAGCAGGGGTGGGGGTGGTGGCAAGTCCCACCGAGCCCCAAAAAGGGCTTGGATGGACCCTTGTGACAGAGGACACTGTTATGCAGTCCTTTTGCAGCTCTTCTGCCTGCAGACAAGCAAAAAAAAACCCAAGTGTCAACTCATAAAACATTTCTATGGTCTTTTTAGAGTTGACAACAGAAAGGGGAGGGGGGGAGCAGTGTGGCAGCTTGGAAATCGAAAGTGCATTCCATAAATAGTGTTTCAAAGATACCGTAGTAACTAGCGACTGAAGTTTCTGCCGGGCAAAATTCTAACTGAATAGTAAAATAGAATAGTTTATTTTATTGTCATTGCACCTCGTATAACGAAATCAAACACCATGTTCAGTGCACACCATGACCATGAAAATAAACACAAACACACATCCTTCACCCTCCACACATTGAACCGAAAACCCCCAAAACCACACCAACACTACACTACACAGCAGAATTCAAAAGAGCTACTGCCCTGGGATAGAAGCTGTTTTTCAACCTATTTGTCCTTGTTTTTATTATTCTGTACCGTCTGCCAGATGGGTAATAGTTCAAAAAAAGGGTTCCCGGGATGAGATGGATCTTTGAGAATGTTTTGAACTTTCTTAAGGCAGAAGTTAACTTAACTGGAGAACGTGATTGATGACTCTGGGCTATGGATGTGTCCCATTGGAGAATATGAATTACGATACACCCAAGGGGTGAGGGAAAACCAGGGTCAAAGGTGACCATGAATGATGTGTCTCAGAGTCGGCTACACCCAGGCAGTGCCGGACATTTTAACTCCCAATAAATCCTTTTGAACTTTTGGAAGTTTGGCTCGAGACTCATGGTTTAAATGGGGGTAACTGCCGGAATCCTGACACCAAGACCTGATTCACATTTTACCCATGTCGCGGGTAAAAAAAAAACCTTAAACCCGCCCCGAGTCCCTTTTTGGGAGAGGGAGCGGTATAGAAGTTTGAATAATAAATAAATAAATAAACCCAAGTTAGCAAAAGACAACCGCTGTGTTCACACGATCTGCCTGAGCAAAGAAATCCATGGCTGGGCTTCAAAAATTTCAGCAACTGGTTCTCTGCCCAGTTGCTGAGTAGGTGTTGCCATGGTGGGCCTCCTGCACCATGGTGGGGGGAGGGGCGTTTTTGCCCTCCCAGGCTCTGGAGACTTTTTTTTGAGCCTCCGGGAGGGTGAAAATGGCCTCCCCCAGACTCCTGGGACCCTCTTGTTTCCAGCCTTCCGGAGCTTCCGCTCCATCCTCTCCTGAGCCTATACTTACCTGGCATCCAAAATGGGCCGTGTTGGGTGAGAGGGCGGGGTAGGGTGGACAGAACCAGCCAGGGGTGGGATTTACCGGTTCGCCAAACTGCACAGAATCTTAGCTACAGGATCGCCCAAACCCATCGCAGCCCACCCCTGAAGAAATAACTTGATGGCTTACAGGGTGTATGTGTAAGCCTTTTGAAATAACACACTGGTGAACTTTGATTGCCCCTCTCCTACTCTTAACATCTTCCCCACCATAAGCCCAAGAGGGCTGTGAAAATATTTACAGACTCCTCACATCCTGGACATAAACTGTTTCAACTCCTTCCCTCAAAACGACGCTATAGAACATTGCTCACCAGAACAACTAGACACAAGAACATTTTTTTCCCGAAAGCCATCACTCTGCTAAACAAATAATTCCCTCAACACTGTTCAACTATTTACGAAGTGTACACTACTATTACTGTTAATCTTCTCATCATTCCTTATCACCCATCCCCTCCCACTTGTGACTATAACTTTGTTGCTTGTATTCTCTGTTTCCTAGTATGATTTGATGTTGATTGTACCCTATGACTATCATTAAGTGTTGTACATTATGATTCTTGATTCTTAACGAATGTTCCTTCTTTATGTATACTGAGAGTATTTACACCAAGACAAATTCCTTGTGTGTCCAATCACACTTGGCCAATAAAATATTCTATTCTATTCATAGAGTGAGAAAGCGCAATCAGATGAGAACCCTGAGAAGTAGCTCGACTGAGCGAAGACCTTCAGACCCCTACAGCAGAGTTCCCCAACCTTTCTGGGTTGGTGGCTGGAGGGGAGGGGGGCAGGCGCCTTCACACGCGCATGCGCGAATGAGGCTGCACGATGGTCTCTGTGAGGCTAGCACCTGTGTGATGCTCGCCACGATGCTCACAACACTAGTATGAGTGGGTGTGTGCGCACACACTGGCCAGCCACTCTCGGGGCCCAGTGGCTGTGATTGGGCCGGTAGTGGGCCACGGTCTACAGGTTGCGGACCCCTGCCCAAAAGAGCTTTCATGGCTGAAAGGGCCCCCAAAACTGCATTTCACCATTCCTAGTCTGGCTCTTTCCCCCTCGTCTCTCCCACTCGCTCTGGGGATGAAGGGGGGACTATCCAAGGATAGGTCCCCCTAGGGAAGTGGTGACTAACCTTTTTGGGCTTCTGTGCCAAAAACTGTGCACGTGCTTGTACACTCGTGCTCGCTTGCCAGCACCCAGAAGGCAATGCATTCACCCCATGTCCCCTATGCATGCGCGCGCAATCCCTCTCACCCACCCCCGCCACCCCTTACCTGCACTGTTGCTCACAGCTGATGTTTGGCCAGTTTGAGGCCTTTTTCAGCCTCAAAGGCTTGAGGAATGCTTCTGCAGACTTCTACAAGCTTTGTAGGCCGAAATCTAGCCCCGTTTTGTCACTTTCTGAAAATACCGGAAGTGACAAAATGGGGCTAGATTTCGGCCTACAAAGCTTGTAGAAGCCTGCAGAAGCCTTCCTCAAACCTTTGGGAGGCCAAAAATCAGCTGTGAGGCACGCACATGTGCAGTGAGGTAAGTTTGCCTGAAGCTGGCATGCCAGCACAAATGGCTCTGCGTGCCACCTGTGGCACGTGTGCCATAGGTTCGCCATCACGGCTATGCCCAACCACCATGCATCTCTTGGCACATTTTCCTGCTCCACTCTTAAGGAACAAACGTCAGTATGTACCTACTTAAGGCAGGGGTCCCCAACCCCCAGTCCATTCAGAATCGGGCCATGCATGGAGTGGGCTCGCACACATGTACGTGGGCAGCTCCATTTGCATGAGAGACAGGCGAGCGTGTCCATGCACGAAGCTCCATTTGTGCAAGCGGCATGCGTGCGAACCCACCCCTTGTGCAAATACAGCTATGCATGCCTGTTGCTGGCATGGAACCATCCCTATCATCACCGCTGCCGGTTTGCAAAGCCAGAAAGGTATAGATAACTATTTTAAGGTACAAACGTATGTACACAATAGGTGGTGAGGAAGAAGGGGAATTCAGACACAAAATGGATTACTGTAGGTAGAAAACAAACACAGGGTCAGTAAAAAAGGCCTCAAATACCTACACATCAACGCACAAAGTATGAGGAATAAACAAGGTGAAATGGAAATCCAAATACGTGAGGGCAGATATTATATTGTTGCCATTATATAAACTTGGGGGGATGAAATCCATGAATGGAACACACAACTAGAAGGATTTAAATTGTTTAAAAGAAACAGGCCTAATAAAAGAGAAAGTGGAGTTGTACTACATATAAGAAATAACTACATCTCTACAGAAATAAGAGTAGAGCAATGGTGCAAACCCCCTTGAATGCATTTGAATGACATTGCAATAGGTGTATATTACAGGTCACCCAACCAAACAGAGGAAATAGATTTAATTTTTTGCTCGTCAGTTAACTAAAGTATGTAGGAAGCATACCACAACAGTAATGGGGGACTTTAACTACCCTGACATCAACTCTGCACCTAGTGGAATATCAAACAAATTCCTGACAAATCTACCAGATGCCTATGACTCCCTAAAGATAGAAAAAGGAGCTAGGAGGTCAGCCATACTGGACTTAATTCTGACTAACAGAGATGAAATGACAGAAGATGTTGAAGTTATAGGAACCTTGGAGGGTGGGGGAAGTGATCATGCAACATTGGAATTTAACATTATGCAAGCACAAGCAATAGAACAAAGTCAAACTAGAATTTTGGACTTTTATAGAACTGATTTCAATAAACTTAGCTTGAGAAGGATATAAACCCTTGTAGGAAGTTAGCACCCACCCCTCTCCTAGAAAATTGAAATAGCTGAGGAAATATTAAAAAGGCAGAATATTTCCCCTAAGAAGAGTAGAAACTCAAGAAGCAGAAACTCACCCCAGAAGCAGAAGCTCACCCCCACCTTTGTTAATGGGTGGGCCATTAAGGCCTGGGCCAGAATACTTTACATAACAAGGAACTCCAGGTAAAGCTATAGAAATTGCCAAAAGCCCTTTTAAGGGCATAATCACCCAGCAAGGCTAGACCAAGCCTGGAACTCAGGACAGCCTACAGAGTTGCCCCTGGGAGTCTGACAACCAATTAGAATACAAGCTCCAATTCAAATCTCAACAGAGGGTATAAAACCCAGCACTCTCACTACCTCAGCCCTTTTTTTTTTTCTTGACCTTCTCACCTTGAGTATGTGATCAGACTTCTCTGGAGCTCCAGACCATGGGGTCCTGTACACCATTAAACCTTCCAAGCAGCCTCCATGTTTCCAGTGTCTTTTTCCCCACTTGGAACTGAACCCAGAAGGATATTTCTTTCAACACCCGGAAGGGGAAAACAACCTCAGAAGCTTTGAAAACTTTGAAATGTCAGAGTATAAAAGCCCAGTCTAGCACAATACCAATGAAGAAGAAAAACAACAACTCTTCAAAAGAAACCGGCCTATCTGCATAAAAACTCTTCGATAAATGAAAAGAAAAAAAAAGGACAAAGTATAAAAAGTGGAAAGAGGGCAGAATATCAGCAGATAGCCCAAATCTGTAGAGATGAAGTCAAGAAAGCAAAGGCTCAAATTGAACTAAAATAAAAAATAACCCAAAAACAAAAGCTTCTTTCAACACATAAACAAACAAACAAACAAAACAATGATATGATTGGTCCACTAAGGGGAGAAAATGGCAAGAAGATGACAAGCGGCAGGGAGAAAGCAGAACTCCTTAACTCATTTTTCTGCATCTGTCTTTACACAAAAGGAAAATACAGTCCAACCTATCAAAAAAAAAAAAATTACTGTAAAATGCAGATTAGGAATGAAAGTTAAAATAAGCAAGAAAATGGCAAAAGAATACCTATCCACTCTAGGTGAATTCAAATCACATCAGGACCAGATGGATTATCCCTCCAAGGTTCTGAAGCAACTGGCAATCACAAAATCAATCACAAAATCTCCAGAACCGTAAAGTCTGCAAACTTGAAATTTGGCACGTATGTTCCTCTTGGCTTCTAGGTGCTCACTAAGAAAGGATTTTTCAAAATGACCATCAAGAGCATTAGTATTTCCTATATTATTATTAACATGCTCGGATGCTAAGGAGTTCTACTCCCCCTCCCCACCTGAAAAGAAATCTGTTCCAAATGCAAAACACAAGCAGAGGAGTTTCAGTTTCAAAGCAGCAACCAGCTTGAGTACAGAACAGTTGAGCTAAGCCACGCCCAGGCTCCTTGCTGTCTCCTTCTTGCTCACACAGCAAATACTGTTTCAGTTTCCAAACAGCCCTCAACTCTCTCACGCACTGACAGGAGGCTAGCCAGACGAATACCGATGGATGCTGGTAGGCAGAGGCACAATTTTACCCCCCCTTATTTTCCACCCCAAAAATTAAACCCGATCACATAGTGTCATACCGAAGCACGGGTATCAAGCTAATCCTTGAATAATTCTGCATTCAGACAGGAAGTTGTGACTTCTTTTTTTGCACCTTTATATAAAAAAAAGCCAGGATTCAGCTCCACCCCCATCATTACTTTCATGCAAATGGTTCTTTTGTTGCATTCTAATGCGGTATTTCTCAACCTTGATGATGGTGGGTGGCAACTTCATGGCTGGCTGGAGGAATGCTGGGAGTTGAAGTCCACCCAGTATTCCTCCAAGTTGCCAAGGTCGAGAAACCCTGTTCTAACGCAAGGGACTGCCAACTTGGCAATGTTAAGGATGATGGACTTCAACTCCCAGAATAAAAAAGATGTTGAAACTCTAGAAAGAGCGCAGAGAAGAGCAACCAGGATGATTAGGAGACTGGAGGCTAAACGATTGCAGGACTTGGGCATGGTTAGTCTAGTGAAGAGAAGGACCAGGAGAGACATGATAGCAGTCTTCCAATACTTGAGAGGCTGCCAGAGAGGAAGGCGTCAAGTTATTTTCTAAAGTAGTGGTCGCCAACCAGTGGGCTGGGGACCACTGGTGGTCCGTGAGAAAATTTTGGTGGTCTGCAGAGAAATGTCACCCCCAAAGCAATTAATGCAGGCTGCGCGGGAACACAAGATTGTGCCACCCACATGGCCCGTGGGAACACAAGGCTTGCGTCGCTTGCGTTGCAAACAACACAAGGTAGTGAGGGGAGGGGGAAAAGGGCGGAGGGGGGGAATTTGTCCCCCTCGCCCCATGTGTCTCACCTGGCCACCGGGCTGCTTCTTTCCGCTTCTTTCTTCTTCTGCTTTTGGCTGCACACAAGGAAAGCAGCAAAAGTCTTTCTTTCTCTCCCCCAGAAATGATTCTTTGGGACCCTGCAAGGCATCCTGCTCCAAGAGGCTACGTCGGTGCAACAAGTCTCACAAAGACTCATTTCTGGCGGATCTTGGGGGAGAGAAAGACTTCCGCGGCATCTGTTGCTTTCCTTGCATGAAGCCAAAAGTCTCTCTCTCTCTCTCTCCCCCTGAGAACGGAGCTGGAGATGGTATCCTGCGATCCCAAATAAAGAATGATCAGTCGGTAGGAAAACGGGGTGGGGAATTTTCCTGAAAGCTTTTTTTGGGATTTTCCTAGGGTCTCTGCTGCTTTCTGCAGAGACCCTGGGAAAATGTCAGCAAGCCACCATCAGTCAAAATTCATGTTAGTGGTCCGTGGGATTTAAAATTATGAGTCTGGTGGTCCCTGAGGTCCAAAAGGTTGGCGACTCCTGTTCTAAAGCACCCTAAGGCCAGACAAGGAATAATGAATGGAAACTGACCAAGGAAAGATTCAACCTAGAAATAAGGAGAACTTTTCTGACAGAACAATCAACCAATGGAACAGAAGTTGCCCTCAGAAGTTGTGGGAGTTTCATAGCTTGAGACTTTCAAGAAGAGATTGGACTGCCATTTGTCAGAAATGGTGTAGGGTCTACCGCTTGAGCGGGGATTTGGACTAGATGACCTACAAAGTCCCTTCCAACTCTGATGATCTGTTATCTGACATGGCAGTCCAATCTCTTCTTGAAAGTCTCAAGTGATGGCGCTCCCACAACTTCTGAGGGCAACTTCTGTTCCATTGGTTGATTGTTCTCACTGTCAGAAATGGTGTAGGGTCTCCTGCTTGGGCAGGGGGTTGGACTAGATGACCTACAAGGTCCCTTCCAACTCTGATTATCTGTTAAAGCTGTTCTATTCTATTCTATTCTATTAGACTCCCATCTTTCGGAAATGGTGTAGGGTTTCCTGCTTGGGCAGGGGGTTGGACTAGATGACCTACAAGGAGCCTTCCAACTCTGTTAAACTTCTAATCTAATATGGAATTCCTCAGCCAGCCATGATGGCTGGGGGAATTCTGGGAGCTGAAGTCCATCCGGCTTTTAAAAACCGCTACAGTTGAGACATTCTTAACCCTTTCATAAGGCCAGGTGTTTTTTTTTTCTAGATTGTAACCGCTATGGAGAAAATTAGAGGAGGGGGGGCTTATGTTACCCCACCCCCCCAGAGCCCCTCCTCTCAATGAATAAGCACACAGACCAAACCCCAAAACCCGTGTAACTTTTTCCCAGTTCAACCCAGCTCTTTTGGACTCAACTCACTCCAACCAGCGGCTCTTTGGAGACCCCGCCCCCCGATTCGGGGGGACGGGGAGGGGGTTTAAAACGCCACGCCTCCCCCCTTCGGGGCTCCGCTTTCGCCCTTTCCCATCCCAAAGAGACGGGGGAAAAAAACAGCTGTCAGGCGCTCCAAAATAACCCTCCAGGAGGGAGGAATCGCATGCAAAAGGGGGCAGAGATTTGGGGGGTCCCGGAATGGAGGGGGGGGGGGGCTTGATCTTCCCACCTGCTCTTTTCCCTTAATTTCCCTCCGGCCCCCTGTCCCCCGAGCTCCCCCACCCATCCAGAGACTCAAAAGGCCTCCTTGCATTGTCTCTCTCCCGCGCCTGGCTTCCTCCTCCTCCGCCCTGCTTTGGTACCTCGATCCAAAAGCCGCGGCTCAAGATCGGGACTCACCGGCTCCCGCCCTTCGGATGGGGAAACAAAGGCCCGGGGAGAGACGCTGAGCAAGAGGGGGGGGTGGACCCCCAGACCCAAACTCAGCCCGCTCCCCCCGCCCCAACACCACCACACACAAACACACACAGCCGGCTCCCGCCTCGCCCCACCCTTTTCGCATCCGATCCGTCCTTCTTCGCTTGCCTACAACCCCCCAAACCCCTACCTCCCCGTCCGGCCGCTGCTGCGAAGGATAGGCTGGTCAATCCGGATGGGGAGGTGGCTTGGTCGTGGAAGGACCCCCCCCTCCCCTCCCCAAACTTCCCTCCGTCTCTCCTTCCTTCCTTCCTCTCTAGGAATCCCCTTCCCGCCATCCCCGGGTAACCCTTCAGAAGCCAAGAGGCAGTTTTGGGGTGGTGGGAGAGGAAGAGGGTGAGGGAGGGGGGAAGAGAGGAGAGGGGGAAGGAAAGAGAGGGAAGCTTGGACATGAATGAATGAATTATTTTATTGGCCAAGTGTGATTGGACACACAAGGAATTTGTCTTTGGTGCATATGCTCTCAGTGTACATAAAAAGAAAAGATACATTTGTCAAGAGTCGTAAGAATAAAATAGAATACTTTATTGGCCAAGTGTGATTAGACACACAAGGAATTTGTCTTAGTGCAGATGCTCTCAGTGTACGTAAAAAGAAAAGATACATTCGTCAAGAGTCATAAGGTTAGAATAGAATAGAATAGAATAGAGAACAGAATAGAATAGAATAGAATTCTTTATTGGCCAAATATGATTAGACACACAAGGAATTTGTCTTAGTGCAGATGCTCTCAGTGTACATAAAAAGAAAAGATACATTCGTCAAGAATTATAAGATTAGAATTGAATTGAATTGAATTCTTTATTGGCCAAGTGTGATTAGACACACAAGGAATTTGTTTTAGTGCAGATGCTCTCAGTGTACGTAAAAAGAAAAGATACATTCGTCAAGAGTCATAAGGTTAGAATAGAATAGAATAGAGAACAGAATAGAATAGAATAGAATTCTTTATTGGCCAAGTGTGATTAGACACACACGGAATTTGTCTTGGTGCATATGCTCTCAGTGTACATAAAAGAAAAGATACATTCGTCAAGAATCATAAGGCACAACTCTTAGTGATAGTGGTAGGTTACTAATAATCAAATCATACTAGGAAACAATAGAATAGAATACTTTATTGGCCAAGTGTGATTGGACACAGAAGGAATTTGTCTTGGTGTAAATACTCTCAGTATACATAAAGAAGGAACATTCGTTAAGAATCAAGAATCATAATGTACAACAGTTAATGATAGTCATAGGGTACAATCAACATCAAATCATACTAGGAAACAGTTTGTTTAGCAGAGTGATGGCTTTCGGGGAAAAACTGTTCTTGTGTCTAGTTGTTCTGGTGTGCAGTGCCTATATCTATACCATCATTTTGAGGGAAGGAGTTGAAACAGTTTATGTCCGGGATATGAGGGGTCTGTAAATATTTTCACAGCCCTTTTTTTGACTCGTGCAGTATACAGGTCCTCAATTGAAGGCAGGTGGGTAGTAATAGTTTTTTCTGCAGTCCTATAAATAAAACTATAAATTGTAAAGATACAAGGAACACTGTTATAGTTGTAAGTTGGAAGAGATAGGTAATAGAAAGGATGAGAAGAATTTATTTATTTATTGAATTTATATTGCTGCCTATTCGCCCACAACTCAAGAATAATAGCAATACAATCTTACTAAATAGTTGGAAAGTATTGAGAGAATTATTTGTTTAGCAGAGTGATGGCGTTTGTCCTTATGTCTAGTTGTTCTGGTGTGCAGTGCTCTATAGCGTTGTTTTGAGGGTAGGAGTTGAAACAGTTTATGTCCAGGATGTGAGGGATCTGTAGAAATTTTATATATCTTTACATTTACATTTTTATAAAAATAAATGTTAATGTTTAATTAAAAACTTTAATTATAATTTTTAGATATTTATATTTTTATATAAATATAAATAGCTATTGATGCCTGTAGATAACACTTAATGATAGTCATAGGGTACAATCAGCAATCAAATCATACTGGGAAACAGTCAATATAAATCGTAAGGATACAAGGGATAAAGTTACAGTCTTACAGTCACCAGCGGGAGGGGATGGGTGATAGGAACGATGGTGATAGGAATGATGCCATTTACACAGATTTATGGGGCGGGAGGTGGGGAGATATAAGAGATATGAGAGATGTAATGATGAAGTATTACTATCGCTTTATAAAGCCTTAGTAAGACCGCACCTGGAATACTGCATCCAGTTTTGGCCACCCCATTAACAAAAAAAAGATAATGAAATTTTGGAAAGGCTGCAGAGAAGAGCAACTAAGATTGTTGAAGGCCTGGAGACAAAAAAACATACGAAGGACGTCTGTAGAGATTCTCAATCCATCCAGCTCATGGTTGTCCCAAAGGTGATTTTTAACTGAACTTTCTTGCTTTTTCTTTGAAGATGTTTCGTTTCCTAGCCAGGAAGTTTCTTCACCTCTTGACAGGATGGTGGGAAATGGATTTATATTCCTTGCAGACAGCTGGTCATTTGCAGTTGGCTGGGGACCACTGGTGATCCATGAGAAAATTTTGGTGGTCCGCAGAGAAATGTCACCCCCAAAGCAATTAATGCAGGCTGCGCGGGAACACAAGGCTGCGCCGCCCACATGGCCCGCGGGAACACAAGGCTTGCGTCGCTTGCATTGCGAACAAGAGGTAGAGAGGGGAGGGGGGGAAAGGGCAGGGGGGGGAACTTGCCCCACTCCCCCCCACGCACTTCGCCTGGTCACCGGGCTGCTTCTTTCTTCTTCTGCTTTTGGCTGCACCCAAGGAAAGCAGCAAAAGTCTTTCTTTCTCTCTTTCAAACTCCGCCAGAAATGAGTCTTTGGGACCCTGCAAGGCATCCTGCTCCAAGAGGCTGCACTGACATGACAAGTCTCACAAAGATTCATTTCTGGCGGAGTTTGGGGGAGAGAAAGAAAGACTTCTGCTGCTTCTGCTGCTTTCCTTGCATGAAGCCAAAAGTTTCTCTCTCCCCCCCTCCCCCCCCCGAGAATGGAGCTGGAGACGGTATCCTGTGATCTCAAATAAAGAATGATCGATCGGTAGGAAAACGGGGTGGGGAATTTTCCAGCAGACTTTTTTGGGGGATTTTCCCAGGGTCTCTGTCCGCGGGATTTAAAATTATGAGTTTGGTGGTCCCTGAGGTCCAAAAGGTTGGAGACCCCTGCTTTAGAGGGTCCTTGAAGCACTTAGAGGTTTATTTGTGTCCTCAGGGTCACCTGAGTTGTGCAAATGGTTCCTGTAGTCTTCAGTTTTTTTCCTCTGGAAATCCATTCCTACTCCCACACCGTTCCAAGGGTATTCATCCCAAATTGTGCAGCTGAAAGTCTATAGAGATTGTCAGTCATCCAGGTCATAGTTGTTCCAAAGGTGCTTTTTTTAAGGACGCAATTGGACATTCTTGTTTTTTCTTTGAAGGTGTGTAGGAAGTTAACTCCCACCCCTCTTTCCTTTTTGAAGATGTTTCTATTCTCATCCAGGAACCTTCTTTGGTTCTGACTGGATGGGTGGGGGGGAGAATGGAAGGATTGGTATTAAATGGCCATTAGGGGGGCTGTGAAACAGATTCAGAAAATTATAATCCTATATTGCCATCTAATCTGTGGAGATTCTCGGTTATCCTGGTTGTCCCAAAGGCAACTGGACTTCCTTGTTTTTCTTTTTGAAGACTCTTCTTGGATGAGGAGTAAAACCAGGCTCAGTAGCAGTAACTGTGAGAGGGATCTTGGAGTCTTAGGGGACAACCAGCTAATAAGGAGCCAGCAGTGTGAAGCAGCAGCCAAAAAAGCTAATGCAATCCTAAATTGCATTAACGGAGGGATGCAATCGAGATCAAGTGAGGTAGTGATATCACTCTATAAAGCAGTGGTGGGATTCAAAAAGTTTTACTACCGATTCTGTGGGCGTGGCTTGGTGGGCGTAGCTTGGCTTGGTGGGTGTGGCAGGGGAAGGATACTGCAAAGTCCCTCCCCACCCCACTAACCTGCTTTTCAGCTCTGTTCTCTTATGCAGGGCAACCAAAGAAGACCCAGCCGATCAGCTGGGATTTGGGAGGCAGAGAATAGATGGGGATTTGCTGGTTCTCTGAACTACTCAAAATTTCCGCTACCGGTTCTCCAGAACTGGTCAGAACCTGCTGAATACCCACCTCTGCTATAAAGCCTTAGTAAGACCACACTTAGAGTACTGCATCCAGTTTTGGTTACCATACTATAAAAAACATGTTGAGACTCTGGAAAAAGCGCAGAGAAGAGCAACCAGGATGATTAGGGGACTGGAGACTAAGGCATATGAAGAACAGTTATAGGAACTGGGCATGGCTAATCTAGTAAAGAGAAGGGCCAGGGGAGACAGGATAGCAGTCTTCCAATATTTGAGGGGCTGCCACAGAGAGGAAGGGGTCAAGCTATTTTCTAAAGCGTCTGTAGGCCAGACAAGGAACAATGGATGGAAACTGAACAAGGAGAGATTCAACCTGGAAATAAGGAGAAACTTTCTGACAGAACAATCAACCAATGGCACAGCTTTGCCCTTGGAAGTTGTGGGAGCGTCATCACTTGAGACTTTCAAGAAGAGATTGGACTGCCTTCTGTCAGAAATGGTTTAGGGTCTCCTGCTTGGGTGGGGGGTTGGATTAGTTGACCTACAAGGTCCCTTCCAACTGTGATTATCTGTATCTGTAAACCAGCAGTGATGAAGCTCCCACCACTTCTGAAGGCAAGCTGTTTCATTGGTTGATCTTGGCTGCTTTAAGATGGCTGGACTTTAACTCCCAGAATTCCCCAGCCAACATGAGAGTTGAAACCCATCCATCTTAAAAGTGGCCAAGTTTTTGGAGAATTGGAAAAAAAAGTTGACTACTTCTGCATTGCTCCAAAGACAACTTCAGGGAGCTTTCCATGACATCACTGGCTGAACTGACTTCAAACAAATTTTTACTGCTCCTACTAATCAACGATCTGACTTGGAAAGGCATTTCCCAGTTTGTTAGCTTCCTTATTTTTAAAAACTTGGGTGTTTCTTATCTAAAAGAAAATATCTGATAATGAGAAGGTTGAATGAATCAACTGGACAACAGGCTTTTGTCCTTTATTTACAAACACACCCCAAGTAATACACAACAAGGATCATCTGAAATGTCATTACAACCATTATCTTGATAGCTCTACAATCCAAGAGGGATTAAAATATGGTCACAATTAATGACAGCGATTTTTATCTCGCAGCTGGTTTAACAATTTGCTCAAGAGAATTCCTTCATATTATGATGTCTATGGAGATTCTCAGTCATCCTAGGTCATGGTTGTCCCAAAGGTGCTTTTTGTTTCGAGAGGCAACTGGACTTTCTAGTCTTTTCTTTGAAGACTTTTTGCTTCTCATCCAAAAAGCTTCTTCAGTTTTGTTTTCTTTGAAGACGTGTCACTTCTCATCCAAGCACTGAAGAAGCTTCTTGGATGAGAAGTGAAACGTCTTCAAAAGAAAAACCAGAAAGTCCAGTTGGCTCTTGAACAAAAAAGGACCTTCATATTATGATATTTTATATGTATCCTAAATCCCACAAGTCTTATATTTGTCTCTTTAAGAAGAGGCCGCTCACAAAGGTTATTGTTTAAAGCCACTGCTGTATGGATTTTATAAGTTTCTTCTAAAGGTAGCAAAACTTCTATTAGTTCATTAGAAAAAAACTCATATTTATCTATAGCCAGAATAATTTCTTTGTCAACTCGTACTCCAACATACTTATCTATCCTAATTCATTTTGCTGTTGATACATTAAAAAAGCCTTTCTTATCAATTATTATTATGCACAACAGGAAATCACAGCTGCCAGTTCTTTAGCTCCTGTTGGCCTTCATTCTCATTTGAGTTATTCCCAAGAACCAAGAATGGTAGTGTATCAGTGTAACATATGTGTGGATCCAAGCAGTGTCGCCTTTTGCAGTTGTCAAGGGTTGTTCATGAATTTTTGCTGTGGCACCCAGTGTACCGTTAGCTGCTGAGCCCATGATGGACAGTTTATCAAGACAGCCTTGATCTTTCAACTTTGATTTTCAGATCTTGAGACTTCGTGATCTTCTCCAATTCTTTGTCTTCTATTCTACACCCTCTGGTATTGCCACATCCATTATCCACACCTTTCAACTACAGTTGAATCTGCTGTGTTATGTACTCAGTTTCTATTTGGAAACCCTACAATATTTTAATAATAACAACATTATTATTTATAACGTACCCTGATTTTCTAGTGTTCACTTACAATTTAGGGTAACTAAAGGTAAAGATTCCCCTTGTACATACGTGCTAGTCATTTCTGGCTCTAGGGGGCAGTGCTCATCTTCGTTACAAAGCCGAAGAGCCAGCGCTGTCCGAAGACATCTCCGTGGTCATGTGGCCGACATGACTAAATGCCGAAGATGCACGAAATGCTGTTACCTTCCCACCAAAGTGGTTCCTATTTTTCTACTTGCATCTTTCGAACTACTAGGTTGGCAGAAGCTGGAACAAAGTAATGGGAGCTCACTCCGCTATGCAGTGCTAGGGATTCGAACTGCCAAACTGCCGATCTTTGTGATCGACAAGCGCAGCATCTTAGCCACTGAGCCACCGTGTCCCTCTTAGGATAACTAGCAACAATTTTAACTAATAAAAGAGTCATTTCAAAAATGACAACGGACTAGTGTTGTATAGCAAACACAGACAGATGGAACACAAAGTAAAACATTATATAGAAGCTATGTCTACATGGAATGAACCACACCATAAATAAAGATATAGTCACATTTGGTGAAAGAACATGAAGAAAGGGAGCAGGGAATTCCACAGGTGTGGTACAGAAGACCTTTTCCTTTGTCTTGTTCAATTGTAGGTCTACCAGAGCTGGATGTGAGATGCCTTTTCTTTCTTCTGGGTCTCCAACCCAGCTTGGATAAAGCCAGGTTTCTCCATTAGAATAGCAATAGCCCTTAGACTTGTATACTGCTTCACAGTGCTTTACAGCCCTCTCTAAGCAGTTTACAGAGTCAACATATTGCCCCCAAACAATCTGAATCCTCATTTTACCCTCCTCGGAAGGATGGAAGGCTGAATCAACCTTGAGCTGGTGAGAATCGAACCTCTGGCAGTCAGCAGAGTCAGACTGCAATACTGCATTCTAACCACTGTGCCACCACAGCCCACCAGGCAGATCTCAGGAAAGGTTCTTAAACAACCTTATCCCCTTTTTAAACACTCTGGTTGGTTCAAAGAAACAATCTGTTAATTGCTGGAATCTTCTTCAAAGCCACTGTAGCCCTCTGGATTCATTGCAATTTCAAAAAGTCTTCAGGAAGGATTCACCAGAATCACCATTGTGTATTCAACAGAGTTGTTACATCATAACACTTGTGGGGTTTGTAGGGGGATGATGAAATGCCCGGAATCTAAGGCATTCTACCATTTATTTGAGCCTCTTCTCTTCTGAATGTGTTTATCCTGTTGTGGCAAGAGCTTTAAGAACAGAATAATTCTCATTTTGCCCAGGGCTTAGTTGATCTGCAAGGATCGATATGACCACTAGACGGTAGGAAAGACCCCCCCCCCCAAAAAAAAAAAAAAACTTTTTTGTTGCTCTCTAGGGGTCCTTTGG
The DNA here is from genome assembly GCA_023653725.1 of Bungarus multicinctus. NCBI lineage: Eukaryota > Metazoa > Chordata > Lepidosauria > Squamata > Elapidae > Bungarus > Bungarus multicinctus. The sequence goes on along the minus strand of CM042834.1, from coordinate 15,898,522 downwards.
AATTCTGCACCTCAAATTTTCTTCATCCACCCAACTCTGTGAGACAGGAGGAGGAACAGTAGCCTGAGTAAGTTAGACTAAAGATATCTCGTGCTAGTTGTTTCCGGCTCTAGGGGGCGATGCTCATCTCTGTTACAAAGCCAAAGAGCCAGAGTGTCTGAAGACATCTCCGGCTGGTCATGTGGCTGGCAGGACTAAATACCCGAAGGCGCACAGAACGCAGAACCTTCCCACCAAAGGTGGTCCCTATTTTTCTACTTGCATTTTTTTACATGCTTTCGAACTGCTAGGTTGGCAGAAGCTGGGACAAGTAATGGGAGCTCCCTCCGTTACGCGGCAATAGGGATTCGAACCGCTGAACTGCCGACCTTTCTGATCAACAAGCTCAGTGTCTTAGCCACTGAGCCACCGCGTCCCTTATCATTCGAAGTTACAACGGCACTAAAAAAAAGTGACTTATGACTGTTTTTCACACTTTCATCCGATGCAGCATCCCCATGGTCATGTGATCAAAATTCAGGTGCTTGACAATCAGTTCATATTTATGATGGTTGCAATGTCCTGAAGTCATGTGATCCCCTTTTGGTCCATGGGGAAGCCAGATTCACTCAACAACCATGTTACTAACTTAAGAACTGCAGGCATCCAACTGTGAAAAGAAAGGTTGTGTAAAATGGGGCAAAACTCACTTAACAACTGTCTCACTTAGCAACGTAAATTTTGGGCTCCGTTGTGGTTGTTGTAAATCGAGGACTACCTGGACCTCAAAGTCGTAAGCCTTATCCCTTTTGATTCTCCTCCCAAGGAGCATTCACCAGTGGTGGGGTTTCAAAATTTTTTCCTATCAGTTCGGTATGAGCACGTGCTTGGCGCGTGCATGTGCGCTTTGCACACGCACACACCAAATGCGTGCTTTGCATGCATGCAGTGTTTGCAATTCATCCGCTGCAAACCCTGTGTGTAAAACAGCCGACTCACGGCAATCCGCTGTGCCGCGCCAAGCAGCTGAGCTTGAAAATAAAGGTAAAAATAGAGCCAGGATGGGTGGAAGGACTAGCAGCTGATCGCCAGAGCGAACTGGTTCACTCACAGATGATCTTTGGAGCTACCTGTTCAGTTGAACCGGGCCGAACCAGTAGAATACCACCACTGGCATTCACCACTTTCGGGTTTCTCCCCCGTGAGTCCTTTGATGAGTGGCGAGTTGCATCTTCCGGCGAAAGCTCTTCCCGCAGTCCAGGCATGCATACGGCTTCTCCCTGGTGTGGACCTTCTGGTGGGAAAGAAGGTATTTGCCACTGGTGAAACATTTCCCACATTCGAGGCATTTATAGGGTTTCTCTCCCGTGTGGATCCTTTCGTGAGTGGTGAGATACACCTTCTGGCTGAAGCTCTTCCCACACTCCAAGCACGTGTATGGCTTCTCCCCAGTGTGGATTCTTTGATGGGAAATTAGATTCTTGCTACTGCTGAAGCTTTTCCCGCACTCCAGGCATCCGTAAGGCTTCTCTCCGGTGTGGAGCTGTTGATGGTGGGTGAGGCTCGCCCCGTGGCTGAACCTTTTCCCGCACTCCGGGCATTCATAGGGTTTCTCCCCGGTGTGACTGATCTGGTGGGAGTTGAGGTTCGACTGCTGAGCGAAGGCCTTCCCGCAGGTCGGGCATTGGTACGGCTTCTCGCCCGTGTGGATCCGGAGATGGGAAGTGAGGCTGGCGCTCTGGCTGAAGCCCTTCCCGCACTCCTTGCATTTGTACGGCTTCTCGCCCGTGTGGATCTTTTTATGGGAGCTGAGGTACTTGACGTCGCTGAAGCATTTCCCGCATTTGAAACATTCGTAGGGTTTCTCGCCCGTGTGTGTTCGGTGGTGGGAAATCAGGATATCTCTCCTCTTGAAGCTCTTGCCGCATACCTGGCACTGGAACGGTTTTTCCTCCATGTGGAGATAAAGGGAGGATTTACAACTAGAGATCTTCCCACACACCACACACTCATTTTTTCTCATTGCTTTCTCTCTTCGCCCTTCACACGCCTCACTGTTCAATTCAGAGTTTGTTATTTTCTTTTTTCTCTCTATTTCGCTTCCGACTGCTTCAAAAAATAAATCGCTCGGCCCTCCTATGGACCCATTCTGCTGTCTCTCAGCCTCTGGGGGGGAAAAAAAAAAGAATTCATGTTAAGAGATAAAAATCAAACAATGTGCACAAATGAGAATGACAAGGAATCAAAGATGAGAGAGATTTTGACATGTACAAAAGTTTTTTTTAAGCAAATACTCAAGTCAGGGACTGTGTAGTTCACAAAAACAAACCTTGTTGGTCATTTTAAAATAAACTTTAGACTTAGAATAACTTTATTGTCCCTTTGAATGTACACAAATCGGTATGCATCAAAAATACATTTAAAAACTTTGGAAGGATCAATTAGTGAAAAGGTCATAAATCTCTAAAAAAAACTATATAGGTAGTCCTCAACCTATATCCATTTGTTCAGCAACTATTCGGAGTTAAGACGACACTGAAAAAAAGCGATTTACGACCGGTCCTCACACTTATGACTGTCATAGCATCTCCACAGTCAGAATTGACTCCCAGGAGATAGAGACTGGTTCAAGCAAATAATAAAACCTCAAGTGTCTCTGTTACCTTGTTTCCCCCAAAATAAGACCCTATCTTATATTTTTTGCCACCAAAAAAGGCACCAGGTCTTATTTTCGGGGAAAGTCATCCACTGACTAACTTCACTGGTGCGCATCTCCCCTGGCCTTCTTTTCACTGTCAGAGGCCTTCAGGAAAAATCTTCTTCTGCCGCCGGCAAGGCTTTCCTGAAGGCCTCTGCAGCCGATAACAGAACTCCGGATCGATTCGGAGCTCTGTTATCAGCTACAGAGGCCTTCAGGAAAGACTGTAGAAGAAATGGGTCAGCAAGGTAGGTTTGAAGCCTGGCTACAACTGTCCAAAGGTAAGTAGTAGGGCAGCTTCACCCCCCGTTCCTCACCCTAGCTTAATTTTTACCTGTCCACTCTGGAATGGGTGGGAACTTAATTAGGGCTTACTTTGGGTGCACGTGTAAAAATCCATCTAGGACTTACTTTCAGGGTAGGTCGTATTTTTGGGGAAACAGTATTTATTTCTTGAATTTCTGCTCTGCCAAACTTTCATATTCGTGGCAATTTACAATAATAAAATGGAGCAACATGTACTACACAAGGATAAGATGAATAAAACCATCATTTTTAATCGTCAGCTAAGCGGTATTGACTGTTTGGGCCTGAAGGAGAGCCGTTTCTTTCTCCCCATTCTTCGGAAGATCATGATCCTGAGATCAGATTGCTTTCCACCCTGCTGCCTTTTGTAAAGCCCTGAAGGATTGCTTCTCTGCCTGCGGGACGGAGAAGGTTAAAATATCTCACAAATTCAACCGCAGTCGTTCAAAGACGTCTTTCTGGATGGATTGTCCTGAACTCAGAGAAGCATGGCCGACTGTTTAAAAAAATTCACAAGATGGCTTTGACATGCTGGTTTTGAGAAATGAGCGTCAAAGAGGGGTGGAGGCTTACCGAGAGAAACCACGATCCCCTTAATCTCCTCCATCACTTCTTCATGCAAAGCTTTCTGCTCCAGATCCAGCAGCCTCCGCTCCTCCTCTGTAAAGCTGAGAACCACCTTCTCCAACGTCACCAGACCTTGAAAGGAAGGAAATGTTTCCCTTGCACCCATTCTATGCCAGGTTTTTCCTACTGGGCAAAATCTGGGTCAAGCTGCAAGTAAGCATTATTCTGTTGTGGCCCGCCAGCGGCCAGTGGAGCTGGTGGCAGACTGGGACAGTGAGGAGATTGGGGAGGACCATGGGCCAGTCCTGGAGTCTGGGGAAGGCTCTGACGAGGACTCTGCATCGGAGGCAGAGATGGGACCAGGGCTGCCTTTGGAGTCGGAGATCAGTGGGGCAGAAGAACAGCTGGAGCCTGTTCCCAGAGTGCGTATGCGCAGAGCTGCCAGAAGAAGGGAACAACTAAGGAACAAGGATTGACTTGGGAGTAAAGGCACAGGTGGATGATGAATGGCCCCTCCCATAGGAAATAAAGAGGAGAAAAAGGGGACTGGTGTTTGCGGGAGACAATTAGTTTATTTAATTAGGGTGAAGATTTGTTCCTGACTCTTTGCCAAGTATTTTCTGGTACAGCATTGCCCTCGGAAGCTATCGGCCTGGCAATTCTCCAAGCCTGATAAGGTCTGCGGTAGTAAATCACTCTTGAAAGACTGTTTGCCGGGACTCTCCTGGATATGAAATGCTAGGAATTCACATTAGCTTAATAAAAAGGGGACAAGGAATCTGCTTCAGGATTTTGTGAAGCCTAAGTCAGAACATATCCGACTAAGCTACCTTTGGCAAATTCGGTGCCCTGCAGACAGGCTCCACTGATTAATTGTTCTGTCAGGAAATTTCCTCCTTAGTTCTAAGTTGCTTCTATCCTTGATTAGTTTCCACTCATTGCTTCTTGTCCTGCCCTCAGGGGCTTTGGAAAATAGCTTGACTCCCTCTTCTTTGGGGCAGCCCCTAAGATATTGGAAGACTGCTATCATGTCTCCCCTAGTCCTTCTTTTCATTAGACTAGACATACCCAGTTCCTGCCACCATTCTTTATGTTTTAGCCTCCAGTCCCCTAATCATCTTGGTTGCTCTTCTCTGCACTCTTTCTAGAGTCTCAACATCTTTTTTTAACAGCGTGGCGACCAAAACTGGAGGCCGTGTTCCAAGTTTGGCCTTACCAAAGCATTATAAAGTGGTATTAATACTTTATCTTGATTCTTGATTCTATCCCTCTATGCAGCCTAGAATTGTGTTGGCTTTTTTGGCAGCTGCAGCCCAGGGCTGGCTCATATTTTAAGTGGTTGTCCACTAGGACTCCGAGATCCCTCTCCCGGTTGCTACTATTGATCCAGGAACCACATATACTGCACCTGTGCAAGCCATTTCTATAAAGGTGTATCAATCTACTCGGTAAAAAAGAAGAGGCGTAAGGGCAGATCATCCAAGAGAAAAATCTCTCTAGCTATGTGGTGGCTCCCGGTTGACACCGACTTGATTAGCAACAACCCATCGTCCACAGGACCAGGGAGACCTGGATTCAGGTCCATCCTCCACCCCCTCGCCAGTGGCAACACTGAACAAACTGCATGTCTGGCTAGCGATGGCCAAAGCAGAGACTGCCCAGCCCATGATGCTGATGCGGGATGACCCGGAAGGCACGGCCAGGTTGCATTGGGCTGCTCTGCAAGCAGGTTGCTTACCAGATGCTCTTCGGACAGGCGATCAGATAACAGATAACCAGAGTTGGAAGGGACCTTGTAAGTCATCTAGTCCAACCCCGGCCCTACACCATTTCTGATGGATGGGAGTCAGAAATGGGAGTCAGAGATGAGATCAGAGGCTGCAGCTGCTGCTGCTGCTGCCTGCCAGGGTTTGCAAGCACAGGATGCAACCTGCACAGAGCACTGATGCTGCCCTTGCGCCTCCTGCATTTCTGCCAGAAGCAGGGCGGGCCTTCACTGGAAAGATTCAGTCCTCCATTTCACTCCGCCCCTATTTCCTTCCTCTCTAGGAATTCCTCTTTTATTCCTTAACCCCTCCACGACCGAAGAGCTCTAGGATGCGATGCCTTGTATCCTATGCATGTTTAAGCTCCTCAAGATTTGGTGGCCTGAAGGAATTACAGAATAGTAGAGTTGGAAGGGACCTTGGAGGTCTTCTAGTCCAACCCCCTGCTCAAGCAGGAGATCCCATGCTATTCTATTAACTGCACTCCTCCACTGACAATAAAATTCTTTATGCCTTCGGGCTTGAAATTTTGGGCTTGGACAATCTGGAACTGCGCCACCTGCGGTCCGATCTGAGCATAGTACACAAAATTGTCTTCTACAATGTCTTGCCTGTTAACGACTCCTTCAGCTTCTATCACAATAATGCATGCGCAAACAACCGATACAAACTCAAGGTAAACCGCTCCAAACTCGATTGCAGAAAATACGACTTCAGCAACAGTGGTCAACACCTGGAATGCCCTACCTGACTCCGTTGTTACACCCTCAACCCCTCGCAGCTTCCACCTCAAATTGTCTACCATGGACCTCACCCCATTCCTAAGAGGTCCTTAAAGGAGGCGTGCATAAGCGCACTTGCATGCCTACCGTCCCTGTCTCACTGTCCCCATTTATCTGTATTTACTTTGGGGTTTTTTTTGTATTTACCTTTGTTCCTGTTTATGTTCCTACCTATACTTGCTTCCTTGTACATGTTTGATAAACAAATAGGTAAAATAAATACATAAAATATTCCAGGCAAATGGCTGTCGAGTCTCTTCTTAAAAGCCTCCAGAGATGGAGCATCCATAACTTCTGGACTCTAGACTCCATTGCTTGATTGTTCTCACTGTCAGAAAATTTCTCCTTATACCTGGATCATATTACCATATGTGGTGGACGTGTGTGGAAGCCAGAAGATACTGGACTAAAATTCATATACATGGTTGGAAAAAATGACAAAACAACATATAGACTTGAAACCAGAGATATTTTTATTGGGTATCTTACCTGAGGGATATAGTAAAGAATTGATATATCTGATTATAAATTTATTATCAGCAGCTAGAATTGTATTTGCTAAAAACTGGAAAAGTGAAAAAAAATCTGATAGAAGAGCGGGTGATAAAGAAAATAATAGAATGTGCAGAAATGAGTAGATTCATTGGCAATTAAAGAGCAAAAGAAAAAGAATATTGTAAAATATGGGATTTATTTTATTCAATGGCTAGATAAGAAAATAGAGAAATGAAACATATTATAATATAATTATAACATAATAGTAAAGATAACACAATGAAATCATATATTATAACTGATTACTATGGAAAGAATTATAATTTGCTCGAAAAAGATGAAATAAATTTGTAATTAGTCTAAAGATTTAACAACAAGATAACATGATATAGATAGGTTTTTTTAACAATATGAATTTTAATCTAAACTTTAGAGGGAAAGATTGCTGATATTATGCACAAGAGATATGTACCAACTGACACACTGTACAATTGAAAGAAGGTGTTCATGTTTGTGTTGGTTTATGCTTTTTGTCAAAATAAAAAAACAATCAAAAAAAGAAAAAAGAAAGAAAACTTCTTTAATTCCAGGTTGCTTCTCTTCTGGATTAGTTTCCATCCATTGTTTCTTATCTGGCCACTGGGGAATGTAGACCTGTCTTACCCAAGTGGAGTACCTGTGGCTGACCAGATTGGCCCATATGACCTAAAGCCAGGGGTCTCCAACCTTGGCAACTTTACAACTTGGGGACTTCAACTCTCAGAATTCCTCAGCCAGTGCATGCCAAGATTGGAGACCTAAAGGACACTGGGAGTGGAGAAATCTTATTCTTCTAGTTATCCCTGAGTGTGGTACTTTAGAGCTAGCTTCACCTTTCCAAATGCCAACATGATGTACTCAATAAAAGGATTCTTGAACCTGAGCAAACTCTAAAGGAGTCTTGCGTTGATCAGAAGGATGACACTTGATTCTATCTCTCTATTAACGCAACCTAGGACTGCTCATATTTCTCTCCAGGTCATTTTTCTTACTCTCTACATCAATTTATCAAAATATTTTGGAGGAAAAAATCATAATACAGTTAGCAGACTAGTTAAACGTGGAGTGAATAGCAGGGTTGTTATATGGACTGATAACTCCCAGAATTCCCCAGCCAGCCACTTTGAATGATTAACAGATTAACAGTTGGAAGGAAGCTTGTAGGTCATCTAGTCCAGCGGTCGCCAATCGGTGGGCCGTGAGAAAATTTTGGTGGGCCGCAGAGAAATCTCACCCCCAGAGCATCCCCACAAAGCAATTAATCCAGGCCGCGCAGAAATACAAGGCTGCGCCACCCATATGGCCCGCGGGAACCCTCCCCGCCCCCTCACTCCTTACCCGGTAAACTTGCCTGCTAAATTGCTATTTTTCCTTTTTCCGACCATCATCTGTTCTGCTGTGCGGGGAGATTTAAATTAGCTAGGAAGCAGAAAATGGTTGGATTTCTTGCTTTTTAGCTAGTCTTTAGATCTTCGGCTCTGCTTTTAAGTACAGCCGAACCTCCCTTAGGACTGAAGGTTTGCTTGCAAGCAAATTTAGTGCAGACTCACGGCAAGCAAATTTGAGAGACTGAGCTAGCCAATGGCAGATAGATAGATCACTGAATGATTCTAGCAACTCAGTCTACCTGCTCTGCTTGATTTTGGGTAAAAGTTGCTCTTTTTTTAAAATAAAAAGTTCAATATTTACATTGCATGGTGTACTGGGAGTTAATTTTGTGAGTTTGCTTGCTAGCAAATTTTATGAGTTTTGTTGAAAGAAATATCCTTCTGGGTTCAGTTCCAAGTGGGGAAAAAGACACTGGAAACATGGAAGCTGCTTGGAAGGTTTAATGGCGTACAGGGCCACATGGCCTGAAGCTCCAGAGAAGAATAATCACATGCTTCAAGGTGAGAAGAGAAAGGGAAAAAGGGCAGTTCAGATGCTGAGAGACCCTTATATAACCTCTGTTGGGGCGCACCTTAGTGTTTCCTGTTCCTGTGCAAGAAATGAATCCCATTGGCTATCAGACTCCCAGGGACAACTCTGGTAGGCTGTCCTGAGTTCCAGGCTTGGTCTAGCCTTGCTGGGTGATTATGCCCTTAAAAGAGCTTTTGGTAATTTCTATAGCTTTTACCTGGAGTTCCTTCTTAGGTAAAGTATTCTGGCCCAGGCCTTGATGGCCCACCCATTAACAAAGGTGGGGGTGAGTTTCTGCTTCTGAGGTGAGTTTCTGCTTTTTGAGTGACTATTCTTTTTAGGAGAAATATTCTGCCTTTTTAATATTTCCTAGGCTATTTCAATTTTTCTAGGAGAGGGGTAGATGCTAACTTCCTACACGTCTAAGGAGATTCCCAGTCACATCCAGTTGTCATAGTTGTCCCATAGTTATCCCAGTTTTTTTTTTTCTTTTCAAGAGGCAACTGGACTTTCTGGTTTTTCTTTGAAGACATTTCGCTTCTCATCCAAGAAGCTTCTTCAAAGCTGGAAAAAGCACCTTTGGGATTTCAGACAAGCGACTGTCCAGTCTCTCCTTAAAAACAGAGATGGATATTCAGCAGGTTCTGACCAGTTCTGGAGAATCGATAGTGGACATTTTGAGTAGTTCGGAAAACCGGCAAGTACCACCTCTGACTGGCCCCGTCCCCTTCTATTCTCTGCCTCCCAAGTCCTAGCTGATTGGCTAGGTCTTCTTTGATTGCCCTGCACAGGAGAAAGGAGCTGGAAAGCAGGTTAGTGGGGTGGGAAAGGAATGGGAATTTTGCAGTAATCTTCCCTCAGGAATGGGGATTTCACAGTATCCTTCCCCTGCCATGCCCTCCAAGCCACGCCCTCCAAGCCACGCCCACAGAACTGGAGGTAAAAAAAATTTGAATCCCACTACTGGACTCTGCGGGAAGAGTTTGCAGGGCAGGGCTGGATAGAATGGAGGCAAAGCCAGAAGCCACATATATTCTCCTATCTGCTGGGGCTGGGAAATGGGGAAAACAGAGGACAGGGAACGGGGGGACATTTGGAGTTGAAAGGAACCAGAAGCTGCTCCTCTGCCCCACGCTCTCCCCAGGAGGGGTTTGGCTGAACAAGGGAATTGGAACATCCTAAAGCAAGGGGTCTTCCAACTGGATATCTTTAAGACTTGTGGACTTCAACTCCCAGAATTCCTGAGCTAACATGACTGGAGGAGGAATTCTGGGAGTTGAAGTCCACAAGTCTTAAAAGCTGTCAAGTTTGAAGACCCCTGTCCTAAGGCATTGTCATTTTGTGTTAACATTAATGGAACTTTGTAGGGTTTGTTAATCTGTCTTGGGTTTGGCAATTGTTTTTTATTTTAATTTCTCTTGGAGGCAAATACGGCCCTCCCTTGTGAGAAAAACGAAGGAGAAAGTGCTCCAAAGTACATTATTGAGTATTCCAAGTGCTTGATGGAAGTCGAATCCCATGTTTTACATCTAATAGGGGCCACATAGCTATAGTTGAGGGGCGGCCACAGAAGAGGAAGGGTGTGTGTCAACTTGTCCAAAAAACCTGAGGGCAGGATAAGAAGCAAGGGTGGAAATTAATCAAGGAGAGAAGCAACCCAGAACTAAGGATAAATTTCCTGACAGTGAGAACAATTAATCAGTGGAACAACTTGCCTCCAGAAGTTATGGATGTGCTGACACTGGAAGTTTTTAAGAAGAGACTGGACAACAACCTGACTGGCCAAGGGGGTTGGACTAGAAGACCTCCAAGATCCCTTTCAACTCTGTTATTCTCATCAAAAACATAATCAAAAAAGCGCAACAAAGAATGTTCTTTCTGCGCCAACTCAGAAAGCTCAAAGTGCCCAAGGAGCTGCCGATCCAGTTCTACAGGGGAATTATTGAGTCTATCATCTGCACCTCTATAACTGTCTGGTTTGGTTTTGCAATCCAACAAGACAGACACAGACTTCAGAGAGTAATTAGGACTGCAGAAAAAAACAGTTACTACCAACCTGCCTTCCATGGAGGACCTGTATACTGCACGAGACAAAAAGAGGGCTGTGAAAATATTTACAGACCCCTCACATCCCGGAGATAAACTGTTTCAACTCCTTCCCTCAAAACGACACTGTAGAGCATTGCACTCCAGAACAACTAGACACAAGGACAGTTTTCCCCAAATACCATCACTCTGCTAAACCAATAATGCCCTCAACACTGTCCAAATATTTACTAAGTCTGCATTACTATTACTATTGCTATTACTATTAATCCTCCCATCCTTCCTTTCACCCATCTCCTCCCACATAAGACTGTATGACTGTAACTTTGTTGCTTGCATCCTTACATTCATATTGACTATTTCCCAGTATGATTTGATTGCTTATTTGTACCTTGTATGACTATTATTAAGTGTTCTACCTTATGATTCTTGACGAATGTTATCTTTACTTTTTATGTACACTGAGAGCATTTGCACCAAGACAAATTCCTTGTATGTCCAATCACACTTGGCCAATCAAGAATTCTATTCTATTCTATTCTATTCTATTCTATTCTATTCTATTCTGTGCCAAGGCTGGTTGACCCTGCAGTTTGCAGCCCAGAAATGTGTGGAGAGAGTGTGTGTGTATGTGGTGTGTCTGTGGGTGGGTGGGCAGAATCACTTCCCCCGTCAGATTTCTGCCTGCCATTCCCCCCTCCCCCAGCTGGCAGAGGTCCTGAGAGGCTGAAGAGTTAAACTGACCGAGATCCACTTCCCAGAAGGGAAGGGAGAAGCCATTGGAAGAAGGTGCGCGCTTGTCATTTTAGGGGGGGGGGAAAGGGCGGCGTTTCCTCTTCCTCTCCAGTTGCGGGGGAGGGGGGAAGGGAAGCGTGCAGCTGGGCTTCCAGAAGCCGAGGGGGGGGGGGTCCCCCCGCTCGAGCCGTGACGCCGGAAAGCCCGGGTAAACGACAGCGGTTTTGGGGGGTTGGTTAGGAAGAGAGAGAGAGATGCCCTTTGCAGCAACGGGCACGGGACGAGCGGCGCGCGCCTTTTCCAAAAAACCTCGGGGGGGAAAAAAAAAGCGGTGCGCGAGACCTTGCAAGCGTGGAAGGAAGAGGGGAAGCCCTTCTCGGCCCTTTTACACCCCCTCCCCCCACGTACACTTTCGCACCTTCAACACCCCGTCCCACACACACACACACACATCCACACATTGCACACAAGGCGATTTAGCAAAGATTAGACAGCAACCTTCTTCGAACAGCTTTTCTCCAGAGGTTGTGGATGATTCATCAACTGGAGGTTTTTAAAGAAGAGACCGGGCAGCCATTTCTCTGAAATGGTATGGGGTCTCCTGCTTGAGGACGGGGTTGGACTAGATGACCTCCCTTCCAGCGCGGTCCGCAAAGCCGCAACTCTCCGGAGGGTGACTGTTACCACACCGCCCAGCATCCCCGGACGGGGATCAGGGGCTGAGACTCGTGAGGGAGCAACAACAACAAAATCAGGGTCAGCTGCCCTGCTCTGGATTTGGTTGTATGGCGGGTTTCACACGGGGGGTGGGGGGTGGCGGGTTGGACTAGTTGATCTCTACAGCCCCCTTTCTAATCCATTTCTTGTATTTTGTCGCCACGCTGCAGGGAGAAACCTTAAGTACTAAGTAGGCAGACGAGGCTGTTGCTAAAAGCTCCAACTTGCCTTCTGCAGGGACCCCAAAATTAAAAATTTAAAGATTCGTTTGTTAGCTCCCAAACATATCCCTAACTAACAATAGGCACCCAGACTCTCTTTATCTAGTCAGGATTAGAGGAAATAAAGGTGACCGGAGGATATTATTATAAATCTAAAATTTTTGGGTAACCTTTGGCATAAAGTCCATAAAGGGCCATAAAGTCTTTAATTCTTCGGGGTATTATTTATTTTGTCTGTGGGAACCATTGCCAAGGGCAAAACTCATTCTATTGTGGTAGGCAAGGGGGCCATACCTAAGAGGAAAATAATAAAAGAGTGAGTTGTATTAATAAAATGTTGGATGTTAATAATAATAATGATGATGATGATAATAATAACAATACAATACTTGACAACACAGTATCATCAGTAGACCTTCAAACTTCTAGGTTCTATTATATCACATGACCTAAAATGGACATCTAACACAAAAAACATCATCAAAAAAAGCACAACAAAGAATGTTCTTTCTGAGCCAACTCAGAAAGCTCAAACTGCCCAAGGAGCTGCTGATTCAGTTCTACAGAGGAATTATTGAGTCTGTCATCTGTACCTCTATAACTGTCTGGTTTGGTTCTGCAACCCAACAGGACAGACACAGACTTCAGAGGATAATTAGGACTGCAGAAAAAACAATTACTACCCACCTGCCTTCAATTGAGGACCTGTATACTGCATGAGTCAAAAAGAGGGCTGTGAAAATATTTATGGACCCCTCACATCCTGGACATAAACTGTTTCAACTCCTTCCCTCAAAACGACACTATAGAGCACTGCACACCAGAACAACTAGACACAAGAACAGTTTTTCCCCGAAAGCCATTACTCTGCTAAACAAATAATTCCCTCAACACTGTTCAACTATTACAAAGTCTGCACTACAATTACTGCTAATCTTCTCATCACTCCTTATCACCCATCCCCTCCCATTTGTGATTGTAGGACTATAACTTTGTCCCTTGTATCCTTACAATTTATATTGACTGTTTCCTAGTATGATTTGATTGCTTATTGTACCCTATGGCTATTATTAAGTGCTGTACCTTATGGTTCTTGACTCTTGACAAATGTATCTTTTCTTTTATGTGCACTGAGAGCATTTGCACCAAGACAAATTCCTTGTGTGTCTAATCACACTTGGCCAATAAAGAGTTCTATTCTATTCTATTCTATTCTATTCTATTCTATTCTATTCTATTCTATTCTATTCTATTCTATTCTATTCTATTCTATTCCATTCCATTCCATTCCATTCCATTCCATTCCATTCCAGCAGGAAGTAACCATTTGTGCTTTCACACCCTGGCTGTGATTGGAATTGATAAATTACAGGTGGATAATTGTGCCTGGAGATATGTACATGTTTTTTTTCTTTTAATGATCCTATAATCCCTTTCATCGGGGTGGAATCGGGGATGAATAGAGCTGAGCGTTTACTGGCCGGATGCCCTTCCTGACGCCTAGATGGAGCTCACAGCAGATATTTTTCTCTTTGTGCCCAGAGAGAGAGAAATATCTGCCATTACCTAGCATCGAACTGACAGCCTCCTGGTTGTGAGACGAGAGCTCCACCTCTAGGCCACCTCTAGGCTCAGAGATATGTATGTGTTTATTTCGCGCTTATGTGCCTAACGCTGGCCTTTCCCAATTGAAAACACTCTTCCAAACTTGTGTTTCTCCAGGAGTCGAATGAAGCTGGTCATGAGGCATAAAATAATGACGGAGAAGGGGAAAAATCCAGATGCAAAACCCGAAAGAGAATTCCAAGAGGCCCTCAAAGCTGGGGTCACCCTGGAGAAGGCAGGAAGAATGACGAAAGACCTTCCAGACTGGGAATGCGGAAGGTTTTGGCAAAATGGGGGGCTCCAGTTCAGTCCAAGAGCGAGGCGGGAGATCGGCGGCTGAAATATTTGGACCCCCGGGCTGCTCTGAAGGCCATGCAGTCCTCTACGCAGGAGGATGTGGTTTCTGAACCGTGGGAGAACGCTAAGGCCTGCCTGGCCTCCTTGGAAGGAGCAGCTGAAACTTACTGGAGATACAAAGGATGGGTGGATCTCAGCAGAGAAACTCAAAGGGAGAACGAGCAGGCCAACGCTGCCAAGATGGACGACTACTGGAAGGTAGGGCGAGGATGTCCTGAGGGAGGATTCGGCGGCCAACGACACCCAGCGAACTCTTTTCAGAGAGTTCCGTTACCAGTGACGTGGAGGGTCCCCGCGAGGCCTGCAGCCGCCTCTGGTACCTCTGCCACCGGTGGCTGAAGCCAGAGAGGCACACCAAGGAGCAGATCCTGGAGTTGGTGATCCTGGAGCAGTTCCTGGCCATCCTACCCTCCGATCTCCAGAGATGGGTCAAAGCCGCCGGGCCTCATACCTGCGACCAAGCGGTGGCCCTGGCTGAAGGCTTTCCCTCAGGACGGTCACAGGAGGTGAGGACTTTAGAGAAAGCTAACTTTCTAATGCAGGGGTCGCCAACCTTTTGGAGCTCAGGTAACCACCAAAGTCATAATTTTAAATCCCTGGGAAAATCCCCCAAAAAGTCTGCAGGAAAATTCCCCACCGATCATTCTTTATTTGGGATCGCAGGATACCACCTCCAGTTCCGTGCTCAGGAGGAGAGAGAGAGAGAGAGAGACTTTTGGCTTCATGCAAGGAAAGCAGCAGAAGCAGCAAGAAGTCTTTCTTTCTCTCCCCTAAAGTCCACCAGGAACAAGTCTTTGCCGATGCAGCCTCTTGGAGCAGAATGCCTTGTAGGGTCCCAAGACTCATTTCTGGCGGAGTTTGGGAGAGAGCAAGAAAGACTTTTGTTGCTTTCCTTGTGTGCAGCCAAAAGCAGAAGAAGAAAAAAGCAGAAAGAAGCAGTCCAGTGGCCAGGCGGGGTCCCTCCCCTCACTATCTCGTGTTGTTCACTAGGCAAGCCATGTGGGCGGTGCAGCTTGGATTAATTGCTTTGGGAGGGACATTTCTCTGTGGACCACCAACATTTTCTCATGGACCACCAGTGGTCCCTAGCCTACCGGTTGGCGACCACTGTTCTAATGGGAATAGGCTAGCGCTAGGGAGGGGTCCAAGACTATAGAGGGAGGGGGAAGTTAACTGTTCCAGGAAGACCAGACTAGGAAACCAAAGTCATCCTGTCAACTCATACATCATTCCTATGCCTGTGTCCTGAGTTGACATTAGAAGGAGGGTAGAAAGGCCTGAGGGAGCAGCGTGGTAGATGAAGGCCAGAAGCATATTCCATGCTTATCTTGTGGAGATTGTAGCCTAGGCTACTGGATCTTCTACCCACGAAAATCCTTCATTGGAGAGAGTGATTGATGACATCCAGCCTGTGAATGTGTTGCGGGTGGGGGGAAACAGGGTCATAGGTGATAGTAAATTATGTGTCTCAGAGTTGGCTTCATACGGGTTAGTGCCAGACTTGTTGTTCGTAATAAATCTTTTGAATTCTTTTGAAGCTTGACTCGAGGCTCATGATTATTAGGGCAATCGTCGGAACCCTGACACATGCAGGCCAATATGACTTTTATTATAGATCTGGTAATAGAATCTTGCAAGTCTTGAGTGTACTTTCTCCTCTCTCACTCTGGAGTGTCCTGAGTCAGCTATACTGGAATTCTGGGAGTTGAAGTCCACAAGTCATAAAGGGGTCATAGTTCCCCATCTCTGCTTTAGATGTACTATGAACACCCCCTCCCCCTTTTCAATTTCTTTTTTTTTGAGGAACATGTATGATCTCTGGATGTGATGGGTCTTTATGTGGGAGAAGAAACTGGCATCCTCGCTTTGCGAAATCTCCCCAACCTATGTTCCCTTCTCTGTTTCTTGTTGCTAAATATAAATTTTGGGGTTGTTTCAGGGACCAGGTTTGGTGCAGGAGTTGGCTGAGGGGTTCTCCATGGCCGAGCGGACTCCAACAGGGACCGGAGAGAGACAAGACAGTGCTGCCGGAGTCAGGCCGGAGCAGGACGGCGACAGTGACTCAGAAGGTAAGGGCTCGTGGCGGGCTGCTGTCTCCCGAGATTCCTGGATTTTCAGAGGTTGTTTTAAGCAGAACATCAGCCCTTCAAAGTAGGCCAGGTCAAGAAACAAATCTTGCAGGATTCTTGTGGGATAAATTAGCAGAACCATGGAAGCCTGATCCAAACCTTTACTGTTCTTTTTTTTAAGGATAACAAGGCAGGTGTCAGCTTTGGAAGCCATATTGAGACCAGATGCTCCCACGCTGCCACATTTTGAGCCTGGGAAAGTGGGAGGGGGGGAATTTCTTGGAGTGTACGTAGTTAGACATAATAGCATTCTTTTTTTAATTCAAGGTCATGTTATTTTGCGCATAAGTGAGGGGAAGTCTCGAGCTGGGATGGATGGGGATTGGGCCATGTGATGTGATGATGGGTGCACAAGGTGGATTTTGTAGTTTTTATTTATTGTTAGGAAGCCTGGAACTTTCAGATTCAGGATTCCCCAGTTGAGCCAGTTTGCTATCCAAAATAAAAGGAACTTTTGAGAAGATGTCTGTCTTGGAACTATTGGTTAGAGTGGAGGTTTGCAGGATTGTTATCAGTCTCTCTCCTACTTTCTACTTATTCAGGGCTGAAGCAACGGTTTCTCCTCTCCAGCCTGCTTCTCAAAACCAGAGCTAAATTATTCTAGCGTGTTTCCCTAGTAAAAAAAAGACCTATCCCAAAAATAAGCCCCAAATTTATTTTTTTAAACGTGTGCCCGTTTGAGTATATCTAGCTAGACAAAATAAAATTCTTTTGCTGGTTCAAGGTCACTGAGTGTGGCGCCTAATGAAATGGGAATAGGACGGACGGTGATTGGACCATGTGATGTGGTGATGGCTAAGGGGGGATGGATTTGTAGTTTTGATTTTGGCAAGGAAGCCCAAAACTTTCAGATTCGGGATTCCACAGACCTGCCAGTTACTATCCAAATAAAGGTACCTTTGAGATATGTCTGTCTTGGTGTTATTGATTGGAAGGGAGAGTTGTTGGAACGCTGAGAACATCATAGTTGAGAAACGGCTTGGAACCATCTGATTGGCCAGTTGGAAAATGGGATATTGGGACTTTGATGTGGCAGCCATGCTCTGCTTGGTTTCTTGAGTAATCCTTTTTCCTCTCTGCCCCTCCCCACAGATGACAAGTGGGTGATTGAGACGAGGCAAGGGGATCTCCAGTTGGAAGACGCCGAGCCAGTGAAATTGCTGCGCCCGCCCTTTGCAAGAACCTTATTGGTCGGAAGAAGATGGAGACGGCCCTGCAGCTCTTGGGGATGGAGCCAGCCAGAAGGATGAGGACAACCCCGGTCAACACAGACCTGAAGGGTTTCCTCCAGCAGAAGAAGACGGGGACTCAAGTCAACCCGCCATGGCCCGAAGACGGCATAGAAGTCGGGAAAAGAAGACCTGTGCTGTGTGCGGCAAGACTTTCAGCCGGAGCACGGTGCTCGCCGCCCATCAGAGGACCCACACGGGCGAGAAGCCGTTCATGTGCCAGAATTGTGGGAAATGCTTCAGCTTCAAGTCCACCCTGGTTGCCCACGAAAGGACACACACGGGAGAAAGGCCCTACACCTGCGATCTGTGCGGGAAGAGCTTCACTGTCAGCTCGGTCCTCACCAGGCACTACCGCGTCCACGTCGAGAAGAAGCTCTTCAGCTGCGCCGAGTGCGACAAGAGCTTCACTCAGAAGTCTCAGCTGCTCAGCCACCAGAAGATCCACTGTGAGGGAGAAGCCCTTCAAGTGTGCCCAGTGTGGAGAAGGTTTCAGCCGGAGCTCTAGCCTCAAGAAGCATGAGGGCTCCCACACGGGAGAGAAACCCTTCAAATGCCCCGATTGCGAGAAATCCTTCAACACGTCTTCCCAGCTGGTCAAGCACCACCGAGTCCACACCGGGGAGAGGCCCTACACCTGTTCAGAGTGTGGGAAGAGCTTCAGCCAGTGGCAGATTCTGATGGTGCACCAAAGGACAGCATACGGGCGAGAAGCCCTTCAAGTGCGCCACCTGCGGGAAATGCTTCTCCGATCGGGCTGTCCACATTCGCCACCAGAAGGTCCACACGGGGGAGAGGCCTCACCAGTGCCCCACTTGCGGGAAGAGGTTCACCCACCGCACCGTCTTGGTGAAGCACCAGAAGATCCACGCCCGAGAAGCTCTGAGCTTAGCCAAATCGCAAGAGGAGCCGCAGCGTGGCGAGGAAAACTTCACACAAGTGGGCAAGATGGACGAAGGCTCAACTATGAAGGATGCCGATGGGCAATGCTCTTCCTCGAGCCTTCCCTAACTTTTTTTTTTTGGGGGGGGGGGGGGGGGCTACCAGATACGTCCAGAGCTCATGGTCTTCCTGGCTAAAACAGATGGGAGTTGCACTCCATTAAAGACAACCGTGTTGGCCTGACAGCACAGGACTCTGCTGTATTGTGCGAAGATGTATATGTATCAAGACAGTCAGCATGTCTACAATCACACTGTGGCAAGCAGTCACTTTCCCAGGGCCGAGCATGATGGGATAGGCAACACTTGACACCTGTGGGGATCCTACACCCCTCGGTCCCCTCATTGTCAGGATTCCGGAATTTACCCCCATTTAAATCACGAGTCTCGAGCTTCCAAAACTTCAAAAGTATTTATTGGGAGTTAAAAGGTGCGGCATTGCCTGGGTGTAGCCGACTCTGAGGCACATCATTCATTGTCACCCTTGACCCTGGTTTTCCTCCACCCCCTGGGTGTATCGTAATTCATATTCTCCAATGGGACACATCCATAGCCCAGAGTCATCAATCAAGCTCTCCAGTTAGAATTTTGCACAGCAGAAACTTCAGCCACCTAGTGACTATCTTTGACAACATTTATGGAATGCAGTTTCGGTTTGCAAGCTGTTGCACTCCTCCCTTTCCCCTCCCTTTCTGTTGGCAACTCTAAAAGACCATAGAACTATTTTATGAGTTGGCCCTCATCTTCCATGTTGTGACTGTCTCTGTGTGTCTTCCAGATGCAAGTTGCCGGTGTTGTAGTCGAGTCTTGGCGAAGTCAATTTTTTCAAGATCTACTTTAGCTATGCACTACAGTGATAAAGGAAGCAGTTAATGAGGAGAGATCTTTCCCCATTTGTATACAAGGCATCAATTAGTAGAAGAGAATGTGTCCAGCAGAGAAATCACCTCATTTCTTTTCATTCAATTCCCCATCACAGTGTGTTGTTTTGTTGCCACTGTTCTTTGGTGGTTGGTCTCCACTGTTTCTCATTTTGGACACCAACATGCTGTTGTGTTTCTGTATGATAAAGATAAGAGGATAATGTATAGCACAGAAACGGATTAAAGCAAACATTAGAAGTGCCTCACAATTAGCCTGTTTCTAAGCTTGCCTTTCGTTTGCTAACGCAGTTGCTGCCGAATATAATGCTTTCATTGTCTATTCACTGCAGGATGAGGCCCTCTTCTGCATGTTTCCAACCAATCCTGAGGGAGGGCCGTTTTTGAAGTTGTATTGGCAAGTGGAAGGTATAGACCAGGGGTAGGGAACCTTGGCTCTTTTATCACTTATGGACTTCAACTCCCAGAATTCCTGAGTGAGCCATAAAAGGTTCCCCATCCCTGGCCTACTGGTTTTTCAGTTGTGGGGGAAATCAATTTTTGACTGGAATGGGACTGTTTAATATACAAATGTAGGACGTATTCTTTATATTCTTTATATATCCTACGTTTGTATATTAAACAGTCCCATTCCAGTCAAAAATTGATTTCCCTCACAACTGAAAAACCAGTAGGCCAGGGGTGGGGAACCTTTTATGGCTCACTCAGGAATTCTGGGAGTTGAAGTCCATAAGTGATAAAAGAGCCAAGGTTCCCTACCCCTGGTATAGACCATAATCTGCTTAAATGCTGGTCCAATGTGGGTTGGCAGATGTGATCATGATGGGGTATCCATCATGGCCTGTTCTCCTAGGGAGGCCCTTCTGGATATATACATGTCTGATGATATAACCCACACAAGCCCCTTCGCCTCATCAAGCTCATAGGAGGAGTGTGTGTATATGTGTGTGTGTGTGTGTAAAAGAAGAAACAGACATCTTGCGATCTCCAGAACTAAAATTATATTTATTATACCTAATAAGCTTTTGTCAGCCTCTGCTGACATCGTCAGAGTACTAAGCTACCATTAGAGAGATCTGTGCCTTTATATATCATTAATCAATTTAGCCATTGCATGCGTAATAGGCCCTTCCAACAGCCTCCCACCTGTAATTAATTCTATTGTTTTTGCTTCCGTCTGTTTCTTTTTTTACAAGTATACCTGGAATTTGTATTTTTAGAACACACACACACACACAATGTAAAGGTAAAGGTTCCCCTAACACAGGGGTAGGGAACCTTGGCTCCTTTATCACTTATGGACTTCAACTCCCAGAATTCCTGAGTGAGCCATAAAAGGTTCCCCATCCCTGGCCTACTGGTTTTTCAGTTGTGGGGGAAATCAATTTTTGACTGGAATGGGATTGTTTGATATACAAATGTAGGTCATATAAAGAATATATAAAGAATATGTCCTACATTTGTATATTAAACAGTCCCATTCCAGTCAAAAATTGATTTCCCCCACAACTGAAAAACCAGTAGGCCAGGGATGGGGAACCTTTTATGGCTCACTCAGGAATTCTGGGAGTTGAAGTCCATAAGTGATAAAAGAGCCAAGGTTCCCTACCCCTGCCCTAACACATGATAGTCATTCCCAGCTCTAGGGGGCAGTGCTCATCTTGGTTACAAAGCTGAAGAGCCAGCGCTGTCCAAAGACGTCTCCGTGGCCATGTGTCCGACAGGACCAAACGCCAAAGGCGCACGGAACACTGTTACCTTCCCACCAAAGGTGGTTCCTATTTTTCTACTTGCATTTTTTTTACGTGCTTTCGGACTGCTAGGTTGGCAGAAGCTGGGACAAGTCACGGGAACTGACTCCATTACACGGCGCTAGCCACCACGTCCCATATATAGACATACACGTAAATCAAAACAAGGCAAAAATCGAGTACTGCAATGAATATTAAATAAATAAATAAAGATAGATAAATGATAGACAGACAGGCAGATAGATTTTGGCCTATGTTCCTTCCACAGGCCAAAACAACCTCAAAAACAGCCCTCAGGACCGTATTGGTTGGAAACATGCAGAAGAGGCCATCCTCCTGCGGTGGATAGACAATGGTTAAAATGATGATATATTTATATCCATTGATAGATTTACTTGCCTTATTTTTATTCACTTATTCAATTGACTGCTTTGGTTAACGGCTCAAATCTTTTAAGTGAGCAAATGACCACAAGGTCATATAACCAGAGGTGGTATTCAGCTGGTTCTGACCAGTTCTGGAGAACCGATAGTGGAAATTTTGAGTAGTTCGGAGAACCGGCAAATGCCACCTCTGACTGGCCCTGCCCCCATCTAGTCTCTGCCTCCCAAATCCCAGCTGATTGGCTGAGTCTTCTTTGGTTGCCCTGCATAGGAGAATGGAACTGGAAAGCAGGTTAGTGGGGTGGGGAGGGAATGGGGATTTTGCAGTAACCTTCCCCCAGGAGTGGGGAGGGAATGGAGATTTTATAGTATTCTTCTCCTGCCATGCCCACCAAGCCACGCCCTACCAAGCCACACCCACAGAACCGGTAGTGATTTTTCTTTGAATCTCACCACTGCATACAACACAAACATGTTGCAAGGCTAAATCGTTAAGGGCCCACGAAATAAATAGTGTAAATATCTGGTAAGAAACTTGTGGCTTAAGTGTAGTTCTTCTCCGAAGAGAAATGGGCAATTAAGAAATATGAAAAACAAACAAAAAATGTTCAATAAATCAAGATCCAGAATTGGCAGCTGTGCGCTTCCACTGCCCAAGCCAGGTGGCTTCTTCCTGCAAACAGGACAAAGCTGGGAGCATCATTGGACTGCGCTGCCCTGCTGCACTTGTTCGAAAGCTTTCGTGTTCGGGACCCAGTGAGAAGAAAAAGCAGGAATCCCCGTCACCAGCTGGCCAGGCAGGCAGGCAAACCACAACTGGGCCCGCTTGGCATCTGCTTTGTGTTCTGACTTAGGTTTCCCCAACAGCATGAAGCTGAGTCTTCGTTCCGATAAACCTCTTACTTCGTTTATAGTGAATTCCTCTCCAGTCAATAGTCTCCCGGTCAATAGTCTTTCAAGATATTTCGCAATTACAGACCTTTATTAGGCTTGGAGAGTTGCCAGGCCGATATCTTTCAGAGGCCACCCTGTAGCAGACAATAATTGGTAAGAATGCAGGAACAGATCTTCACCCAAATGAACTAATTGTCTCCCGCGAAACCCCACTCCCCTTTCGCTCCTCTTTTATTCCCTATGGGAGGGACCCTTCGCCGTCCACCTGTGGCTTTACTCCCAAGTGACTCTTATTCCTTAGCTGTTCCCTTCTGCTGGCAGCTCTGTGCATGCGCAAACTGGGAACAGGCTCCAGCCATTCTTCTGCCTCACTGATGTCCGACTCCAAAGGCAGCTGATAACTGTCAGACGGCCCTGGCCCCATCTGCCTCTGATGCAGAACACTTGTCAGAGCCTTCCCCAGACTCCAGGACTGGCCTACGTTCCTCCCCAACCTCCTCATTGTCCAAATCTGCTGCCAGCTCTGCTGGCCACTGGCAAGCCACAACACTTGGTGCCCACTTTCCTCCTTCTATTTCGCAAAGCTACTCAGAAGGGTTAAGCTGACCCAGTTGTGTCACCCAGAGTGGAGCCTGGGGAATGGTGTGGGCATCGGTGAGGTTTGATTTAAGGGCGAGGTATGTGAAAATGCAAAGAAAATATTAAAAAACATTGCAATGAAGAGTTTATGCAGGTAGTCCTCAACTTACAACAGTTTAGTGACCGTTCAGAGTTACAAGGCACTCAAAAAAAGTGACTTAGGACCGTTTTTCACCCAGTGACCTTTGCAGGATCCCCATGATCACATGACAAAACATTCAGATGCTTGGCAACGGGTTCATATTTATGAAGGTGACAAAGTCACCAAAATAGGTAAATTCCCTTTAATACCTCCAACTTGGCCTCCAATGTCCAGTTATCATCAGCTGGAGAAAAAAACACTCCCAAGAACAGTTTACACAGGAAAGAAATGCAGTCCGAACCCAAAGTAAAGATAAATTAGAAATAACAAAAGCAACACAAACCACACTGATGTAATTAACACGACAGGCCAGGATGATAAATTGCAGACTTCCAAAAGATAATGCAGTACCCACAGTTGGGAGGATGCCAAAACCCAGATAAGCCTAAAGATAATGCAGGCTTTGCTTCCAGCAAGATGCTGTGTGCAAACGCCTTTCTTATATCCTGTTCTCCCAGCTGCAACTAATGAAAGGGATCAGGACCCTTTTCTCTCCCGTAAGCCATGTTGCTCCTTTCTCTGTTCCTCCCTGCGTGCCCTAGGATGAAGAGGGGGTGGCCCTCGGTCTTCCTCTGAATGCCCAACTGGACTGTGCTCTTCCCTCATTTCTTCCACAGCCACCGGAGCCCCACTCCCACGCCCTGTCAGCTGCTCCATCTCCCCCTCAGAATCTGACTCCAACAAGGGCATGACAGTGGCAGGGTCTTGGGGTCATGTGATCAGTTTCTGCTACCTTCTGATAAGCAGATCAGTGGGGAATCCAGATTTTCTTCACAGCCGTGTGACTAAGGATTCCCTTAACAACTGTGGCAACGACAGTTGTAAAATGGGGCAAAACTCGCTGCACAAATGTTTCCCTTAGCAGGATACATTTTGGGCTCAATTAGGGTCATAATGCAAGGACTACCTATAGAAAACCCACCCTGGGTTTGATGGCAAAAACAAGAACAAAGAATAATTATTTCTCCTCCCCTTTACATCCTGTTTTCTGAATTGCAGGTCTAATATTTCAGAGTGGGGGCAGCCATGGGAAGGTAACATAGAGGTGCAGACTGAATTTACACAATGGAAGTCTTTTTTTTTCTTTTTTCTATCACCAGTTATAGATAATTATAAGAACAGCCCCTTGCGGGATTATTAGAGGCAGATAGGAAACGAAACTTGCAACTTTGGTAGGTTCAAAAGTTCTGTGTAGGCTGCTTCTTACTTTCGTGTTCCTATACAGTTGCGCTTCCACTGGTATAACTTTTCTACTGGTGACAGCTGTTTGGATGTGGGATGCATATGTGCATGTTTCAAAAGTCTCCACTGCATACCGAGGCTGTGTTCCCAGAGAAAATGTACTTAAGTATTCAATATTTAGGATAGGAATAGGAGAGAAGAACAGAGTTGGAAGGGACCTTGGAGGTCTTCTAGTCCAACCCCCTGCCTAGGCAGGAAACCCTACACCACTTCAGACAAATGGTTATCCAATCTCTTCTTAGAAACTTCCAGTGTTGGAGCATTTACAACTTCTGGAGGCAAGTTGTTCCACTGATTAATTGTTCTAACTGTCAGGAAATTTCTCCTTAATTCTAGGTTGCTTTTCTCCTTGATTAGTTTCCACCCATTGCTTCTTGTCCTGCCCTTAGGTGCTTAGAATAGCTTGACTCCCTCTTCTTTGTGGCAGCCCCTGAGATATTGGAATGCTGCTATCATGTCTCCCCTAGTCCTTCTATTCATCAGACTAGACATACCCAGTTCCTGTAACCATTCTTCATATATCTTAACCTCCAGTCCCCTCATCATCTTTGTTACTCTTCTCTGCATTCTTTCTAGAGTCTCAACATCTATTTTACATCGTAGTAACCAAAACTGGATGCATTATTCAAAGTTTGGCCTTACCAAGGCATTATAAAGTGGTATTAATACTTCACGTGATCTTGATTCTATCCCTCTGTTTATGCAGCCTACAACTGTGTTGGCTTTTTTGGCAGCTGCTGCACACTGCTGGCTCATATTTAAGTGATTGTCCACTAGCACTTAATCGCTAGCGAACTCCATTACGACTCTACGAGGCATAGACCAGACAACATTTACAACGGCCCACCCATATATGAAATTTTTAAAAAGTCCAATCTCACAAATCACACAACTCACAACATCTGAGAAGCAGCCAGGTTTTAAGGATTTATTTAAATCAGTGTTTCTCAATCTCAGCAATTCTTAAGATGTGTGGACATTTCAATTTCCAGAATTCCCCAAGCCAGGATGGGGGTCATATGGATTCTTAGGGAGAATATCTTGACAGCTGGTTTCTTGGGTCTCATTAGAGGCCATTGCTTAATTTGTGGAACCTGATTCTGCTGGATTATTTTTATTTATTTATTAAATGTATACACTGCCCATATTACCATTGGGAGTAAATAGTATGGGGTGGGCAGACACTCCCTCCAACAACCAGGCCCTCCCTAGATCATGACATTATGGATCAGCGGTTTTTTTTTTCAAACTTGGCAACTTTAAGATGGGTGGAACTTCGACTCCCAGAATTCCTCACAACCAGCAAATTCCTCTTCCTGTTGTGACTTTTTTTTTTTTTTAAAAAAAGCCAGGCATTAAAATAAACAATGTTTTCTGGGCATTACAAGTGCTTTTTTTTGTATATAAAAAAACAAGTCCATAGTTTCCTTTTCTTAAAAAAAAATAGTTCTGATTTTTATCAAATTAGTCCCATTTTTACAACTTTGGAGCTTTGGTACCTGAAGGTGCAATGTGGATAAGCAAAAAAGATTTTTTTCCCCTTGCACTTTCTACCTCCCTTGAAATTATTTCCCTAAAAATATAGGTGCAGAACCCGAAGAAGGGTTGAGTTTTAGGATCCCTAAACATCCAATAAATGGCTTAGCATGGCCCAAATATAAGGCTTAGGGGCGCAAGCAACAGAATACTGCAAAACACTTCGTGTAAAAGCAGAGGGCTCCAAATTTGGCAACTTTTAAGACTTGTGGACTTCAATTCCCAGAATTCTGAATTCTGGGAGTTGAAGTCCACAAGTCTTAAAAGTTGCCAAGTTTGGGGACCTCTGATGTAACATTTTCCAGTGGATTCAGGCTCTTCCTCATCAATTTCATCAACCCCATCCCACATAGTTTATTTGGTAATTAATGGATTTGGAATTAACGTTGTTGCTTTCGGCTGTTTTCGTATTCAGAACATCCAAATGTCTAGCTCGATGATGCTCTACGAAATGTGGCCTTGTATAGAAACTTTCCCCACAATAAATGCATTTATAGGGCTTCCCTCCTGCGTGGGTCTTTTGATGGACGACCAGATTCGAATTCAGATTGAACCTTTTCCCACACTCCGAGCACTGATAGGGTTTCTCTCCGGTGTGGATTCTCAGGTGCCTGATAAGGGCGGAGTTGCAGGTGAAGCTCTTGCTGCAATGGGAACACGCGTACGGTTTCCCCCCCGTGTGGGTCCTCTGATGGGCGTCGAGCTGCAAACTCATGCTGAAGGATTTGCCACATTCCGAGCACTGGTACGGCTTTTCTCCCGTGTGCGTTCGCTGGTGGGCGACAAGGTTGGAGTTCAAGATGAAGCTTTTCCCGCCGTCGGCACAACGGAGGGGTTTCTCCCCCGTGTGAATTCCCTGGTGGGCGTTAAGGCTCGACGCCACGCTGAAGCTTTTCCCACACTCTGAGCATTTGTAGGGCTTCTCCCCCGTGTGGGTCCTCCGATGCACGCCGAGTTGGGAGCTCACGCTGAAGGTTTTGCCACAATCGGGGCATTCGTGGGGTTTCTCCCCCGTGTGGGTGCGCCGGTGTCTGCTGAGGCTCGAATTGCAGCGGAAGGTTTTCCCGCAGGCCGCGCATCCGTACGGTTTGTCTTCCGTGTGGATCCTCTGATGCCGGACGAGGCTGGAACTGCAGGCGAAACCTCTCCCACAGCGAGGGCACGGGTAGGGTTTTTCCCCCGTGTGGATTCTCTCGTGGGCAATGAGGTTGGAGCTCTGGCTAAAACGTTTCCCGCAGGCCGAGCACGCGTAAAGTTTTCCCCCTGTGTGGATTCTTTGGTGGGCAACCAAGCTCGATTTCAGACTGAAGTTCCTCCCGCACTCCGGGCAGGCGTAGGGTTTTCCTTTGGTATGGATCCGCTCGTGGGCGACGCGGCTCGAAATCTGCCGAAAGCTTTCCCCGCACACAGGGCATCTGTACGGTCTCTCCTCCATGTGGATTCTCCGATGAGCAACCAGAGTCGATTTCTTGCCAAAGCTTTTCCCGTAACGACGGCACATAGATGGTTTCGCTCCGGTGTGGATTCTCTTGTGAGCAATAAAGTGGGAGGTACTGCTGAAGCTTTTTCCGCATCGGCTGCACACAAGTTTCCTCTTGCCTTTGGGTGCGTTGTTTACATCTCCTGCTCCATTGCGAAGGGGCTGAGTCATGTTTTTCCCTGCTTGCTCTTCCTTGTTCGGCTTGTTTTCCAAATTCTCTTCCTCCTTCGGAGTGTGGGAATTGGATTTACTGAACAGTTTCTCGCATACGCCTAATGGGTCAGAGTTATCCGGACTGGAAATGGCCTCCTTCTTCTCTTCCTCCTGAGCCCTTGGCCTTTGAATTACTGAAACAACAAATTAAGTCAAGTGATTAGCCCATAAAGATGAGGAAAGACAGAAGAAAAACATAACGGCTTTTAAAATCTAAGGGACCGGTTTGGACAAAACTCAGCAGCAATTTTTTGTGCGGCTGTTGATAAAAATAGGATCGCCAACATGATCACCAACGTCCGATAACGGATATGGTGTCAGCGTTCCAACTAACAAACTCCAAACCAATAAAACAGGCATTTCCTCAAAGTTCCATTTTATTAGAGTTGTCATGTTGGCACATCTGGGATAACCCGAATCTGAGAGTTCTGGGTTTTCCTTTCCCAAAACAAAAATCAAAGATTCATCCCCTGCACCCATCAGTCCATCACATGGCCCAATCAGATCTTCATCCCAACTGGAGCCATTCCTCCGGACACTCCTCTCCAGGTGCAGGGCAACATGTCCTCGACTCTCTGAGAAAGAATGTTGTGTCTAATCTTCTATCTAATCTTCTGCAGAGGAATTATTGAGTCTGTCATCTGCACCTCTATAACTGTCTGGTTTGGTTCTGCAACCCAACAGGACAGACACAAATTTCAGAGGGTAATTAGGGCTGCAGAAAAAACAATTATTACCCACCTGCCTTCAATTGAGGACCTGTATACTGCATGAGTCAAAA
The DNA here is from genome assembly GCA_023653725.1 of Bungarus multicinctus. NCBI lineage: Eukaryota > Metazoa > Chordata > Lepidosauria > Squamata > Elapidae > Bungarus > Bungarus multicinctus. The sequence goes on along the minus strand of CM042834.1, from coordinate 15,870,069 downwards.
AGAGGGCTGTAAAAATATTTACGGACCCCTCACATCCCGGACATAAACTGTTTCAACTCCTTCCCTCAAGACGACGCTATAGAGCACTGCACACCAGAACAACTAGACACAAGAACAGTTTTTTCCTGAAAGCCATCACTCTGCTAAACAAATAATTCCCTCAATACTGTTCAACTATTACAAACTCTGCACTACTATTACTGTTAATCTTCTCATCACTCTTTATCACCCATCCCCTCCCACTTGTGACTGTATGACTGTAACTTTGTCGCTTGTATCCTTATTGGTACTGACTGTTCCTAGTATGATTTGATTGCTTATTGTACCCTATGACTATCATTAAGTGTTGTACCCTATGATGCTTGACTCTTGACTAATGTATCTTTTCTTTTATGTACACTGAATGTGTGTCCAATCAATGGCCAATGAAGAATTTTACTTCTACTACTACTCACTATGAAATTTCCCCTCCCAAATTCCTAGGCACTGAACGTGGCAACCTCAAAGCTTCCAAGTAAAAAATGGCTTCCAAGGCTGACATATGGCAGGAGGAGGAGGAGGAGGAAGAGGAAAGAGTTTTTTTTTCACTCTGATTACAAAATCGATACTCCTTGGATACACCACCACAATACCACATCAGGTATATTGGTGATTTTTTTCAAAAGATAGGCACTATTGTACAATGGCATACAGGTAGTCCTTGACTTACGACCACAATTGAGCTCCATAATTCTGTTGCTAAGCGAGACAGCCGTTAAGTGAGTTTTGCCCCATTCTTGCCACCGTTGTTGCTAAGTGAATCACCGCAGTCGTTCGTAACACGGTTGCTAAGTGAGTCTGGTTTCCCCATTGCTTGTCAGAAGGTCGCAAAAAAACTAATGTTATGGCTGGTTCAGCATACCGCTAAATCCCACCTCTGGCTGGCTCCGCCCACCCTGCTCTTCCCAGAAGTCCCCACATGGCCCATTTTGGATGTGAGGTAAGTGAAGGGCCCGTGCGAAGGTTCGGGGAGGAGGAAAAAACAGGCTTCCCCGAGGCTCTGGAAGTCCAAAAACAGGCCTGTTTCCAGCCTCCGGAGGGTCTCCAGAGGCCGGAAAGGCCGTATTCGCCCTCCCAGAGGCTTGAGGAAAGACTCTGGAGCCTCCCCCATCGTGGTGCAGGAGGCCTATTAGGTCACGCTCCCCATGGCCACGCCAGCAACTGGGCGGAGAACCCTTTGCTAAAATTTTTGAAGCTCACCCTTGGTCATAAGTCACTTCTTTTCAGTGCCGTTGCAACTTTGAACGGTCACTAAATGAACTGTTGTAAGATCACGTGAGGTACTAATACCACTCTATAAAGTCTTAGTAAGGCCACACTGCATCCAGTTTTGGTCACCACACTATAAAAAAGATGTTGAGACTCTAGAAAAAGTACAGAGAAGAGCAACCAGGATGATTAGGGGACTGGAGACTAAGGCATATGAAGAACAGTTACAGGAACTGGGTTTGGTTAATCTAGTGAAGAGAAGGACCAGGGGAGACATGATAGCAGTCTTCCAATATTTGAAGGCTACCACACAGAGGAAGGGGTCAAGCTATTTTCCAAAGCACCCGAAGGCCAGACAAGGAATAATGGATGGAAACTGAACAAGGAGAGATTCAACCTGGAAATAAGGAGAAACTTTCTGACAGAACAATCAACCAATGGAACAGCTTGCCCTCGGAAGCTGTGGGAGCACCATCACTTGAGACTTTCAGGAAGAGATTGGACTGCCATGTGTCAGAAATGGTGTAGGGTCTCCTGCTTGGGTGGGGGATTGGACTAGATGACCTATAAGGTCCCTTCCAACTCTGATTATCTGTTATCTGATAAGTCGAGGACTCCCTGTACAATGTTGTTGGGGGTTCCTATATTTTTAAAAAGCACCACAAAGTAGCGGCTTCTGCAGGGGATGATTAAAAGAAAACAGGACCTGGAAGTTGAGCCGTGAATTGTGAAGACGTGGTTCCCAATAGCTGAAAGACAATCCAGTTTACCTTGGCGCTCTGGATCTACATTCTGGGGGACGGGACTTCGCTCCATCGGGGACGCAGGAATCTCTCCTAGCTCCATCAAACGTGGCTGTTTGGGGAACCACAATGCCTTCCCAGCTAGAAAAAGGATATTAAAAGTGGTTTTTAGCAACGCTGGCTGTTAAGCTATACCGTTCTGAAATTTGCTCTTCCTTTTCTGTTCAGAAGATAAACAGGCTTTTGTGTGTGGCACAAAGGCAACACAGTCAGTTAAGTAATAAGAGTCCCTTTATTATCTCCAACTTTGCCCTCCAATGTCCAAGTTACTTTCGGGCTGGAGAAAAACTCTTCCAAGAAACAGCCTTTGACTGCAGAAAATTCAGTCCAAAACAAGGTACACACAAACTGTAACTTAAAATCTAAACAAACCAAACTGAGGTAATTAGTTTGGGAGGGCAGAAGCAGGAATTTCAAACTTGAAAGCACGGCAAAACTCTCAACAGTTGGGAAGATGCCAGAAACATAGATAACTAAAGTCAACACAAGATAAACTTACGTTTGCTCCCAGCAGCTGCCGCACTCAGCATGCCTCTCTTTTAAACTCTCATTCCCAGGTGTGGCTAATGAAGGGAATCAGGGCCCTTTCCTCCCCCATAAGCCATGCAACTCATGTTGCTCCCTTCCTCCCTGAGTGCCCTAGGATGAAGAGGGTGTGGGCCTGGGTCTTCCTCTGAACTCCCTCTCCCTTGTTCTACCTCTGCCCTGCTCTGCCCAGCCGGACTTCGCCCTTCCCCAGTTTCTTCCCCAGCCAATGGAGCCACACTCCCACTCCCTGTCAGCTGTTTGGCTTCCTCCTCCGAGTCAGATTCTGATAGGGGCACAACATCTCTCTTCTCCTTTATTGAGACTCTCTTCCTGTCTCATGATAGTTTAGTACAGCGTTTCTCAACGTTGGCAGCTTGAAGAGGTGTGGACTTCAACTCCCAGAATCCCCCTGTCCCCATGCTGTCACCAGAGGGATTCTGGGAGTTGAAGTCCACACCTCTTAGAAGTTGCCAAGATCGAGTAATACTGGTTTAGATCGAAACTCCCTTCCATCCAGGCCTTTCCTGACACACACACACACACACAAATTAATATAAATATATTATAAATCATTATTGTTAAGCAAATTAAATACCCAGGCAACACAATGTTTATAAGAAATGTAACTAATAAAAAGTCAATAAAATTGTATATGTATAAAAAAAAGACTACAACTTCCATGGTGCCCAGCTAGAGCCCTGTGATCCAAGATTTCAGCCAGTGGCATTTCCATGGAGATTCTCAGTTATCCCAGGTCATGGTTGTCCCAAAGATAATTTTTTTCAAGAGGCAACTGGTCTTTCTGGGTTTGTTCTTTGGAAGACATTTCGCTTCTCCAAGAAACTTCTTCAGCTCTGAAGCAGCTTCTTGGATCAGAGCTGAAGAAGCTTCTTGGCTGAGAAGCGAAACGTCTTCAAAGAAAAACAACAGGAAGTCCAATTGCCTCTTGAAAAAAAAGGAATCTTTGGGTCAGCAGGTTCCCCTGAGCTTATACAGAGTGCTTTTTTTTTTTTTGCTCTCCAAGGTCTTCTGAGCAGTCCTCAAAATTCCCAAATTACTTTGGTGGATTTGAAGCTCACCTCCTCCTCCTCTGAAAGGCGATTCCCAACCCGGCGGGGGCGGCGACCGATGGGGACTGTAGTCTCTAGATCCTGGGATGGGGAGTGTGTGTGTGAGTGTGTATGGGGACTGTAGTCCCCAGTCTAGATCCTGGGGATAGGGTGTGTGTGTGTGTGTGTGTTGTGTGTGTGTTGGGGGGGGAAGGGCTGAAAAGCTGATTTCAGCGCCCCGCCCCTTTCGAACCCCCGGAATTCTTCCGACGCCCCGACTTCAAAGGAATCCCCTTCGAATTCTTCTGACGTCACAATCGGAGTTGTTGCTTGGATCGCAGCTTTCTCCTTTGAACGTAGCACCACGCGGGAAGGGCGGCAGCTTGTGGGGGGGGGGGAGGGTTAATCAAACCCCATGGAGTGGGATTTTTTGGGGGCGGGGGCTGGGGAGGTTTGAAACGACCTGAACTCCTTCCTGTTCTGGAGAGATCAAATCCCGTTCCCGGCTGCAACCTTCTTACCTGTCTCCGGATATATAACCCCGCCATCCGGCTGGGAAGATCGGCCCCTTCCTCCCAGAGCCAGCAACAGTCGAGCGGAGCCGCGGTCCAGCGCCCTCTGCCGGTCGCCGGCGTGCGTGTTTGTGTGTGTAGATTTCCATATGGCCGATCCGGCCTTTAGGCGCGTTCTCCCCCCCCCCCCATCCCCAACACCCCCACCCCAGTCGTGTGAAAAAACGCCTTTCTCCTGAAGCGACTGGGATTTCCCTTTGTTTTCAATCGAAGGCTCCTGAATTTGGGCGAACGAGAGCGGTTTCTGAATCAGAATCGAGCTGGGAGGGACCTTGGAGGTCTTCTAGTCCAGTCTCCTGGTCAAGCACACTTCAGACAGAGGTGACTCTCTGGTCTCTTCTTAAATAGACTCCCATTGGAAGTTAATTAGAATTAGGCAAATGTTTCCTTTTACAGAGGAATTACTGAGTCTGTCATCTGTATCTCTATAACTGTCTGGTTTGGTTCTGCAACCCTACAGGACAGACATGGACTTCAGAGAGTAATTAGGACTGCAGAAAAAACAATTGCTACCAACCTGCCTTCCATCGAGTCCTTGTATACTGCAAGAGGACTGCCAATATTTACAGATTCCTCACATTGTGAGATGTAAGACCCGAATTATTCAATTCTCACAACACATAATTCAAAGGTTTATTAAAGAAAATAAGCGTTTGCAAATGGGCCTTCAAGTCCCTTCCCAAGTGGATTGGGTACAAGAAGAGCAAGCTTTCATATTCAAACAATTCATTTTTATACCCCCCTGCACAGAACACGCCACACCTAAGAAGCCTTCCCCACACACGCCCCTATTCTCTATATTCTAAACTATAAGTTTGAGGGTCAGCATGACATTGTTTTCTGTGTTTCAGTGTCTTATCTTAATTTTGCTGCTGGGTTTTACCTTGGGAGGATATCCTTTGTCTTATTTAATTTGTTGCTTAGCCTGGGCAGATCTTCCCGTTTTCCAAGAAAATTATAATAATGTATCATGTACTTGTAGCTGAACTCATTTTAGGTTATAGGGTGGGGGTTTATGCAGAGAAAGAGAAAAAGAGGAAATTAACAAGAAGCATCAGAAAGAGCAAAAGAGAATCTTCTAGTCTAATTGTATGAATCCTATTATAAAAGAGTAACTTATAATTTTCTCTCAACATCCCGGACATAAACTGTTTCAACTCCTTTCCTCAAAACGACGCTATAGAGCGCTGCACACCAGAACAACTAGACACAAGGACAAACACCATCACTCTGCTAAACAAATAATTCCCTCAACACCGTCAAACTATTTACAAAGTCTGCACTACTATTACTATTAATCTTCTCATCACTCCTGATCACCCATCCCCTTCCACTTGTGACTGTATGACTGTAACTTTGTCGTTTGTATGCTTACGAATTATATTGACTGTTTCCTAGTATGATTTGATTGCCTATTTGTACCCTATGACTATCATTAAGTGTTGTACCTTATGATTCTTGACAAATGTATCTTTTATGTACACAGAGAGTATTTACACCAAGACAAATTTGTTTTGGAGCGGCAATGAAGAGGCACACACGTATAGTGATTCAGTCTTTTTGTTTATTTGCAGGAACACCGACTGACTCGGCGGCGCGGCAGCCCTTCTTTTAAAGGGCTCCCGCGCCTAAGCCAACCAATGACGGCGCGAGGATCTCCCGCCGGAATGTAGACCAATGAGCAGTAAGTATTTCAAATATTAACCAATCCAGAACACCCCTCCCTCCTTGGTCCAGTCTGACCAATCAGGAGCCGCGCCTATGTTACGTAATCACGTAGATAGGCGGGGCTCCTGTGAGTCCGACTGGACCTGCGCGGCTCAGTTGCGTCGTTACCATCGGCTGGTGCGGAAGGACCTGTTGCTCCTCTCGCCTCCGGCCCTGGAAACTTCGAGCAGGTCGAGCCGGCTGCGTCACTACCAACGGGCCTAACTGGGCTAGTTGACGTGGCCATGCCGCTCCCTGCTCGGCCTGGATTATCGACGACCCTGTCAGATGTTACAGCGGGACGTTCTTCAGGATCAGGTGCGTAGCAGCGCGACCCGACCGGAGCTAGAGTTGAGGGTGTGTGTGTGTGAGTTAGGGCGTCATTGTTTGTTAGTGTGCTTCCCTTATCCAGACTGCTTGGTGGTTGCTCCCCTTCCCCCCCAGGAAAATCGCCAGGTCTGGGATGGGTGCGAGTTCGAAGTTGGTCTATGTGTCGCTTCCAGCTTTTGCCATCAGCGGTGGTAAGCCGGTAAGAACGGGGTCCGGTTAGATGTGTGATGGTGGCTGGCACCCATAAGGGGTGCCCTACCAGGTTTTTAGCGTAAACTAAATCCCCAATTCGGAATGTTCGGACTTTGGTTGAAGAATCTAGGGGTTTCTCTGTAGAGTAGGTGGGGTGTAGTCTATCGAGAGGGGAACGTAGTTTTCTCCCCATAAGTAATTCAGCAGGAGTTTTGTTAGTAGTGCTATTAGGTGTAGTGTGTTGGAGGAACAATAATTTGTCGATGCGTGTTTGTATAGGGCCCTGGTCTAACTTAAGAAGGGACTCCTTGGTAAACCGGACCATGCGCTCGGCCCGTCCATTCGCTGCCGGATGTGCCGGCGCGGTTAAAGCATGGCGTATGCCCAAACTTGCTAGGTAGCCCTCAAATTCTGTAGCCGTGAATTGAGGGCCGTTGTCAGATACCAGGACGTCTGGTAAACCATGGGTGGCAAACCAGTGACTGAGCTGTCGGATGACAGCTTCAGAAGAGGTTGATTTCATGAGGCTCACTTCTAACCAGTTGGAATAAGCGTCTACCAGAATCAAGAAGGTATGTCCCTTAGTCGGACCTGCAAAATCTATGTGGACTCTAGACCAAGGGCCCCTAGGTAGATCCCACTCAGTAGCTGGTGCCTTTGGGGGTGAGGGCCGGGAAGTCTGGCAGGGCTGGCAACCCGCGACCCAGTCGGTAACATCCTTGTCTAACCCAGGCCACCATACATAACTTCTAGCTAGACTTTTCATCTTTACCACCCCGGGGTGTCCCTCATGCAATAGTTTCAAAATGGGATTTCGCAGTTTTTGTGGAATGACCACTCGATCCCCCCATAGTACACAGCCTTTTAGTACGGACAGTTCCATTTGTCTCTGTTTAAACGGTCTGTGCTGTTCTTGTAACTCAGAGTCAGGCCAACCCTTTATGATCCACCTACTCACGGTATGCAGTGGGTGGTCGTTAGAGGTTTCGTGCGCGATGTCTGCTGCTGTCATCGGGAAGTCGGGCAGGGTCTCAATCAAAAAGGTTGAAGTGCTGGGGTTTGGTTCAGGATCAGAGTCTGGTAACGGGCAACGACTTAAAGCATCGGCGTGCGTGATGGTCGGACCCGGGCGGTACGACAGGGTGTAATTGTAAGCGGCCAGGAATTCTGACCATCTTGTCATTCTGGGTGATAGAATGTGGGGAGTGGGTTTGTCACCCGCCAGGATACCTAGTAGGGGTTTGTGATCGGTGATGATAGAAAATGATCGGCCATACAGGTATTCATGGAAACGTTTAATACCCGAAATTATGGCTAGTGCCTCCTTGTCCAGTTGACTGTAATTCCTTTGGCTTTGGGACAAGGTTTTTGAATAGAAGGCAATCGGAGCCTCTCTGCCGTTAGGTAGAAGGTGGCTCAGGACAGCTCCGATTCCAAAGGGGGAGGCATCACAAGTTAGTAACAATGGCAAAGTCTCGTTATATTGAATTAACACTTGAGCTGAAGTGATCATGTCTTTAATTTTGTTAAATGCTGTTTCTTCCCGATGTCCCCACTTCCACGATGCGTCTTTGTCCAAAAGTCTATGCAAGGGTTCCGCCACCGTGGTTTTCTGGGGCAAAAAGACATGGTAAAAATTTATCAACCCTAGGAAAGCTTGTAGGTCAGCCTTGTTAGTTGGTGTGGGGGCATTTTTGATAGCACGGGTTTTTCCTGCTGTTGGATGGATGCCATTGCCATCGATTAGGTATCCTAAAAACTCTATTTTGTCTGTGATAAGGGTACATTTGTCTTTTTTGACTTTAAACCCAGCCTCAGTAAATTTGGTCAGTACTTTTCTTAAACGGTCTCGCAGTTGCAATTTGTGTTTAGCTGCAATTAGGACGTCATCGAAATACGGAATGACTCCAGGAATTCCTTGAAGGAGGCGTTCCATAAGAGATTGAAAAATGCCTGGTGCCACGCTAACGCCAAATTGGAGGCGATTACACTTAAATGCACCCCGGTGTGTTACAATAGTTTGGGCTTCAGCTGTTTTTTTTGTCAACGGGCAGTTGCTGGTAAGCCTGAGCCAAATCGAGTTTAGCGAAAATCTTTCCGCCCTTGATAGAATGTAGCAAGTGTTGCACGACAGGCACGGGGTATGCGCTCTGTTGTAGTGCATGGTTGAGGGTCGCCTTATAGTCCCCACAAATACGAACCGACCCGTCTGCTTTTATAGGGGTCACTATAGGGGTCTCCCATTTAGCGTGGTCAACTGGCTCGAGGACCCCTTGCTTTACTAGTTTATCCAGTTGTTCTTCTATTTTTGGCTTTAAGGCAAAAGGTACCCGTCTAGCCTTTAGTCTAATTGGGGCTACCTTGGGGTCTATGTTAAAAGAAATCGGGTTACCCCGGTACTTGCCTAATTCTTCGCTGAACAGGTCCTGGAATTCTTGAATGAGATCTGCCTCCCAGTCAGCGTCTGTGATATGGTTGATACCTGTCATCCCTATTCCCAGCGGTTCGAACCATTCCAGTCCTAAGAGGCTGGGTCTGTTCCGGTCCACGATTGTTAGGGGCAGAATCTCAGTATGGTTGTTGAAGGTTACCTGGAAATGTCCAATCCCTACTACCGGAATTCTGTTTCCCTGGTAGTCTTTGAGCGTTAATTTCTGTTTGTCTAGTTCGCTTCGCCGTATGTCTGGGATCAATTTCTTAATAGTGTCCCAGGAAACCAAGGAAAGGAATGATCCCGAATCCACTTCCATTTCACAATTTTTTTCTTCAATTCTTACTTGCACGTGGACTTTTTTGACGTTTTTTGTATTAGAGTGACCAATTATTATTGTTTGATGTGTTTCTTCCTTCTTGTAAGATGACTCTTTAAACTTTCTATTCCTTCCTTCCTGGCTCCAACGGTTGTTTGTTTTCTTTTCTCTCTCTCTTGGGTGAGGGCTTTCTCTTCGCCTGGGGCTGTAGCTTGATCGGGCTCTGCATACCCTTGCAATGTGCCCTTTCTTTTCACACTTTCGGCATATTGCGTCTATGAACCGGCACTCTGATCTGGGGTGGTTTCCACCACAACGGTTGCATTCAAAATCAAAACGCCTGGAAGCCCGCTCTTTTTTTCCTCTCGCGGCTTTTAGGTGGCAAACCTCGTCTTCTTCACTACTGGTCTCAGTTTCAAGATCCTCGTAGTGTGTTGAGGTTTTTCCTTGTTCATCATCAGCTTTGGTGGCTTCTTTGGATTTGTGGTGTGCAGCTTGATTAATCTGTTTCATTCTTGCCGCCGATTTGTGAGCAGCTTCGGCTGCGGTGGCTTCTTCGATGGCCTCTGTGGCTGTTATCTTGGGTCGGTTTAGCAACTTACTCTGCAATATTGGATCTTTTAAGCCTAAAACGATCCGGTCTCTTAGCGCCTCATTGAAATCCGAGAATTCGCACTCTCCACCTATTTCTCTTAAATCTGCCACGAAATCGGCGATAGGTTCACCTTCTTTTTGGTTCCGGAGGTAAAACTCATGGCGCTTTATCAGGCAGGAAACTGTGGGCGCGTAGTGTTTCCTCAGGATCTTCTCTAGCTCGGGCCAAGTTAGCGTTTTGACATCGATTGGAGACGCTAGCGCCTTTGCCATCCGAAAAACGGCTTGGCCGCAGTGGGTCAAAAACACCGCTCTCTTTCGGTGATCCGACACTCCGCTCAGATCGCTACTCTCCAAAAACATGAGGAATCGGTCCACATACGTCTGCCATTCCTCTTTGGCCGGGTTGAATTTTTCAGGCGGTGCGTTGCTTCCGGACATGATGCCGCTCGCTCTCCGCCGCTATGCACTCTCTAAACGTGTTGCCTCGATCCCATCCTCGTCGCCAGTGTTTTGGAGCGGCAATGAAGAGGCACACACGTATAGTGATTCAGTCTTTTTGTTTATTTGCAGGAACACCGACTGACTCGGCGGCGCGGCAGCCCTTCTTTTAAAGGGCTCCCGCGCCTAAGCCAACCAATGACGGCGCGAGGATCTCCCGCCGGAATGTAGACCAATGAGCAGTAAGTATTTCAAATATTAACCAATCCAGAACAAAATTCCTTGTGTGTCCAACTACACTTGGCCAATAAAGAATTCTATTGAATCTATTAAAACCCACCCCTCTCCTAGGAAAATGAAATATTATAGGATATACTGAAATGGCAGAATATTTCCCCTAAAAAGAAAAGTAGAAACTCAAGAGAGGCAGAAACTCAGCCCTCCCCACACCTCTGCTAATGGACCATGACTCTGGCCTGGGCCAGTCTATTCTATATAACAAAGATCTACTCCAGGTAGAGCCATGATAGGATCGCCCAAAATCCTTTCATTACATCGTCATCCAGAAAGGCTCAACCAAGCCTGGGACTCAGGACAGCCTACAAAGTTGCTTCTGCATGGCCTCATGGGAGTCTGACAACCAATCAGAATACAAGCTCAAATTCAAATCCCAACAGAGGGCATAAAACCCAGGGACTCCTAACATCTTGGCTCTTTTCCTTCTTTCCCTTCACCCAACATCTGGAAGCATGTGATTGTCCTTTTCACTTTGGAGCTCCAAGCCATGTGATCATTAAACCATCTTTCCCAACAGCCTCCATGTTTCCAGTGTCTTTTTTCTCCACTTGGAACTGAACCCAGAAGGATATTTCTTCCAACACTCCAGTGATGAAGCACCCATAACTTCTGGTGGCAAGCTGTTCCACTGGTTAATTTTCCTCACTTAGAGGTGTGCGGCAGCAGCCAAAAAAGCCAACACAGTCCTAGGCTGCATAAACAGCCTAGCTTTATTACTACTTGAATAACTTTATGGTCACTTTGAATTCTTCCCTGTTAGGAAGTTTCCTCTCAAGTCGCTGAATTATTACTTTTGACAAAAAATTCTCCCGGCGTCCTGTGAGTAGGAGCTATTGGTTTGCTCTTAAGCTGCTGAACAATAACACAGGTTATCCTGGACTTCCAAGAGTTCATTTAGTGACTGTTCAAAGTTACTACGGCACGGAGAGCAGTGACTTATGACTGTTTTTTTCCACAGTGAATGACCTTTGCAACATCCTCTGAATCATGCAATCAAAATTCAGATGCTTGGCAACAGGTTCATATTTATGACCGTTGCTGTGCCCCAAGATCAGGCGATCTCCTTTGGCGACCGTCTTGATGAGCAAAGCCAATGGGGAAGCCGGATTCACTTAACAACTGGGTTACTAAGTTATCGACTGCACTCCTGATACAGGTGTCTATGTAGAGTCATCCAGGTCAGTGGCTGCCCACATAGCCCGTGGGAACCCTCCCCACCCACTCATTCCTTACCTGGCAAACTTGTCTGTTAAGTTGCTATTTTTTCCTTTTTCTTTTTTTCCGACCATCAGCTGTTCTGCTATGCTGGGAGATTTAGATTAGCTAGAAAGCAGGAAATTGTTGGATTTTAAGCAGAGCCAAACCTCCCTTAGGACTGAAGCAATGCAGACTCAGCTAGCTGATGGCAGAAACACAGATCTCTAAATGAATCTGTGATTCTGTGAGCAACTCAAACTGCCTGCCTGCTTTACCTGATTTTGGGTAAAAGTTGCTCTCTCTCTCTTTTTTTTTATAAAAAAATCCAATATTTACACACATGTGGGATTAATTGTTCTGATTAATGATGCTCAATGTACGTGCAACCTGACCTTGGCTGCTGGAACAGGGAGTTTGCTTCATGTAGAGCCAGGAATGTGGTCTTATCTGTAACAAAGAAATAACGGAATGAACTGATTTTAATGAACTGACTTTGTGTTATTATTGCTTGGCTGAGAATTCTGTAACCTTGCTTTTTCTAAATAAAAGAGTGCTTTGGACTTCGGTTCGGGGCATTTCATCTCGAGGAAAACCCTGTTTCCATGTCTCATGATTTGCCGGGTTAACCATTTAATTGCCTCAAGTGGTGACCCCCGACGTGATTCTTAAGGGATACGTCCGCTTTGTCCCCATCCTTCGCCAGGCATTGGCTTAAGCGCTTTCATCAGGTACACGGCTGGACCGCGTCTGATTCATCGTAAGTATGGGGAATGATCTATCTCAGGCTCAAGAAGAGCACGTCAGGGAATTGAAAGAGATAGTTAAGCGAAATTACTTTCAGTTTAACTCAGCTGGGAAAGCCCGGCAAGTTAAGGGAAAAGAGATCAAAGAACTTTTGAAATATGTATGGGAACATATGTCATATTACCCTTTGTCAGGCAGCACAAAAGTGTCTACATGGAAGAAGATAGGCGAGGATTTGCATAATGCGCCTCGCGCCCCTGCACCCATACTCTGTACATGGCGTTCTTTGATTGAGGCACTGCAAATTCAAAATAATCCTTTGTTACAACCCCCTCCTGATCCTGTCATTCACCCACCTCCCTATCAACCGGTTCTTGTTCAGCCAGCTGATACCACAGCGGTTCGTAATCATGGGCTGCTGCTCCCTCTTTCTGCCCCTGCTCTTAGCGAGCTTTCGCTAGCCCTTTGCGGAGTGAAAAATGCGGTGGATGCTGGATTTGAAAAGGCAATGGAGAATGGGGAGCTGTCTCCGGAGGAATTAATCAACCTTCCGGTCTCAGCTTTTCCTGTTGTTGTAGAAATGGATGGAGTAGGGAATCAGGAACGTGTTTGGCGTCTTTTAGAATTAAGAACTCTCCGGGAAATTACCACAGCAGTAAAAGACTATGGGTTAAAAAGTAAATATACAACTGCTTTGCTGGAAGCTTTGGCATTTGGTCGAATGATGATACCGGAGGATTGGAAAGCTTTAGCCAGAATGATTTTGTCTTCTGGTCAATATATTGTTTGGGATTTTCAGTATCGGCAACAGGCATTAGCCAGAGGGACAGGACAAGTTACACCCGATCAGTTATATGGCGCAGGTCAATTCAACACGGTTGAGTCACAACGAGATAATCTGGCAGATCAAGTCTTCCCTATGATTAACCTTTGTGTGTTGGCTGCGTTTACTAAAGTAGATGAGGCTGGAGGTAGTTCCATTCGCAGTTTTGTTACCATTAAGCAGGGAAATGCTGAGTCATATCAGGATTTTATTACTAAATTGAAAACTGCAATTGAAAGATCGGTAGATAATGATATGGCGGCTGCAGAATTACTCCAAAAATTAGCCGTAGAAAATGCTAATGCAGACTGTAAGGCTATTCTGCAGCCTTTATTATTTATGTTCCTTTTCGGCTTCACTTATGGGAACAACTCTTGGCTACCTCTGAGCTACTTCAATTGTCTTTAGCAAATTGGCAAGGCACTTTTACTTATCATTTACCATCAGATCATAGATTGTCCATTGTCACCAATACACATATAATTTTGGCAGAAGTTCGCTGCTCTTTTCCTCTCCCAGATGCTTTGACCTTATTTGTGGATGGAGGAAAAACATATGGTGCGTGCGTATGGAAACTAAACGAGAAGTGGCATACGAAAATTACCCCCCCTCAAAAATCAGCTCAATGAGCAGAATTGGCCGCTGCTATGTTGGCTTTTCAAACTTTTCCTGACACGCCATTTAATCTAATTGTGGATAGTCAATATGTTTACAACTTAACTATATGCCTCAAAGGGGCATATGTATCCCCAGGAACGGAGGAAGGGCTACTTGCTCTTTTCTTATCGTACCAACAAATTTTAGAGCAGCGTAAATGTCCTTATTTTGTTGGGCATATGCGTAGTCATTCCCATCTTCCTGGAATCCTTGCTGAAGGAAACCAGCGAGCTGATGCCTCCACACGCGTGGAGCACTTACATTTATCTAAAACAACTCCGTGGGACAGCCATTCTTACTTCCATCAAGGGGCAAAAGCCCTTATCAAACAATTTGGCCTCTCAGCTACAGAAGCTGCTGCAATTGTCCAGCAATGTCCTACCTGCAGTAAAATTGCTACAGCTATACCCATGGGAGTAAACCCTAGGGGTTTGCACCGTAATGCCCTTTGGCAAATGGATGTCACGCAGTATCCCTCCTTTGCCCCGTGGAAATATCTACATGTTAGTATTGACATATTTTCTGGGTTTATTATGGCTACCCCGCAAAGGGGGGAGACTGTTAAGCATGTCATTAATCATTGTCTCCGCACTTTTGCCTCCTCAGGGCCACCTAAGGAGCTAAAAACAGATAATGGTCCTGCCTATACTAGTTCAAACTTTGCTCAATTTTGTGATCGTTGGTCAATTTGTCATAAATTTGGCATTCCCTATAACTCGCAAGGACAAGCTATTTGCGAGCGGGCAAACGGCACTTTAAAACGCATGCTCGAAAAATTTAAACAACAGCAAAGGGGGAATTCCCCGGGACTTCCGGGAATACAAGACACTCTCAATATTGCTTTATATTCTTTAAATTTTCTAACTCCCACCGGCTCGCCTCCAGCTACAGCGGCAGACCGGTTTTTCCCTTCTTCTGTTTCTTCTACAGAAAATCGCCCTCTGGTCTGGGCTCGGTTTCTCCCAGACCCTACGTGGTGCGGCCCATTTAAACTTATTACGTGGGGCCGCGGATATGCTGCAGTGGAAAATGAAAATGGTGTTCGGTGGGTGCCTGGTCGCTGCATTCGTCCATATATGTGTGGCCAGCAACCTCGGAGGTCCGAACAAGAGAGCGGACCTGGGAGTTTGGGAACAGAACACCTTGGTAAATGATGCAGCTCAGATGGCTTCTATGCTTAACAGAACGAATTGCTGGATTTGTTTGCATTTACCAACAGGAGGTCATGGCGGATTAGTTTTGGAAGGTGTCCCTTTGAATCTGACTTCAATAGCCTCCCATGCAACCTTTAAAGGAACTTTTTCAGATTTACTGTCAGACGACCCTTTCCACAAGTCGGTGACTGCTCTTAGTCACCGTCTCCAGGAAGAAGCGGATGTTTGTTTTAAAATAGTGAACCAGACAGGTGCGATCTTTCTGGGGGACTATCCTCGATGTAGACGGACAGTAATCATTAATGCAAAGAATCTTTACACGTTTGGATGGACTAACATGAATTCAGACTTTCAATGCTGACGGACGGTATTTAATTGCACCCTGGACAGAAATTGTGTTCAACACAATTTAACTTGTGCTAAAGGAGACCCTATTGACCCAACCAACGAACACCCGGCAAATGCTAAGGCTACTCATTGTTTTACTAGCAAATTTATGCCTTCTTCTATGTGTCAGATAATTGGTATGATTATTGAGCAAGCAAATGCCTCATGGGCAGGGAATCGCAGTCTTCCCTTATTTGTGGGAGAAGTTTGGTGGTTATGTGGGCACAATGCATATGCTGTCATTCCGAGTGGTTGGTATGGCACTTGTACGCTTGGTTGGCTTGCACCTGCTATTTGGGTTCGGGACACACTCCCGACAGGGTTACGTGTCTGCAATAAACGAGGAACCGACGACCTAGATTCCGGTTTAACAATGGGGGGCAGTTGGTCGACTCAATTAGCCAGGAGTTTATTTCCCAGTTTGGGGGTGGCTATGAATCATCGGGATTTACACCTATTGAATAATTGGACTACACAAATGTTTAACTATTAAGGCTTTAAAAGATATTAATGAAGAGCTTCAGCAGATTAGATTGGTTTCTTTACAGAATCGCTATGCTTTGGATTACCTTTTAGCCTCTAAAGGAGGCGTCTGTGCTTTGGTAGGTGCTGTTTGTTGTACTTATGTGACTGATCACGGCCCTAATCTAACCCTTACTATTGACGCCATGGAAAATTTGATTGCTCAGAATCCTTTGGTAGGGACTGGTTCTGGTACCGTAGACATATGGGGAGCCATGTGGTCCTGGCTGCCGGATGGGTCTTGGATCCGAAGGATGGCTATATCGATCATTTTGATACTGGTTGCTCTAGTAAGTGTCTGTTGCTGTATTCAATGCTTGCCTTCTTTGATAGCCATGGTAAGAGGTTTATTTCAACAAACGCAAGAAATACATGTTACTACTTATTATGCTCGTGATGGTTATGAAATAGAAAAGGGGGAGATGTGGGATTAATTGTTCTGATTAATGATGCTCAATGTACGTGCAACCTGACCTTGGCTGATGGAACAGGGAGTTTGCTTCATGTAGAGCCAGGAATGTGGTCTTATCTGTAACAAAGAAGTAACGGAATGAACTGATTTTAATGAACTGACTTTGTGTTATTATTGCTTGGCTGAGAATTCTGTAACCTTGCTTTTTCTAAATAAAAGAGTGCTTTGGACTTCGGTTCGGGGCATTTCATCTCGAGGAAAACCCTGTTTCCATGTCTCATGATTTGCCGGGTTAACCATTTAATTGCCTCACACACAGGGTGTGTTCTGAGTTAATTTTGTGAGTTTGCCTGCTAGCAAATTTTATGAGTTTGCTTGCAAGCAAATTTTATGAGACAGACTCAGGCAGCAGATTGCAGAATTGTAGATGTCTGAGTGAATCTGTGATTCTAGGAGCAACTCAACTTGCCCGCCTGCTCTGCCTGATTTTGGGTAAAAGTTGCTCTTTTTTAAATAAAAAAAAATCAATATTTACATACATGGTGTGTTGTAAGTTAATTTTGTGAGTTTGCTTGCTAGCAAATGTTATGAGTTTGCTTGCAAGCAAATTTTATGTGACACACTCAGGCAGCGGATTGCAGAAAGATAGATCTCTGAATGAATCTGTGATTCTGTGAGCAACTCAATCTGCCTGCCTGCTTTGCCTTATTTTGGGTAAAAGTTGCTCTTTTTTAAATAAAAAAAATCAATATTTAATCTCTCTCTCTCTCCTGTTGACTTCACCTCTTTCCTAAGAGGTCTGTAGGGGGCGTGCATAAGAGCACCAATGTGCCTACTATCCTTGTCCTAATGTTCCCTTTTATTTGTGCCCATTTGTGCAATCATAATCACGTTCTAATTATATTGATTATGTAATACAAGCTTGACAAATAAATAAATAAATGAATGAATAAATAAATAAATAAAAGAATTGAACTGCCAAACTGCTGGCAGCTCGCAGTCAACAGAAATGGCCTTCAGTACTGCATTCTAACCACTATGTCACTGCGGCTCTATCGAAGAAATATATACCGTGTTTCTCCAGCAGTACGCCCCCCCCCTCCCCAAATAGGAAGACTGAGCAGGTTTTCTAGGGATAAAATGAAATTAAGCCCCTCCCCCCAAATTTAGGCCTATTTTAAAACATGCAAAATTGGGGGGGAGGGAGGGGGGAAACTTGCCTTTAGGAGCACCCCGCGGACAGCCATGCCTTGTCACCAGCCGCTTCTAATGTCCGATCATGGCGGAGCGTGGAGTGCTTCCTACCCCTGCAAACTGCCTTTGCTGCAGACCCAGGTATGGTGCTGGTTGCAGGCCGGGTCACTTGGCAGGGCACTTTACACCGCAAGACCTTCGGTGCCCGCCGCTGCTGCTTCCTCCGCCGCTCTTGCTTTCTCTTCACATTCCTCCACCGGCAGCGTTTCAGCCGCTTCTCGGGCGGGGGAGCCGCCTTCGTAGCTTCCATAGTTTCCGTCGGCGCTGGAATGCAAATGGAAAGCAAGGCAGCAGCGGCGGCGGGCGCCGAAGGCCTGGCGATTTAAAGTGCCCTGCCGAGGCCAACATCCACGCCTCCGCCGCCCACCTGCTGACCCGGCCTGCAACCAACACCGTACCTGGGTTTGCAGCGAAGGCACTTGGGGGTTGGAAGCCCTCCACGCTCCGCCATGATTGGTCGTTAGGAGTGGCTGGTGGCGAGGCATGGCTGCCTGTGGGGTGCTCTAGGTGAGGGTTCGTGGGGGGAGAAATTAATTAACCCCCGAAGAGACGGCTTAGCCATTTTTTCAGGGCTCAGGAAAAAATAAAAAGACCTGGCCTTATTATATGCGAAACATGGTATAAAAGAAATTAAAAAAAAAGGTAGGTGGTTGCAGCCAAAAAAAGGACTAACCATCAATATAACGCAGACTCTTGATTGCTTTGACAACATAGCCAAAGTCCAGCACAGAGACTAGTTACATCCAGAACACTAGAAAACTCATTCTAGACACTGGTTTTGCACGAAGACAACTTCTTACAGAAATTTGGAGTCCAAGTCCCCTGTCTCACTCAGTGGCTCATTTCCAAAGATTTGGAGCCTCTTCTGTGACTTCTCTCTCCATTGGCCATTAATCCAAATTACAGTGATTTAATTGTTGCCTTGGTGCTAATTCTCCAGTAACCATTCATTCAGCCTCTACCATTGTGAACCAATGGCTGTCCAATCTCTTCTTAAACACCTCTGGCAATGGTCCACTCTCAACTTCTGAAGACAAACCATTCCACTGATTAATTGTTCTAACTGTCCGGAAATTTCTCCTTAGTTCTTGATTGTTTCTCTCCCTGATTATTTTCCATCCATTTTCTTCTTATCCTGCCTTCAGATACTTTGGAGAATCTCTTGGCTCACTCTTCTTTGTGGCAATCCGTGAATTATCGGAAGAGTGTTATCATGTCACCTCTGGTCCTTCCTTTCATTAAACTAGACATATCCAATTCCAGCAACCATTCTTCATATGTTTATTCTATCCCTCTGTTTATGCAGCTTAGGACTGTATTGCCTTTTTTCCAGCTGCACCACATTGCTGGCTCATATTGAAGTAGTGTAGAACCTTCCCTAATTAGGCTTTAGCAAATCCTGACAGTGCTACAGATTTCGTCTGATTTTTTTGCTCTTGCCACCCACATGTTCATCTCCAACCTGGTGCTGTAGAAGTGGCTACTTGGACCTTGCAGACTGTGAAGGCCTGACTGGAGATGGTAGATTGCATCTCAGTCCTCGGTGGAAATGAATGTCTCTCAGGTTTGGAGAGCCTGGTTCTGAATCCATCCCATCAATACTTTCCTCAGACCAAATTAAATACGATCTGGGGGCTTCTCCTGGACTTACAATTCCTAATTCTAGGAGAGGTTTTGCATAAATCTAAAATGTATCCCTTTTTTGATTGGAAACTTCTGCAAACCAACACTTGTGTTTTAGTCAGCTTCTGAATTATTGCAATGAACTCCACAGACTAATTAACTTAAGTCCACTAAATTTGGTAATTTCTTTGTCCCCTTGTTGATATTTTATTTCTGCATAAACTTTTTTTCTTCCATTATTGTTGGTTTTCTCCTTTTCCTTCTCTTAAAAATATAATCATATCTATCTATCTATCTATCTATCTATCTATCTATCTATCTATCTATCTATCTATCTATCTATCTATCTATCTATCTATCTATCTTATCTATCTATCTATCTCGTTGGTTCTTCGGGTTTTCTCCCGTGTAGAATTGGAAATATTTAGGCGAAGTCTCATTCATCATCTTCAGGCTTGTGTCTTCGGCCTTGTGCTTCTCAGAGTAAGAACAAGGAACAAGTGCTTCTCTGAGAAGCACAAGGCCGAAGACACAAGCCTGAAGATGATGAATGAGACTTCATCAAAACGTCATCTAGATATTTCCAATTCTACGCGGGAGAAAACCCGAAGAACCAAAGATCCACATACAAATACCCGCGAAAACCTCCGAAAACAAAAAGGACTGCATGGATTTTCAAGTTTAAGGCATTGGGTGATGAAATGATCTAGGGTCACTCACACTTTAAAATTGTTGCCAATGTCATGTTTAAGCAATACATGTACACCATACTTTGCTTCCATCTTCGAAAGGAAGGAAAATCCCCTCCCCTTCAATATAGAATATTGGTTCTTAAAACTGGGAATAGGCAAAGAGGAGAACCTGAAACCAAAACTATTAATCAACAGAATCAATTCTCAGGAGATTTGCTGTGGGTTGGTCAGCTACATAAAAGAAGTAAAAGGAAAAAGGAAGGTAGGTGGTTTCAATACAGAGATAGTATTCAGCCAGTTCTGACAGGTTCTGGAGAACCGGTAGATGAAATTTTGAGTAGTTTGGAAAACCAGTAAATATCACCTCTGGTTGGGCCCACCCCCATCTTTTGTTGCCCTGCACAGGAGAACGGAGCTGGAAAGCAGTAGGGTTAGTGGGGTGTGGAGGAAACGGGGATTTTACAGTATCCTTCCCATGCCATGCCCACCAAACCATGCCCACCAGGCCAGGCAACACCCACCAAGCCACACTATGCCCACCAAGCCACGCCCACAGAACTGGTAGTAAGAAAATTTGAATACCACCACTGTAATAGTTGAGTTATTGTCCTTATTCCAAAAAGGACCAACTGTTAATGTAACACAGACCCTTCCTTCACTGATTTGATAATCCAGCACAAAGAGAGACCAACTATATCCAGAACGATGTGTGATTACTTACACACACGTTAACACTTCCCTTGACACTGGTTTGCATAAAGACAATTTCTTAGAGAGGTTTGGATCAGAATCCCCTGTCTCATTCAGTGGCTTATTTCCAAAGATTTGGAGCCTCATCTGTGACTTCTCTCCCCATTGGCTATTATCCAGATTACAGTAATTTAATTGTTGCCTTGGTGCTAATTCTCTAGAAACCTTTCGGAAGATTTGACACAGATGTCTCAATAATAGGTTTCCACTTTGATTTCACACAAAGGCCGTGTGGACTGATGCATAAAGGGCATTGGAAATCTGTGGATACATAAATGGTTCTAGAGAGAAAGAAAGGGGCAGTTGGGGAGGTCTTTTTCCCTTCTAATGAGGTTCAGAAATGAAGCTTTGTCTAGATTCAATATGAGATAAAAAAAGCTTTCTCCCGACTCTTTTTCTCACTCTTTGTATAATTCATGTACGAGGTTGGAAGCTCCACCAGAAACACGTTATGTTGATGCTGTTTCTGCTGCTTCTTTTATGGGCTCAGGGAGTTGGGGAGTTGCTGAAAGCCAAATGCCCCCTGACTCTGCAGATGGATGAGGTGGCCCCAAAGAACCATTACAAGCGGGGAGAGCTTTCCATTGGTGGCATCATCTCTGAAAGTCAGGCTTTTTTCCGAATAATAAGTTTTGAAAAATATCCTTTGACTCAGTTATCAGGGTAAGTCTATCTTCGAGCACTGCATTAGAGCAACCTTGTTTCTGACTTATTTCAACAGTTCCACTGTGTCATTTCTTCTTTTGGGATCTATTATAGAAACCACAGATGATAAGCCTCCTTTGAAATTTTCAGGTGTTTTCTTGAAAATTTTCTTCCCTTCTTGGATTTGAAGAACTAACGGCCTTGACATAAACTGTGGCCAGAGAGGAGAAAGTAGATACTCCCTTGTACACCTCCCTTACCTCATGAAGAAGAGAACATGGACCCCAAAATAAAAGAATGCTATATTTTCCCCTGTCCCTTTTGTTTCAGGTTTTTACATTCATCAATAATATAAAAAAAAATCCCAGATCAGAATTTATTTTTATTCTTATTCTTGCCCCGTCTAACGTTCCTATTTTAAGCTGATGTACTTTAATCTTATAATAATTGAAATGTGGATTAAGACCAGTGGTGGGATTCAAATAATTTAACAACTGGTTCTCTGCCCTAATGATTTCTTCCAACAACCAGTTCACCAAACTGCTCAGAAAGTTAACAACTGGTTCTCCCGAACTGGTGCAAAGTGGCTGAATCCCACCACTGATTAAGACTCCTGTCAAAGACTTTTCACATCAAAATTCAAATGTATGCAGGAATCAATATTTTATAGGCTTTGCCGAGTATCACAGCTCTTCATTATATGTGTGGATTTATGTCTGAGTGTGCACTTCATGGTTTTATATTTAATATAAAGTCAAGCAATCCAAATATTAAATATTGGAAAATATTACTGGAGAGAAAAAATTATATAAGTGAATCTGAAATCTTAGACCAATTTCAAGGATATTGACAACATTAAGAATGTGAAAGCTAATAATAAATACATTCCCTTATACTTAAAATTGCATTGAATATCCTAAAATGAAATATATATTGAATGAATCCCAGAGTTTTATTAAATATATGTCAGATATCTAAGGAAATGCCTTGGTTTTCTTAAGAGAGATGGAACAATCCATGCACATATCTCATCAAATGCTCCACATCTTCTCAGCAGTGCTATGATTTGTGCTATGAGCTATAATCAGATATATTTTATTAATATAGTTTACAGTTTTAAAAATTATTTGTAGATTACATTTTTTCCTGCTTTGTTCTAATCAGAAGAATTTCTAGGCTGATTTAGATTAGATGTATTTTGGTAAAAAGTATTTTGAATACTGTATGCTTAATACATTATCCTTGCAGGGTAATGCAATCAAAATACTGGAAGATGCTATCCTTCCTTTTTGCTATCCAGGAGATCAACCAGGATTCCCGTCTCTTACCCAACATCACCCTGGGCTACAATATCTATGAAAATTATTTCAATGTAGAAAAGACTTCGGATGCTTTGCTGGATCTGCTTTCAGATGGAGAGGCCAATGTCCCCAACTACAGTTGTGGGAGGCAGAGAAACACGGTGGCTGTTCTTGAAGGGGCTGAGACTGGCTTATCCATCCAGATATCATCCATGTTGGGCACCTACAAAATGCCACAGGTGAGTCTTTGCTGGGAAAACCAGTTACAATGAATGAGAGATCTTTCCTTGTGTTGTCCCCAAATTGGGTCTGAGCCTGGTGGCGAAGCCAATGATGGACACCAGACACGAGGTGTAGGTTTTCTGATTGCTTTTTATTGGAGAACCCCAAGGAAAAGGGCTCCTGGCCAAAATGCCAAGAACAAAGGATTAAGTAAGCTGTATATATTTTCACTAAAGGAGAAGGTGGGATAAGGTTGGATTAATAAGAAATATCATCTAATATTAGTTATAATTTTACAATTTGTTCTATAGGTCTTTAGCTTTCCTTGTTCCTAAGCCTTGGCTAATTAATAGCCCAGGAGTTATCTAATACACATTTTATTTGCTTCAAGCAGTGGTGGGATTCAAATACTTTAACAACCGGTTCTCTGCCCTAATGATTTCTTCCAACAATGAGTTCACCAATGCTCAGAAAGTTAACAACTGGTTATCCCGAAGTGGTACAAACTGGCTGAATCCCACCACTGGCTCTAAGCCATCTCTATTCCTAACTTCTAGCTGAGGTCTGCAAGTTGCCTAACTCTTCCTTACTTTTATCAGCTTTCTAACTACCAAGAATTGTTACAAGCTTTACATGTGTGTATTTCCTGTGAATGAGCATTCTTTGTCCTTGTCAGACAGACTCCACAATTACAGCCCATCACTTGTTTATGAAGACCAGGATTTTATCACGGAAATGGGAAGCCTTAAGGAGGATGGCTCTGATGATCCAAAAGGAGGGAAGGAGTAAAGTAAACATATCTGCTCTCGTGGTCATGGTCCAGATTGGGGAACCTTTTCTGGGCTAAAAATTCTCTCAAGGAGTAAATGAGGAGGGAAGCAAAGCATAAAGTCATGACTGAGAAATAGGTCTTCACTGCAAAGATTGGACTTAATCCTTCAATAGGGACACTGACTTACACCTTACATTTTGGCTCTCATGGATCTCAGATAAAGTACCAACTTTTCCTTCCTTTTCAGATTAATTCCAATTTTGTTTCCCAGATTCTGATGTATAAAACTGGGTTTCCTTTCTTCTACCCAATGCTCCCTGCTGAAGGATTCCAGTATTCAGGGATGGTTAAGCTTCTCCTCCATTTCAGGTGGACTTTGGTTGGGTTGCTTGCTCCGGACAGTGACCAGGGGCAGAAATTTATAACAACATTGACTTCCATGCTGGAAAGAAATGGCATTTGTCCAATTATATCACAGGCCTTTTCACCAAGTCTTGATAATATTATAGAATTTCGTAAGTATCACCACTGGAGCAAAGTGAATGTGTCTCTTTATGCTGCAGAGACTGGTACAATCAGCACAGGAATAGCAATTCTGTATCTGATACATACAGGGATTATGAAATCTCCTGCAGGAAAAGTCCTAGTGACAACAGTACTCTGGGATATAAGCACCTTTCTGAAAGAGAATGGAATTCTTTACCTAAACATCCATAGCACTTTTTCCTTTGTTTTGAAGTCAAATCAAGTGATGAAGTATGGTGGGTATAATCAGTTTGATGCTTTCATGAGAAGCTTTGCAGAGAAATCCTTTCTGTGCTCCTACACCAAGGATGACTTTTCCGCGAAAGTCTGGAGACGGTGCAGAGAGAGGGAAGAACTGCAGGCTTTGTCCCAGGAGGAAATGGATCCAATCCTGTGTCTGGACAACTATTTTATTTACAGCACCATCTGGGCTCTGGCACGGGCCTTACATGCCGCTGATTTGTCCAGATCCAGGAGGACAAAGAGGAGAGGCAGTAAGAGCTTGGAAACTTCAAGGCTGAAGACTTGGCAGGTATTTCTTTTCTGGTCCATGTATTTCTCCTGCCATCACGAATCTCTTTTGTAATTGTAAGGGATGGGGAGCTATTCTGTAAAAAACATAATTTATTCTGAATAAAGAAATCAATTTGAACTTTCCATTACTCTCCCTTTTGTGTTCCCTTCATTCCTCCCCTTTCTTTGGAGCATATTCTTCTCCTAAATCTTCTAAATGTTCAAACAGAATGTTCTAGGGGTGGGTGACATGACAGCCACCTTCCAATATCTCAAGGGTTGCCGCAGAGAAGGGGAAGTCAAGCTATTCTCCAAAGTACCTGATGACAGGACAAGAAGCAATGGATGGAAACAGATAATGGTTTTGAAAGAGAATATTGGAAGGTCTTCACCCTTTTGGCCATCTTTTCCTTCATTCAGTCAAATGTCATTTCATGTCCCTTTTTCTTTTGCAAGCAGGAGTGGATTGGGTCAGAGAACAGGATCCATTAGACTTCCTAATGGCAACTCATAAAGCATTCCTGGCGTGCTCTTGAGTTGCCATAGGCAGGAGGGGAGAGAACTGATGTAGAAGCTCGGTTGCTATGACCAGAAGCACATTCCACACATACCTTCCCCCGGATTGTATCCCAGGTTACTAGTGTAAGCTGGAGAAGTGTTTTTTCTACAGCCCAGGAAAGTACTTTATTGGAGAATGTGATTTATGACACATCCTGGGAGGAAGGGGGAAACATGGTGAAAAGTGGGCAGTAAATTATGTGGGGCAGAGCGGACTGCAAATATGCTCCTAATAAATAATTGGATTTCTTTTGAAACTTGGCTCGAGGCTCATGAATTAATTAAGGCATCTGTCGGAACACTGACACCCAGTTCCCTTAAGATGGAATTATGGGGGAACTTGCAAATTTATTCTTCTTATGAGGGCATGTAAGGTGGGCCAATGTTTTGGGGAGAAGGCACACTCACATGTAACATGGCTCCATGTCTTGGAAAGGTGAATGAGAGGGAATGTGCAGTAGGAATGTAACACCTTTGTGTAACAGAGCCAGAGGGTTAATGTGCCATGTCCTGTTGTTTCTTCCATTCCAGCTTCATCCCTTCCTTGGAAACTCTGAGTTTTATAATAAATCCATAGCTGGAGTGTATCTCGATGAGAATGGAGTTCTGGCAGTGGATCTGGACATTGTCAACTGTCTGCTTCACAAAAGCACAGTTCACAGAATAATAATGGGAAGCCTAGAAAAACAAGGATCCCTGGGTTTCAAGTTCATGTTGTATCCAAAGGATGTGGCAGAGATGGATAAGCTGAACCAGGTGGGGGGAAAACCTTTATTTCAGTCTTGGTAAATCTCTTATCAATTGGATTGCTTTCTTGGGTCAGAGAGTGGCTTTGAATGTTTCCCAGAGAGGCAACAAATTTTTTCATTAGAAATGAAGCTATCTATGAGAAGTATATTTTTCACAATTTAAGAAAATAATTCATAATTTTCTCTGAAGGGAGGTGCATTTGAAACAGAGTAGGTCTGAATTCCGTTCCCTAAAGGAGAAAATTTCATTTAGCTTTAGCAATTCATCATCATCAGTCTTTTAAGGACCCCATAATCCCTTGCGGAGTGGAGTGTGGGCAACTGAATGGAGGTAGCAGAGTGTTTATTGGCCGGATGCCCTTCTTGTCCTCAATGAGGAGGTTTGTTCAGCAGATATATTCTCATTGTGTCCTTAGAGAGAAAAATCTGCCTCTACCTAGGATCGAACTCATTTACTGCAATTGAATATGTAGATTTACAACCTAAACAAAAAATGAAGGTAGACCAAAAATGAGGAAGACAGAAGAAAATGGAAGCAGCATGATTGTTGATCTTTTTATATAGAGTTCAAATTTAGCAAAGCTAAGTCTTGAAGTGGCGACCAACAACCTCTTTCTACTTTGCCTCTTTGTGGAAAAGAAATCATAAAAAAATTTCTAGATGGCCTTTCTCCCTCTGCTCAGACCCTGCCTCCTTCCAGGTGTGTGGAAAGCTGCCATCCCGGATTCATGAAGGTGGAACAGGAAGGGATGCTCATCTGCTGCTATGATTGCCTTCCTTGTACAGAAGGAAGCATCTCCACCATGGAAGGTGGGTGACATTAGAGGAAAGGGACAATCTTTCTGTCAGGGTTCCAGCAATTGCCCTAATTGAATCATGACCCTCAAGCCAAGCTTCAAAAAAATTCAAAAGATTTATTAGGAGCAACATATCGGCATTAACCTAAATGAAGCCAACTCTGGCATACATAATTTACCTGTAACCCTCTTTCCCTCGTCCCCCCTGGATGTATCATAAATCAGATTCTCCAATGAAGCACATTCACGGGCTGGGTGTCATTAATCACATTCTCCAATGAAGGATTTCTGTGGGCAGAAGATCCGGTAGCCTAGCTACAGTCTTTGTAGATAAGAGTGGAATCTTTTTAAACTGGTTTTAAACTGCCATAATGCTCTTCAGATTCCCCCATCCCTTGTTTATGGCAATTTGAAAACAGACATAGGAATGTTTTATGAGCTGAGACTTTCCAGAAAGATTGCTAAGTGAGAATAATAATTCCATCAAGGCTGACTGGATAACAACTAATACATCAATTGATTTATGCTTCTAATTTACACAGTTTCATTCTTTTATTATTGTTGGCTGCTCTGAGTTACCTTGAAGTAAGATGGGTGGCCTATAAATTTTATAAATAAATAAATGAATAATAAATAAATATAAATAAAGGAATGGAAAGAGCAGCTTCCCTCGGAAGTGGAACAGCTTGCTCTCGGAAGTTGTGGGAGCACCATCACTTGAGACTTTCAAAAAGAGATTGGATACCCATCTATCAGAAATGGTGTAGGGTCTCCTGCTTGGGCTGGGGGTTGGACTAGATGACCTACAAAGCACCTTCCAACTCTGATTATCTGTTATCTTTTAAATCAGAACAGATTCTCTTGAAAAGAAAAGTTACCTGGGGAACATTCCTTTTAACAGGAATCAGCACAAAAGGACTCTTTTAGCCCATTCCCAAAGTCAGAGTTTTAGGGTCTCTTTATAGGGAAATTGTGGATCATTTAACCAGAGAAATATATGCCTTTCAGTAGAATTAGTTTTGGCAGGGATCATTGAGAGCATGAAGCCATTGCTTTGCTCACTCCGAGAAGCCAAATTAAACCTCCTCAACAGCTTCCAACGCAGACAACACTTTTAGCATTTACAATTTTAGTATAACAATTTTAGCATTTACAAAAGAATCAGCTTTAAGGTAAATATTACTCTTGCTCTTTTGCAGATGCAGAAAAATGCAACAAATGTCCAGAAGATCAACATCCAAACAATAACCGAGATCGTTGTATCCCCAAGATTAAGACTTTCCTGTCCTATCAAGAAAAATTAGGGATTGCCTTGTTTTCCATTGCCCTATTCCTTTCTTTGATTGCATGCTTTATCTTGGGAATCTTCATTAAATTCCAAGATACTCCCATAGTCAAAGCCAACAATCGGGACCTCTCTTATACCCTTCTGGTTTGTCTCTTGCTTTCCTTCTTCACCCCCTTCTTGTTCATTGGCCAGCCAAGGAGAGTCACCTGCCTTCTTCGACAAACGGCCTTCAGCATCATCTTCTCTGCTGCCATTTCTTCTGTCTTGGCCAAAACCATCACAGTGGTGTTGGCCTTCTGGGCCACAAAACCAGGGAATAATGTTCAGAGATGGCTTGGAAAGAGTTTGGCCAACTCCATTATCCTTTGTTGCTGTGGTCTCCAAGTTGTCTTCTGCAGCATCTGGCTGGCTGCTTTCCCCCCTTTCCCTGAGTCAGACATGCACTCACAATCTGCAGAAATCATTCTACAGTGCAATGAAGGCTCTGTCGCCATGTTCTATGGTGCCCTTGGCTACATGGGCTTCCTGGCTGCCATTTGCTTCACAGTGGCTTTCCTGGCCAGGAATCTGCCTGGGGCCTTCAACGAAGCCAAGCTGATCACCTTCAGCATGCTGGTCTTCTGCAGTGTCTGGATATCCTTCCTGCCTACCTACCTGAGCACCAAAGGGAAATACATGGTGGCTGTGCAGGTCTTCTCCATCTTGGCCTCCAATGCAGGACTTCTGGGCTGCATCTTCATGCCCAAGTGTTTCATTATTTTCCTAAGACCAGATCTGAATACAAAAGAACATGTGATGTCAAAATAAATTAGAAAAGATACTCTGGGGAAGACATAACCTAAATATCTGTTAATAATTCTGGCCATCCTTTGACACTGTAATATTTCCTTCCCCTCAAGAAATCCCTCAAGCAAATTAATTTTCCCCCAAGTTGTGTAAGGAAAGACTATTAGTTTTTAATAAATGTGATTTCCCTTTTCTCTTTACAATGAAGTGTATAGAAAGCATGTGAATTTGTGTGAGTGCTAGTCATAGCTTCCAAGCTAGGTTGCAAGAGATGGACATTCGAGGTGCTTCTACAAAGACAAGGGGGCCAACCTATTTTCCAAAGCATAGAAGGCAAGACAAAAAACAATGGATGGAAACTCCCGATAATCAAAGAGAGAAGCAACCTAGAACTAAGGAGATTGGATAGCCATTTGTAGCATAGAATGGAAGGGACCTTGGAGATCATCTACTTCAACCCCTCTGCTCAAGAAGGACAGCCTCTACCATTGTGAACAAATGGCTGTCCAATCTCTTCTTAAACACCTCTGGCAATGGTCCACTCTCAACTTCTGAAGACAAACCATTCCACTGATTAATTGTTCTAACTGTCCGGAAATTTCTCCTTAGTTCTAGGTTGCTTCTCTCCTTGATTATTTTCCATCCATTGCTTTTTGTTCTGCTCTGAGGTGCTTTGGAGAATAGACTCCCTTTTCTTTGTGACAACCGCTGAGATATCGAAATACTGCTATCATGTCACTCCTTCCTTTTGTTTAAGCAATACTTATAACAATACTTATAATACATACAATATTTATAACACAGATTAGTTCATTACCTTAAAACCTATAACTTTATTACCTCAAGACATATATCAATGATTAGGTAATGATGTCTATAAAATAATTTATCTATAATAATTGCTCTAAAATAATTGATTGATTAATTGATTGATTAGTGTGGTTAGAGTGTTTAGTAGAAATAATGTGATTATCAATCAGTGTAATTTAATTGATTAGTAAAATTAATGATTAGTGAATTTAATTGACCAGTATGATTAGTGTAATTAATCAATTAGGGTGATTTTTAATTAGTGAAATTACTTGACTCGCATGATTTGTGCAATTAATTGATTGATGCGATGTTGGCTATATTGATTGCACAACTATCTTGTTTGATTGAACAATTTAATCAATGAGCCATCTCAACAAACCTACCATGCCAGGAAAAAAATCCAATGCCAAACCACAATGCAAAAAGAAAGAAATCCACAATACTCCTGCACATGCCTTATATGTAAAGAAACTTTAAAGGAGAATGAAAATTCCAGCAAATGTTCCCTATGTGACAAAGCAAATGGCTCAATTCCAACAATCATCCAATCATGCATTTCCATATTTCTCCCCACTGTGCAGGCCCAAACTGGACAATATATTGCCCTGTTCGAAAGAGTTACCATAGAAACATGAATAACCTCACTTGATACCATAGTACAAACCCTGGACACTATAAAAGCAAGATTAACTAACCTCGAAAAAAAAGACACAACACAAAAAATGAACATCCAATAGTTACAAACCACAACTCTACCCAACAACCATAACCACAACCCAATCCAAAAAAACCACAAATCCAACAAATTACGATATCCCAATCCTCATCAAAGAAGCTGTCAAGCGCGAATGAAAACGTCCCACCACCACCTTATTTGGTCTAGAGGACAGCAATGACAATGATGACATCACAAATGTCTGCAACATCATCAGTGACTATCAAGCATCAA
The DNA here is from genome assembly GCA_023653725.1 of Bungarus multicinctus. Classification (NCBI taxonomy): domain Eukaryota; kingdom Metazoa; phylum Chordata; class Lepidosauria; order Squamata; family Elapidae; genus Bungarus; species Bungarus multicinctus. The sequence continues at coordinate 15,839,425 of CM042834.1, read as the reverse complement.
GCATCTCCTCTGATGAAATACTTGACATTTCCTGCATTGGCCCAGAGTTCAAGAACAGTGAAGGCTCATTGGTCCCACACTTCTGCAGAATCATTTGCAAAAATGAATCAAACAAACAAAAATTCATTTACACTATAAATTCACTCACCAACAGCAACACCAACCATAAGAATCTCCATTCTTGCCCTGACCTAGAGAAGGTGGAGTTGCTATCTTCTATAAATAATCCCTATATCTAAGAAAGATTCAAATTACACAGGAGCTTGTTCTTCCAGAGACCTGTGGACTGTCCTCTAATGCTACTATCTGCTTCTTACTATGCTACAGAGCCCCTGATTATGACATAGTTCATGCAAACAAGCTAACTTTATTTATTTATGTATTTATTTGGTTTGTCAATTGCTTACAAGATAATAGGTATAAGTAAAAACATAGTTATGAATACATGGATACATATAAGAAAAATAAAAAAAAATAAAAGAAACAATAGGACACGGACAGTAGGCATGTTGGTGCGCTTATGCACGCCCCCTACAGACCTCTAAAAAGGGTGTGAAGTCAATAGTAGACAGTCTAAGGTTAAACCTTTTGGGGTTTGGGGAGTCAGGTAGAGTATTCCAGGCATTGACCACTCTGTTGTTGAAGTCATATTTCCTGCAATCAAGTTTGGTGCGATTAACCTTGAGTTTGTATCTATTGTGTGTTCCTATATTGTTATGGTTGAAGCTGAAGTATTCATTGACAGGCAGGACATTGCAATGTATGATTGATGGTGGCATAAGGTATTCTGCAACGAGTAGAGGAGTGGAGAACTCTTGTGAAATATTTGTGGACTTTCTCAACTGTGTTAATATCAGATATGTAATGTGGGTTCCAGACTGATGAGATGTATTCGAGTATTGGTCTAGCAAATGTTTTGTATGCAATAGTTAGTAGTGTAATATTACCAAAGAAAAAGCTATGTAAGATTAGGTTAACAACTCTTAACGCCTTTTTGGCTGTGTAGTTACTGTGGGCTCTAGCACTGAAATCATTAGAGATGAGTACTCCAAGATCCTTGACAGAGTTTGGATCATCAACAAGGTCTTGACTATTCAGCCTGTATTTTATATTCTGATTTTTTCTCCCCAATATGTAGGACAGAGCATTTATTTGTTGAGATTTGAAGTTGTCATTTGTTTGACCATTCTATTTATTTATTTATTTTATTTATTTAACTTTTATACCGCCCTTCTCCCTAGGGATTCTGATACATCATCAAGATCTTTTTGAAGAGTAGCAGCATTGCCTGTGGTGTTGAATAGCTTTGAATGACCTTTGCGATCACCTTAATAAGCAACTGCGCCCTCTTTGCGGATGATGTAAAACTACTCAACACCACCGACAATGCTACTGTCCTTCAAAGTGACCTTGATTATGTGTCTGAATGGTCAAACAATTGGCAACTCCAAATCTTGTTCAACAAATGCTCTGTCCTATACATTGATAAAAAAAATCAGTATACCAAATACAAGCTAGGCAGATATGACCTCATTGATGATCCTCACTCTGTCAAGGACCTTGGAGTACTCATATCAAATAATCTAAGCACCATAGCTCACTTTAACAGCATTGCCAAAGGCATTAGGAATTATTAATCAAAGCTTCTAATCAAAGCTTCTCCGCCAGAAATATAGAATTGCTAACTAGGGCATACAAAACTTTTGCTAGACCAATACTTGAATACAGCTCATCTATCTGGAATCCACACTGTATATCGGATGTTAATACAATTGAGCGAGTCCAGAAGAATTCGCGAGAAGAGTACTATACTCCTCTGCTCATAACAGAATTCCCTATATGACCAGGTTTGAAATTTTGGGCTTGGACAACCTTGAACTACGCTGCCTACAGTTGGACTTAAGTGTAGTACACAAAATTATCTGTTACAATGTCCTATCAGTCAATTACTACTTCAGCTTCAACCGCAACAATACAAGAGCACACAACAGATACAAACTCAATGTTAACCATTCCAAACTTGATTGCAGAAAGTATGACTTCAGCAACAGAGTGGTCAATGCCTGGAATGCACTACCTGACTCTGTTGTTACATCCTCACTCCTTTAACCTCAAATTATCCACTATTGACCTCACCCCATTCCTAAGAGATCTGTAAGGGGCATGCATAAGTGCACAATCGTGCCTGCCATCCCTGTCCTATTGTCCCCATTTATTCATACCTATTTTCCTGTATTCTTACTCATGTTTTTATTTTTACCTACTATCTTGTAAATGATTGACAAATGAAATAAATAAATAAAAATAAATATACACCATATGATTTATTTTCATCTTCACAAGGAAGAAAAAGTTCCCTCCTTCAATATAGAATAATTATTCTTAAAACTGGGAAGAGGCAAACAGGAGAACCTGAACCCAAAGCTATTGACCAATAGAATCAATTCTCAGGAGATTTGCTGTGAGTTGGTCAACTATGTAAAAAAAGAAGTAAAAGAAAAAAGGAAGGTAGGTGGTTCCAATACTTGAGTTATTGTCCTTTTCCCAAAAAGGACCAACTGTGAATGTAACACAGACCATTCCTTCACTGATTTAATAATAAGGTCCAGCACAAATAGAGACCAACTATATCCAGAACAGTGTGTGATTACTTATGTTGGAAAAAATGTCCATCTGGATTCAGTTCCAAGTGGGGAAAAAGACACTGGAAACATGGAGACTGTTTGGAAAGATGGTTTAATGGTGAGCAGGATCACATATCTTGGAGCTCTTGGGTGAAGAAAAAGGGAAGAGATGCTGAGAGTCCCTGGGTTTTATACCCTATCTGGGCTTTGAACTTGTACCTGGAGGAAGCGACTTACCTCGATCCGTTCCAATTGGGCTTCAGGCCCAGGCATAGTACCGAAACAGCATTGGTCATGTTGGTTGATGATCTCTGGAGGGCCCGTGACAGAGGTTATTCCTCTGTCCTGGTCCTGTTAGATCTCTCGGCGGCTTTTGATACTATCGACCATAGTATCTTATTGCGGCGATTGGAGGGGTTGGGGATTGGGGGAACTGTCCTGTGATGGTTCTCCTCCTTCCTCTCCAACTGCTTGCAATTCGTGTTGACGGGGGGGGAGAGGTCCACCTCTAGGCCCCTCATTTGTGGGGTGCCTCAGGGGTTGGTCCTCTCCCCTCTTTTGTTCAACATTTATGTGAAGCCGCTGGGGGAGATCATCCATGGTTTTGGGGTGCGGTGTCAACTGTATGTGGATGATACCCAGCTTTACATCTCCACCCCAAGCCACCCCAACGATGCTGTGGAGGCTATGTCCTGGTGCCTGGAGGCCGTGCGGATTTGGATGGGCGGGAACAGGCTCCGGCTCAACCCTTCCAAGACTGAGTGGCTGTGGTTTCCGGCGCCCCGATATAGTCAGCTGACTCCGTCGCTGGCTATTGGGGGAGAGATCTTACCCCCCACAGAGAGGGCTCGCAATTTGGGTGTCCTCCTGGATGCACAGTTGTTTTTAGAAGACCATATTATGGCCGTCTCCAGGGGGGCTTTTTATCAGGTTCGCCTGATTTACCAGTTGCGGGCCTTTCTGGATCAGGACGCCTTATGTACGGTCACTCACGCCCTTGTCACCTCTCACCTGGATTACTGTAACGCTCTCTACATGGGGCTCCCTGCGGGGAGCACCCGGAGACTCCAACTGGTACAAAATGCAGCCGTGCGGGTGGTTATGGGGGCATCACGAAGCTCCCATGTGACGCCTCTCCTGCGCGAGCTGCATTGGTTGCTGGTGGTTTTCTGGGTTCGCTTTAAGGTTCTGGTTTTGACCTTCAAAGTGATCCATGGCATTGGACCAGGTTATCTGCAGGACCACGTTCTGCCGGTAACCTCCCATCGACCTGTGCGTTCCCACAGGGAGAGCCTTCTTCAGGTGCCGTCGGCTTCTATGTGTCATCTGGCAGTCCCTAGGAGTAGGGCCTTCTCTGTGGGGGCCCCCGCCCTCTGGAATGGTCTGCCTCCAGAAATACGCACTAATATGGATCTGAGAGCTTTCAGACGTGTATTAAAAACCTGGCTCTTCAAGCAGGCCGGCCTAGGCTGACATGGGATTTTTAATTTAGTATTTGTGTTTAATCGGGTTTTTAAAATTTGGGTTTTAATTAACTTATTGGGGGAGGGTATAATTTTAGACAGCCTAAATTATTTAATTTATTTTTAACTTTTGTATGTTGTAATGGGGTCTTCTGGTTGGCTGTGCATCGCCCTGAGTCCTTCGGGAGAAGGGCGGTTTATAAATAACAAAATAAATAAAATAAATAAATAAACTTCTTGGGACACAGGAAGTATATCCTGACTGGTTGCTGTCAGAGGTCATAGCTAGCTTTTTAGGTTGTCTTGTGTGGTCAGTTTGGTTGAAACCTGGTGGGTGGTGCAATGAAGGGCAATTCAATGATTCTACCTGAAGGAGGTAGATCTTTGTTATGTAGAATAGACTGGCAAAGGCCTTAATGGCCCATTAACAAAGGTGTGCCCCCCCCTCCCCCCGAGTTTCTGCCTCTCTGAGTTTCTACTTCTCTTTTGGGGGAAATATTCTACCCTTTTAATCTATCCTAAAATATTTCATTTTACTAGGAAAGGCGTGGGTTTTAACTTCCAACACTTACACACATGTTAATACTTCTCTTGATGCTGGTTTTGCACAAAGACAATTTTTTAGAGAGGTTTGGAGTCAGAAGCCCCTGTCTCACTCAGTGGCTCATCTCCAAAGGTTTGGAGCCTCATCTGTGACTTCTCTCCCCATTGGCCACTAGCCAGATTATAATTATTTCATTGTTGACTTGGTGTTAATTCTCTAGAAACCTTTCAGAAGATTTGACATGGACACCTCAATAATAGGTTTTCGCTTTGATTTCACAGAAAAGCCTTGTGGACTGGTGTCATGGTATTGAAACTCTGTGGGTGTATAAATGATTTTAGAGAGAGAAAGGACCTGAAGAGAATTTGGGGGCACGTGGGGAGTTTTTTTCTTGTAATGCGGGTCAGCAATGAAACTTTGTCTGGATTCTGTATGATCCAAGAAACTTTCTCTACCTGTTCTCACTTTGTTCAAACCACACATAGAATTGGAGGCTCTAACAGTAATATGTCATGTTGATGCTGTTTGTGCTGCTTGTTTTATGGGCTCAGGGAGTTGAGGGGTTGCTGAAAGCCAAATGTCTTCTGACGCTGCAGATGGATGAGGTGGCCCCAAAGAATCATTACAAGCCGGGAAAGCTTTCCATTGGTGGCATCATCTCTGAAACCCAGACATTTTTTCAACTAATAAGTTTTGAAAAATGTCCTTTGTCTCAAATAGCAGGGTAAGTCTATCTTCCTGCACTGCTTTAAAGCCAAGTAATTGTTTCTGAATTAATTAGTTCCAGCTAAGTATTGTGCCATTTCTTCTTTTGGGATCTATTATAGACCACATAGATGATGAGCCTCCTTGGAAATTTTCAAGTATAATCATGAATCAGCGATTTCTGTTTTTCTTGAATCTGAGGAAAAAACAGCAACTTCATTTAATGTCTTCTGAGCAGATATAGACTGTGGATAGAGCAGAGTGACTGGATCCTGCCTTCTGTACCTTACCCCATAAAGAAGAGAATTGTCAGCATTCCAATTAACAAACTCCAAACCAATAAACTCTGAGAGAAACATTTCCTCAAAGTTCCATTTTATTAGAATTGTCATATTAGCACAGCTGGGAAAAGCTGAATATGAGAATTCTGTGGTTTCCCTTTCCAAAAGAGAAATTAAAGATCCATCTCCTGTACCCATCGGTCCATCACATGGCCCAATCAAATCATCCCAACTGGAGACATCCCTTTAGACACTCCTCTCCAGGTGCAGGGCAACATGTCCTTGACTCTCTGAGAAAGAATGTTGTTGTGTCTAATCTTCTATCCCACTATGAAATCCCCCTTCCCAAATTCCCAGGCATTGAATGTGGCAGCCTCAAAGCTTCCAAGAAAAAAACAAATTGGCTCCCAAAAATTGGCTCTCCTCATAATTGAAGAATGCTTAATATCTGTTCTGTGGTGAACTACCTGATTAGTGCTTTTGACCAGAACCAGATATATTTTATTAATGTAGTTTAGGGTTTTTTAAAATGATTGCAAAGTTACATTTCCTCCTGTATTGCTCTAATCTATTCAGAAGAATTCCTAGGCTAATGTAGATCAAAAGTACGTGATGAAAGGAGATTAAATAAAAAAGGTATTTTGATTGATTGCTGTATGCTTAATACATTATCCTTGCAGGGTAATAATACAGTCAAAATACTGGAAAATGCTATCCTTCCTTTTTGCTATCCAGGAGATCAACCAGGATCCCCGTCTCTTACCCAACATCACCCTGGGTTACAATATCTATGAAAATTATTTCAATCCACTAATGACTTCTGATGCTTTGCTGGACCTGCTTTCAATTGGGGAGGCCAATGTCCCCAACTACAATTGTGGGAGACAGAGAAACACACTGGCTGTTCTTGAAGGGGCCGAAACTGGCCTCTCCATCCAGATATCATCCATGTTAGGCACCTACAAAATCCCACAGGTGAGTCTTTTTGGGGAAAGATCACTTTGAATTACATGGCTTCAGCCAATGTGCTGCCACGTAAATTAAAACCAGACTTTTATTATGGAAATGAGGGGGGTTCTTAAGGATAATGGGTTTGTTTATCCAAAAGGAGGGAAGAAGTAAAGCAAACGTATCTACAGACCAGATTTGGGGACTTTCTCCTGGGGTAAAAAAAATTCCCTCCAGGAGCAAATGGGCAGAGAAGCAAAGCATGAAGTAATAGATGAAAGATCTACACTGCAAGGAGCTGAACCAGTGGTGGGATGCTGCCGGTTTAACAACCGGATTCGGTAAGCATGCATGCTTTGCATGCAACACTGAAAATGGAGCATTTAGAAGTTCAGCTGTTTACCTTCCAGATCAGCAATGGTAAGTAGAACAGCAAGGGGGGAGAAAATCAGCTGTGCCGTGAGATTGAGATGAGCTACAAAGCAGGAAATAAAGGACAGGATAGGATGGGAGCAGGTGGGGCCAACTGATTGTCAGAACTACCAGTTTGCCTGAACCGGTCCAAACCGGCAGCTGAGTGGAATTAACCTTTTATTAGGGTCTGACTTGGTATCTTATATATTGGCTCTCCCAGGTCTCAGATAAAGTACCAATTTCCTTCCTTTTCAGATTAATTCCAATTTTGTTTCCCAAATTCTGATAGATAAAACTGGGTTTCCTTTCTTCTACCCAATGCTCCCTGCTGAAGGATTCCAGTATTCAGGGATGGTCAACCTGCTCCTCCATTTCAGGTGGACTTTGGTTGGTCTGCTTGCTCCAGACACTGAGAAGGGGCAGAAATTCATGACAATCTTGACTTCCATGCTGATAAGGAGTGGCGTTTGTCCAGTTATATCGCAGGCCTTTTCACCGAGTCTTGATAATGTTTTTAAAGTTTTTGATGAGTATCACAACTGGAGCAAAGTGAATGTGTCTCTTTACGATGCAGAGACTGATACAATCAACACAGGAATAACAATTCTGTATCTGATACATACAGGGATTATGAAATCTCCTGCAGGAAAAGTACTGGTGACAACAGTACTCTGGGACTTAAGCACTTATTTGAAAGAACAAGGGGTTCTTTACCGTAACATTCATAGCATTTTTTCCTTTGCTTTGAAGTCAGATCAAGTGATGAAGCATGGTGGGTCTAGGCAGTTTCATGCTTTCATGAGAAGCTTAGCAGAGAAATCCTTTCTGTGCTCCTACACCAAGGATGCCTTTTCTGTGAAAGTCTGGAGACGGTGCAGAGAGAGGGAAGAACTGCAGGCTTTGTCCCAGGAGGAAATGGATCCAATCTTGTGTCTGGACAACTATTTTATTTACAGCACCATCTGGGCTCTGGCGCAGGCCTTACATGCAGCTGATTTGTCCAGATCCAGGAGGACAAAGAGGAGAGGCAGTAAGAGCTTGGAAACTGCAAGGCTGAAGGCTTGGCAGGTATTACTTTTCTGTTCCATGCATCTCTGCTGCCATCATGAATCTCTTTTGTAATCGTAATGTGAGAAAAACTGGGCTTTGAATCTGCCAAAATTATATAGGCCTCAGAATGATAGCAGGCCTGAAATAAAATGCTATATATTAAAGGGCCAGCTAGAATTATTTCCTAAGGTTAACAAAATATTTGTAATCCTGCTGAGCTGTTTCTGTGGGATGTGATTTTGTAAAGTATGTAGTTTTGAAAACCATGAGGAATAAAGAGTTGAAAGTAGCCAATTGATAGAGGTTTGAGATATACATAGGTATATGTGGAGACTGTCTGTCAGTAAGAACTAACAAGGAAGTAAGTCTTGGGATGAGTTCAGGGTCACTGGCCATAGCTACTCCTTGCTGGACTCAGCTATGTCAGTAGACCTCACTGCAATGGCTTATTGATATAAATTATGTTATGATGGCTGTTCATGTTCCAAATTGCTCATGAAATAAACCTCTGGATCTTAAAGTAAGAATTGTTTATTTTATTGCTTTTATTGGAATATTTTTATGACAGTAAGAACTGGGCATCTATTCTGAAAAAAAAAAAAATTCCGAATTTAAAAATCCCACCAAATTGAATTCTAACTTTCCATTACTCTCCCTTTTGTGTTCCCTTCATTCCTTCCCTTTCCTTGGAACATATTCATTGTCTAAATTGATTTTCAAAGAGAGTATTAAGAGATCTTCACTATTTAGCCATTTTTCCTTCATTTGATCAAATATCTTTTAATGCTCCCCTTCCCTTTGCAAGCAGGGGATGATTGGTCCAGAGGGCAGGGTCCACAACCAAAAAGGAAGGCTTCCTAGGTGCCATAAGATCACAATATGGAGGGACTTGTGGTATATCCTTCCGATGAGAGTATGTAAGGTGGACAGATGTTGCTGAGTGAAGTTACTTTTACAAGTAACCTGGCCCTATTTCTTGTAGGATTTTATGGCTAAGAAATGTCCATAACTACCCAGTCTGTACATTCAATTGTATTAATTGAAAGGTTGGGATGGTTTCTAAGGGGAATCCCTTATACTTTTGTAATAAGGGAATTGGGTGTGATGACTAACAAGTGAGTCACCGTGAGCAAGGTGTCCCAATCCAGGAGCAGATACTATTTTCATTGTTAAGATATTAAATTTAGTAGCTGGAAGAGTAAACTGTACAATAGGCCAGAACACACAGTTGCACCGGTAATTGATTTGTTAGAGAGTGCTGACTCATGCATGAGGTAATCTACGTTATGATTGATTGCTGTAAGTGTAAAGGGGGACTTTCCTTTTTCTTCTCTGTGTTTACCTCACAATGATATTCTTGTGTTCCTGACTGTCTTGTTGTTTCCTTCTGAATGATATAACAAAGGCCTCTGTAAATTTAAATGACAATTTAAATATTTATATTTATTGAAGCCATGATGTTCTTCTTCTGCCTGGACCTCATTTGCCTTCAATCTTTCCTTGGAGGATTAAGTGAAACATGCTGTATTTTTCTGGATGTTGCATCATATATCCAAAATAGTCTAACTTTTGCTTTTTAATGGTTTTGATTAAAACATATATACAAATATTAAGACGCTAGCTGGATACCTGTGCTTCGTGACATAACTTTGTGATTGGGCTATGCAGGAGAATGTCGGGCTCTGGGAGTTCAAACCTGCATGGTTATCTGTGCTTGCTGCTCAGCATTGGGATGTTACAATAAACGTTGCTACAAAGCCTGTGAGTAATGTGTTCAAGTACTTCTCCAGTGCCCAGACGAGGCTGAGAGAGAAATTCTGAGAGAGAGATCCATTGGCTGAGTGGTGGTTGGTGACTGAAACTCATAAAGGAATATCTTAATGGGTCTAAGTCTACATGGAGGAAAGTAAGCAGTGAGGTGCCACAAGGTTCCAGTACTCTTCAATATCTTCATTAACAACTTAGAGGAGGGAATAGAAGGGGAACTTACCAAATTTACAGATTATACTAAGCTGTCAGGAATAGCTAACACCCAAGAAGATAGGCTCAAGATCCAGAGGGATCTTGACAGACTAGAACACTGGGCCATATCTAACAAAATGAAATTCAATGTAGAAAAAAGTAAAGTCCTACACTTAGACAAGAAAAAGCAAAAATACACATATAGACTGGGTGAAATGAGGCACAATAGCAGTAACTGTGAGAGGGATCTTGGAGTCTTAATGGACAACTAGCTAAATATGAGCCAGCAGTGTGCAGCAGCAGCCAAAAAAGGTAATGCAATCCTAAGTTGTATTAACAAAGGAATACAATCAAGATCAAGGGAGGTACTAATACCACTCTGTAAAGCCTTAGTAAGACCACACCTAGAATACTGCATCCAGTTTTGGTCACCACACTATAAAAAAGATGTTGAGACTCTAGAAAAAGTACAGAGAAGAGCAACAAGGATGATTAGGGGACTGGAAGCTAAACCATACAACGAATGGTTGCAGGAACTGGGCTTGGCTAGTCTAGTGAAGAGAAGGACCAGGGGAGACATGATAGCAGTCTTCCAATATTTGAGGGGCTGCCACAGAGAGGAAGGGATTAAACTATTTTCTAAAGTGCCTGTAGGCCAGACAAGGAATAATGGATGGAACCTGAACAAGGAGAGATTTAACTGGAAATAAGGAGAAACTTTCTGACAGTGAGAACAATCAACCAATGGAACAGAAGTTGCCCTCGGAAGTTGTGGGAGCGCCATCACTTGAGACTTTCAGGAAGAAAGTTTCTAGTATATAATAAAATACAGGCTGAATAGTCAAGACCTTGTTGATGATACAAACTCTGTCAAGGATATTGGAGTACTCATCTCAAATGACCTAAGTGCTAGAGCCCACTGTAACTACATAGCCAAAAAGGCATTAAGAGTTGTTAACCTAATCTTACGTAGATTTTTCTCTGGTAATATTACACTAATAACTAGAGCATACAAAATCTTTTGCTAGACCAATACTCAAATACAGCTCATCAGTCTGGAACCCACATTATGTATCTGATATTAAAACAGTTGAGAAAGTCCAAAAATATTTCACAAGAAGAGTTCTCCACTCCTCTACTCGTTGCAGAATACCTTATGCCTCCAGACTCGAAATTCTAGACCTAGAAAACCTAGAACTACGCTGCCTTCAGTCCAATCTAAGTATAGTATATAAAATCATACATTGCAATCTCCTACATGTCAATGAATACTCCAGTTTCAACCATAACAATACAGAAACACACAATAGATACAAACTCAAGGTTAACTGCACCAAACTTGATTGCAGGAAATACGACTTCAGCAACAGGGTGATCAATGTCTGGAATACTCTATCTGGCTCTGTGGTTTCTTCCCCTAACCCCAAAAACTTTAACCTTAGACTGTCTACTATTGACCTCACCCTTTTCCTAAGAGGTCTGTAGGGGGTGTGCATAAGCACACCAACGTGCCTACCGTCCATGTTCTATTGTTTCTTTTATTTTTTTTTATTTTTATTATATGTATCCATGTATTCATAACTATGTTTTTACTTATATCTATTATCTTGTAAGCAATTGACAAACCAAATAAATAAATAAATAGTATGATTTGATTGCTTATTGTACCCTATGACTATCATTAAGTGTTATACCTTATGATTCTTGATGAATGTATCTTTTCTTTTATGTACACTGAAAGCATTAGCACCAAGACAAATTCCTTGTGTGTCCAATCACACTTGGCCAATAAAGAATTCTATTCTATTCTGTTCTATTCTATTCTATTCTATTCTATTCTATTCTATTCTATTCTATTCTATTCTATTCTATTCTATTCTATTCTATTCTATTCTATTCTATTCTATTCTGTAAGTCTCTTTCATCCAGTTGTTCAGTCATTAATTAACCCAGTTCCAGACATGCCAGGAATAAGCTCATCTTCCCTTGAACTGACCTCTGAGGAAAAATCTGAGGAGTTGTCCAAGGGAGACATCACAGAGAGTCATGCTGGGATTTTTTTTTAGATACACACAGACTAAGTTACCACATGTTATAATTCAAATGTTGATAGATTTTCCTAGAAAAAAATCGGATAATAATTTGAAACCTTCATTTCTCTCATATAATACAAACAAAGGGGTCTTGCCACAGATACCTGGATATCTGCCTAAACAATTCCACTTTTTCTTCCATTCCAGCTTCACCCCTTCCTTGGAAACACTGAGTTTTATAACAGATCCATAACTGGAGTGTATCTGGATGAGAACGGAGTTCTGGCAGTGGACCTGAACATTGTCAACTGGCTGCTTCACAAAAGGGAAATTCATAGAATAATGATCGGAAGTCTAGAAAAACAGGGATCCTTGGATTTCAAGTTTATGTTGTATTCAAAGGGTGTGAAACAGATGGATAAGCTGAATCAGGTGGGGGAAAACCTTTATTTCAGTCTTGGTTAATCTCTTACCAATTGGATTGCTTTCTTGGGTCAGAGAGTGGCTTTGAATGTTATCTACAATTTCCAAAAGATGCTATAATATATTTCATTAGAAATGAAACTGTCTATGAGAAACAGAGTGGGAAGTAGAAAAAGAAATAGAGTGGGACGTGGTTGCTCAGTGGCTAAGACGGTGAGAAAGGTTGGCAGTTCGGCAGTTTGAATCCCTAGCACTGTGTAATGGAGTGAGCTTCTGTTACTTGTCCCAGCTTCTGCCAATTTAGCAGTTTGAAAGCATGTAAAAATGCAAGTAGAAAAATAGGAACCACTTTGGTGGGAAGATAACTGTTCCATGCATCTTCGGCATTTAGTCATGCTGGTCATATGACCACAGAGACCTCTTCGGATATAGTATAGTAGAAATAGTATCCTTAACCATTTAAGAAAACAATTCACTAATCTTCCCTGAAGGGATGCACATTTGAAACAGGGCAGATTTGAGTTCATTTTCCCAAAGGGGGAAAAAAAAAACAAATTTTATCTTGAGCAATTTCACGTGTAAATTGGAAATGTACAAATGTTTGAGATACAAAAGAATAGGGAAGCAACACACAACCAAGCATTCTTACAAAGCCTTAATAAGACCACACCTGGAGTACTGCATCTAGTTTTGGTCATTATAAAAAAGATGTTGAGACTTTGGAAAGAGTTCAGAGAAGAGCAACGAAGATGATGAGGGACCTAGAGGCTAAAACGTATGGTGAACGGTTGAAGGAATTGGATATATCTAGTTGAGTGACAAGAACGACTAGGGGGTGGCATGATTCAATATTTGAGGGGCGGCCACAAAGAAGAGGGTTTTTTTCCCCTGGCAAGTGGTTGTCTAGTCTCTCCTTAAAAGTTTCCAATGATGGAGAACCCACAACTTCTCGAGGCAAATCATTCCACTGGTTAATTTTCTCACTGTTAGGAGATTTATCTTAAGTTATAGTTGGATCTCTCCTCAATTAGTTTCCATCTGTTGTTTCTTATCTTGCCTTCTTTCAGCTGTTTTTCACCCTCCCAGGGCCTCCGCGCAGATTCTGCACTTACCTGCATCCTAAACAGGCTGTGTGGAGACTTCTGGGAGGGGCAGGGCAGGGTGGGCGGGGCCAACTGGTCAGTTCAACTACCAGTTCAGCAAAACAGATGTAAATTTAACATCTGGTTCACCTGAACCAGGTGAATCTCACCCCTGCTTCCAACTCTGTTATTCTATTGAGATTCAAGCAGATTGGTGAGCTCTTTATATAGGCTTCAAATTTAGCTAAGCTTTGAACTGGGGATCATGAACTTCCTTCTTCTTTGCTCCTTTGTGGAAAATGAATCATAAATAATTTTATGGGTGGCCTTCCTCCCTCTGCTCAGCCCCTGCCTCCTTCCAGGTGTGTGGAAAGCTGCCGTCCTGGATTCATGAAGGTGCAACAGGAAGGGAAGCTCATCTGCTGCTATGATTGTCTTCCTTGTGCAGAAGGAGCCATTTCTACTGTGGAAGGTGGGTGACACTAGAGGAAAAAGGAAAACTTTCTTATCTGGAAATATCATACACCTCGTGAGTAAGTAAAATTGCATGTACAGCCAGGGTGGGCTGCTGGGGGTTTGCAGGGGTTCGGGAGAGCCCCTAGTTAAGATTCTGTGCAGTTTGGAGAACCCTCAAATCCCACTCCTGGCTCACCCACTCACCAAGGGGTGGGATGCAATTTTTTTAACAACCAGTTCTGTGGGCATGGCTTAGTTGGTGGGCGTGGCTTGGTAGTCATGTGACTGGGTGGACGTGGCTTGGTGATCATATTATTGGCTGGGCGTGGCCAACTCAATATCGCTCACATCGAGGAACGCATCACCTCGTCTGGGCTCTCATGACTGTGGGGATGCTGCAACAGTTGTAAGTGTGAAAAATGGTCATAAGTCACTTTTTTCAGTGAGATTATAACTTTGAATGGTCACTCCACACAAGCAAAGTACCAGCAAAAGAGGGAAAGAAAACTCCAAAGAGGTTCCTGAGACAGGATGTCTAGTCCTGCCAAGAATGTAATGAGGGTTAACGGAGAGGCAGTTTCTGTAAGCAACACCAGAATGTTTCCTTCCTGCCTTCCTTACAGGATTAGGCCAGTAATTTCTTCTAACAACCGGTTCTCCGAACTGCTTAGAATGTTAACAACCGATTCTAGCAAATAGGTGAAAACTGGTAGAATCCCACCCCTGCACCCACCCATCCTGTTTCTCCCAGGTGTCTCCAGGTGGCCCATTTTGGATGCAGGGAAGTGCAGGGCACATGCGGAGGCTCGGGGAGGGTGAAAAACAGGCATCCTGGAGGTTCAGGAAGGCCGGAAATGGGCCCATTTCCAGCTTCCAGAGAGTTTCCAGAGCCCAGGGAGAACAAAAACACATGCCATGGTGCAGGAGACTGACTAAGCCACACTCACCATGGCCACAACTATCCAGCAACTGGGAGGTTTGCCAAAATTTTTGAAGCCCATCCCTGTGTACAGCAATAAAACAGCAGAAGCTTTTAAAAAAAATTGTCTTCAAGAACACTTTATACATACAAAAAATGTGGCTGGTTTTGCCAAAGAAATAATGCCCTTTCTTTTGAATTAGTCTTGGAAAGAACCATTAGGGCCCAGAGGCCATTGCTTGGCTCATTTCAGGAAGCCTAATTGAATTTCCTCAGTAGTTGCCACTAAAGACAACACTTGAAGAGAGGCTTTTAGCATTGGCAAATGCATAAGATTTAAGGGAAATATTGCTCTTGCTCTTTTTCAGACGCAGAAAAATGCAACAAATGTCCAGGAGATCAACATCCAAACACTAACCGAGATCACTGTATCCCCAAGATTCAGACTTTCCTGTCCTATAAAGAAAAATTGGGGATCATCCTGACTACCATTGCCTTGTTCCTCTCTTTGATCACATGCTTTATCTTGGGAACCTTCATTAAATTCCGAGAAACTCCCATAGTCAAAGCTAACAATCGGGACCTCTCTTATATCCTTCTGGTTTGTCTCCTGTTTTCCTTCTTCACCCCATTCTTGTTCATTGGCCAGCCAAGGAGAGTCACCTGCCTTCTTCGACAAATGGCCTTCAGCATCATCTTCTCCGCTGCCATTTCTTCTGTCTTGGCCAAAACCATCACAGTGGTGCTGGCTTTCTGGGCCACAAAACCAGGGAATAATGTTCAGAGATGGCTGGGAAAGAGTTTGGCCAATTCCATTATCCTCTCTTGCAGTGGCTTCCAAGTTGTCTTCTGCAGCATCTGGCTGGCTGCTTTCCCCCCTTTCCCTGAGTCAGACCTGCACTCACAATCTGCAGAAATCATTCTACAGTGCAATGAAGGCTCTGTTGCCATGTTCTATGGTGCCCTTGGCTACATGGGCTTCCTGGCTGCCATCTGCTTCACAGTGGCTTTCCTGGCCAGGAATCTGCCTGGGTCTTTCAATGAAGCCAAGCTGATCACCTTCAGCATGCTGGTCTTCTGCAGTGTCTGGATATCCTTCCTGCCCACCTATCTGAGCACCAAAGGGAAATACATGGTGGCTGTGCAAGTCTTCTCTATCTTGGCCTCCAGTGCTGGACTTCTGGGCTGCATCTTCATGCCCAAGTGTTTCATTATTTTCCTAAGACCAAATCTGAATACAAAAGAACATGTGATGTCAAAATAAAATAGAAAATTTGGCACATCTTTCCCCAAATGTCAGTTAATAATTTCAGAAATATTGTTTGCTATCTCTATCTTCCTAAAAATCAAACATATTTTTGTTTTGTTTTACTTTTCACGTTGAATACACAATAGAAATAAAGTACTGCATTTCAAGATATTAACTCCCTTTTCTTTGTCTTTAAACATGTAGAAAGTGTGCTGGGAGTCTTTTTCTTTCACTGTTTTAGTTGTCTCCTTAAATGCAGTTGTTGAATCTGGAGACTCAACTTGAATCTCTTGGCATCTGCTTTTTTTCTGTCACCAAATGCTCCCATAGGCAATTACTTGCTTTCATTGAAGTGTCTAGAACCACATTCCACCATCTAGAACTTCATCAATTTAGTATACAACATAATAGCAATCCTCTCATAGATGTGCCTAGTAGGTAAGATCCAATGTCCTGTTTCCCTTGGATAATATCAGAATGACAATAGAGAGTAGTACAGAAACTGGCTCATAATCCATTTGTTCTCTTTGTGTCCTAGAATATTTCCATTTTTGACCAATTAATTTGGGCAGAGGTCATGGCTTTAATAGATTCCAAAAGGTTTTTTAAATCTCTCCTAGGACACTGGGATCTTATCCCAAATCTTGTAAGTGGATCATAAGCTTCCTAACAGACAGGAAGCAGCAGGTGAAGCTAGGCAGAATCACATCCAATACCTGTACAATCAGCAAAGGGGCCCCCCAAGGCTGTGTGCTATCTCCACTTCTCCCTATATACCAATGACTGCATCTCAAATGATCCATCTGTTAAAATACTGAAGTTTGCTGATGACACAACAGTGATTGGTCTCATTCAAGACAATGACAAATCCGCATACAGACAGGAGGTTATACAACTTGCATCGTGGTGTAATCTAAACAATCTGGAACTGAACACACTCAAAACTGTAGAAATGGTGGTAGACTTTAGAAGAAACTGTCCCATGCTACCACCTCTTACAATACTAGACAACACTGTATCAACAGTACATACTTCAAATTTCTAGGTTCTACTATATCACATGACCTAAAATGGATACCTAACATCAAAAATGACATCAAAAAAGCACGACAAAGAATATTCTTTCTGCGCCAACTCAGAAAGCTCAAAATGCCCATGGAGCTGCTGATACAGTTCTATAGAGGAATAATTGAGTCTGTCATTTGTACCTCTATAACTGTCTGGTTTAGTTCTGCAACCCAACAGGACAGACACAGACTTCAGAGAGTAATTAGGACTGCAGAAAAAGCAACTACTACCAACCTGCCTTCAATTGAGGACCTGTATACTGCACAAGTCAAAAAGAGGGCTGTGAAAATATTTCACACCCCTCACATCCTGGACATAAACTGTTTCATCTCCTTCCCTCAAAATGACACTATAGAGCATTGCACACCAGAACAACTAGACACAAAAACAGATTTTTCCCGAAAGCCATCACTCTGCTAAACAAATAATTCCCTCAACCCTGTTCCAAAACATTCCCTCAGACATATAAATATGGTTAAACAATGGGAAACCATACAATAAAGTATAGAGAAGAGCAACTAGGATGATTAGGGGAATAGAGACTAAAACATATGATGAACGGTTACTGGAACTGGGCATGACCAGTCTAGTGAAGAGAAGGACCAGGGGAGACATGATAGCAGTCTTCCAATATTTGAGGAGCTGCCACAGAGAAGAGGAAGGGGTCCAGCTATTTTCTAAGGCACCCAAAGGCCAGACAAGGAATAATGGATGGAAACTGAACAAGGAGAGATTTAACCTGGAAATAAGGAGAAACTTTCTGGCAGTGAGAACAATCAACCAATGGAACAGCTTGCCCTTGGAAGTTGTGGGAGCACCATCACTTGAGACTTTCAAGAAGAGATTGGACTCCCATCTGTCAGAAATGGTGTAGGGTCTCCTGCTTGGGCAGGAGGGTTGGACTAGATGACCTACAAGGTCCCTTCCAACTTGGATTATCTGTTAATGTCACCCACAGACCCAGACATGCACAAACAGTACAGCTGTTTTATGGGCTCCCCACCATCTCTGATCTTCAGGCCAAATGATAAAGCTAAGTCTGTAGGCCCTTCTGGAAGGCCAATGCGGGTAGGGGTAGCCTGATCTTGAGAGGAGAATGATGTTTCTTATGGTGGTTGAAGCAGAAGAAAAAGCCCTCCTCCTAAAAAAGTAAAGGTACAGGTTCCTCTCACACACAGGTGCTGGTCGTTTTCATCTCTAGGGGGCGGTGCTCATCTCCATTACAAAGCCGAAGAGCCAGCGCTGTCCGAAGACATCTCCGTGATCATGTGGCCGGCATGACTAAACGTCAAAGGTACACGGAACGCTGTTACCTTCCCACCAAAGTGGTCCCTATTTTTCTACTTGCATTTTTACATGCTTTCAAACTGCTAGGTTGGCAGAAGCTGGGACAAGTAACGGGAGCTCACTCCAT
Source organism: Bungarus multicinctus (assembly GCA_023653725.1). Taxonomy (NCBI): domain Eukaryota; kingdom Metazoa; phylum Chordata; class Lepidosauria; order Squamata; family Elapidae; genus Bungarus; species Bungarus multicinctus. Next base: position 15,820,790 of record CM042834.1, on the reverse strand, counting down.
TACGCGGTGCTAAGGATTCAAACTGCCATACTGCTGACCTTTCTGAACAACAAGCTCAGTATCTTAGTCCCTGAGCCACTGGGTCACTCGGGAAACAGCAAGGGTTGTCATTTGTGTCAGGGGCATCTCTGGTGGCCTGAGTGCTCTGCCAGTGAAAACAGGCTCTGAAGCTCCGTTTTTGGCTGCAATGGCATCCTGCCAGCAAAAATGGAACTCTGGAGGGCTGTTTTTGCTGGCAGAGGCATGGTGGGCAGGTCCTTTGTGACCCTGTGGGCCAGATCTAAGCACCCCGCAGGCTGGAGTTCGACACCCCTGCTCTAGTGGATGCAAGCCATAACAAGCCTATTCTATAGAACTTTCTCCCCAAAACATCGGGCCGCCTTTCACGCCCTCAAAACAAGAATAAACTTACAAGTTTACCCATAATTCCCTCTTATGGGAACTACTGTAGGTGTCAATGTTCCAATGGATGCCCTAATTAATTCAAGAGCCTCGAGCCAAGTTTCAAAAGAAATCCAATTATTTATTAGGAGCAACTTGTCGGCACTTTCCTAAGTGCAGTCAGCTCTGCCCCATGTAATTTATTGCCCACCTATGACCCTGTTTCTCCCTGCTCTCAGAATGTGTCATAAATCACATTCTCCAACGGAACAGTTTCGCAGGAGGTAGAAAACACACCTCTCTGGCTTCTTCTAGTAACCTGGGATGCAATCTGGAGAAAGGTATGCATGGAATGTGCTTCTGGTCATAGCAACCGAGCTTCTCCATCAGTTCTCCCCCCTCCTTCCTATGGCAACTCAAGAGCTGGCCAGGAATGCTTTGCGATTGACATTAGGATATCTAATGGATCCTTTTTTCTGGACCAATCCATTCCTGCTTGCAAAGGGAAGACAGACATTAAATGACATTTGATCAAATGAAAGAAAAGATGGCTAAACAGTAAAGACCTTGTAATATTCTCTTTCAAAACGATTATCGGTTTCCATCCATTGCTTCTTGTCCTGCCCTCAGGTACTTTGGAGAATAGCTTGACTTCTTCTCTGTGACAACCCCTGAGATATTGTAAGACGTCTATCAGGTCTCTCACTCCTAGAACATTCTGTCTGAAAATTTAGAAGATTTAGGAGAAGAATATGCTCCAAAAAGAGGAATAAAGGGAACACAAGAGGGAGGCTAATGGAAAGCTCAAATTGATTTCTTTATTCAGAATAAATTATCTTTGTCAGAATAGCTGCCCAGTTCTTACAATTACAAAAGAGAATCTTGATGGCAGGAGAGAAGCATGGAACAGAAAAGAAATAGCTGCCAAGCCTTCAGCCTTGAAGTTTCCAAGCTCTTATTGTCTCTCATTTTTGTCCTCCTGGATCTGGACAAATCAGCGGCATGTAAGGCCCGTGCCAGAGACCAGATGGTGCTGTAAATAAATTAGTTGTCCAGACACAGAATTGGATGCATCTCCTCCTGGGACAAAGCCTGTAGTTCTTCCCTCTCTCTGCATCGTCTCCAGACTTTCGCAGAAAAGTCATCCTTGGTGTAGGAGCACAGAAAGGATTTCTCTGCTAAGCTTCTCATGAAAGCATCAAACTGATTATACCCACCATACTTCATCACTTGATTTGACTTCAAAACAAAGGAAAAAGTGCTATGGATGTTTAGGTAAAGAATTTCATTCTCTTTAGAAAGGTTCTTAAATCCCAGAGTACTGTTGTCACAAGGACTTTTCCTGTAGGAGATTTCATAATCCTTTTATGTATCAGATACAGAATTGTTATTCCTGTGCTGATTGTACCAATCTCTACAGCATAAAGAGATACATTCACTTTGCTCCAGTTGTGATACTCATGAAATTCTATAAAATTATCAAGACTTGGTGAAAAGGCCTGTGATATAATGGGACAAATGCCATTTCTTTCCAGCATAGAAGTCAACGTTTTCATGAATTTCTGCCCCTGGTCACTATCCGGAGCAAGCAACCCAACCAAAGTCCACCTGAAATGGAGGAGAAGCTTAACCATCCCTGAATACTGGAATCCTTCAGCAGGGTGGAATCCTTCTTGGGTAGAAGAAAGGAAACCCAGTTTTATCCCTCAGAATCTGAGAAACAAAATTGGAATTAATCTGAAAAGAAAGGAAAAGTTGGTATTTTATCTGAGATCCATGAGAGCCAAAATGTAAGGTGTAAGTCACTATCCCTATTGAAGGATTAAGCCCAATATTTGCAGTGAAGACCTATTTCTCAGTCATGACTTTATGCTTTGCTTCCCTCCTCATTTACTCCTTGACAGAATTTTTAGTCCAGAAAAGGTTCCCAAATCTGGACCATGACCACGAGAGCAGATATGTTTACTTTACTCCTTCCCTCCTTTTGGATCATCAGAGCCATCCTCCTTAAGGCTCCCCATTTTCATAGTAAAATCCTGGTCTTCATAAACAAGTGATTGGCTATCTTCTAAAATAAAACCAGGTTGTGACACACACTTGAAAGGAAATCAGGAACCTTGTAATTGGGGAGTCTGTCTGGAAGAACTACTGCTCATCCAAAGGAAATATTCATGTATAAAGCTTGCAGCAATTCTGGGTAGTTAGAAAGCTGATAAAAGTAAGGAAGAGTTAGGCAACTTGCAGACCTCAGCTAGAAGTTAGGAATATAGATGGGATTCAGACAGTTTGCACCAGTTTGGGAGAATCAATTGTTAAATTTCTGAGCAGTTTGGTGAACTGGTTGTTGGAAGAAATCATTAGAGCAGAAAACTAGTTGTTAAATTATTTGAATCCCACCACTGCTTGGAGCAAATAAAATGTGTATTAGATAACTCCTGAGGTATTCATTAGCTAAGACTTAGAAATAGGGACAGCTAGATACCAATAGAACAAATTATAGAATTGTTATTAAAATGTTTATGATATGATATTTCTTATTAATCCTGCCTTATCCTTCCTTCTCCTTTAGTGAAAATGTATAAGGCTTACTTAATCCTTTGTTCTTGGTTCTTGGCATTTTGGCCAGGAGCCCTTTTCCTTGGGGTACTCCAATAAAAAGCAATCAGAAAACCTGCACCTCGTGTCTGGTGTCCATCATTGGCTTCGCCACCAGGCTCAGACCCAATTGGGGACAACACAAGGAAAGATCTCTCATTCATTGTAACTGGTTTTCCCAGCAAAGACACACCTGTGGCATTTTGTAGGTGCCCAATATGGATGATATCTGGATGGAGAAGTCAGTTTCAGCCCCTTCAAGAATAGCCAGTGTGTTTCTCTGCCTCCCACAACTGTAGTTGGGGACATTGGCCTCCCCATCTGAAAGCAGATCCAGCAAAGCATCCGAAGTCTTTTCTACATTGAAATAATTTTCATAGACATTGTAGCCCAGGGTGATGTTGGGTAAGAGACGGGAATTCTGGTTGATCTCCTGGATAGCAAAAAGGAAGGATAGCATCTTCCAGTATTTTGATTGCATTACCCTGCAAGGATAATGTATTTAGTATACAGTAATCAAAATACTTTTTACCAAAGTACATCTAACCTGCATCAGCCTAGAAATTACTCTGGTTAGAGCAGTGCAGAAACAAATGTAACCTACAAGTAATTAAAAAATTGTAAACTATTTTAATAAAATATAACTGAATATAGTTCATAGCACAAATCAGGGTGTGACTGCTGAGAAGATGTGGAGCATTTGATGAGATATGTGCATGGATTGTTCCATCTCTCCTAAGAAAGCTAAGGCATTTCCCTAGATATCTGACATATTTTAATAAAACTCTGGGATTCATTCAATATATATTTCATTTTAGGATATTCAATGCAATTTTAAGTATAAGGGAATGTATTTATTATTAGCTTTCACATTCTTGATGTTGTCAATATCCTTGAAATTGATCTAAGATTTCAGATTCACTTATATAATTTTTTCTCTCCAGTAGTATTTTCCAATATTTAATATTTGGATTGCTTGACTTTATATTAAATATAAAACCATGAAGTGCACACTCAGACATAAATCCACACATATAATGAAGAGCTGTAATACTCGGCAAAGCCAATAAAACATTGATTCCTGCATACATTTGAATGTTGATGTGAAAAAGTCTTTGACAGGAGTCTTAATCAGTGGTGGGATTCAGCCAGTTTGCACCAGTTCGGGAGAACCAGTTGTTAACTTTGGTGAACTGGTTGTTGGAAGAAATCATTAGGGCAGAGAACCAGTTGTTAAATTATTTGAATCCCACCACTGGTCTTAATCCACATTTCAATTATTATAAGATTAAAGTACATAAGTTTAAAATAGGAACGGGGCAAGAATAAGAATAAATTCTGATCTGGGATTTTTTTTTATATTATTGATGAATGTAAAAACCTGAAACAAAAGGGACAGGGGAAAATATAGCATTCTTTTATTTTGGGGTCCATGTTCTCTTCTTCATGAGGTAAAGGAGGTGTACAAGGGAGTATCTACTTTCTCCTCTCTGGCTACAGTTTATGTCAAGGCCGTTAGTTCTTCAAATCCAAGAAGGAAAGAAAATTTTCAAGAAAACACCTGAAAATTTCAAAGGAGGCTTATCATCTGTGGTTTCTATAATAGATCCCAAAAGAAGAAATGACACAGTGGAAATAAGTCAGAAACAAGGTTGCTCTAATGCAGTGCTCGAAGATAGACTTACCCTGATAACTGAGTCAAAGGATATTTTTCAAAACTCATTTCCATTGAGAACTGAGATGCAATCTACCATCTCCAGTCAGGCCTTCACTTCTGCAAGGCCCAAGTAGCCACTTCTACAGCACCAGGTTGAAGATGAACATGTGGGTGGCAAGAGCAAAGAAATCAGATGGAATCTGTAGCACTGTTAGGATTTACTAAAGCCTAATTGGGCAAGGTTCTACACCACTTCAATATGAGCCAGCAATGTGGTGCAGGTGGGGAAAAGGTGACACAGTCCTAAACTGCATAAACAGAGTGATAGAATAAACACCACATCAAGTGTTAATACCGCTTTGTAATGCCTTGATAAGACCACACTGGGAATACTGAAAGAGTGCAGAGAAGAGCAACAAAGATGAACAGGGGACTGAAGGCTAAAACATGAAGAATAGTTGCTGGAATTGGGTATTTAGTGAAAAGAAGGACTAGGGCTGAGATGATAGCAGTGTTCCGATATCTCAGCAGTTGCCACAAAGAAGAGGGAGTCAAGCTATTCTCCAAAACACCTGAAGGCAGAGCAAGAAGCAATGGTGGAAACTAATCAAGGAGAGTAGAATTAAGGAGAAATATCCTGACAGTTAAAACAATTAATGAATGGAAGGGTTTGCCTCCAGAAGTTGTGAGTACGCCATTGCCAGAGGTTTTTCAGAAGAGATTGGAGAGCCATTGGTTCAGAATGGTAGAGGCTGTCCTTCTTGAGCAGGGGGTCCAAAGTTCCTTTCTACTGTGTATGTTACAAATGGCTGCCCAATCTCCTTAGTTCTAGGTTGCTTCTCTCCTTAATGACCAGGAGTTTCCATCCATTGTTCTTTGTCTTTCTTCTAATGCTTTGGAAAATAGGTTGCTCCCTCATCTTTGCCTCAAATATCCATCTCTTGCAACCTGACTAGCACTCACACTAATTCACATGCTTTCTATACACTTCGTTGTAAAGAGAAAAAACATTTATTAACAAGTGATAGTCTTTTTCTAACACAACTTGGGGGAAAATTAATTTGCTTGAGGGATTTCTTGAGGGGAAGGAAATATTAGAGTGTCAAAGGATGGCCACAACTATTAACTGATATTTAGGCCTATGTCTTCCCCAGACTAATATTTTCTATTTTATTTTGACATCACATGTTGTTTTGTATTCAGATCTGGTCTTAGGAAAATAATGAAACACTTGGGCATGAAGATGCAGCCCAGAAGTCCTGCATTGGAGGCCAAGATAGAGAAGACCTGCACAGCCACCATGTATTTCCCTTTGGTGCTCAAATAGGTGGGCAGGAAGGATATCCAGACACTACAGAAGACCAGCATGCTGAAGGTGATCAGCATGGCTTCGTTGAAGGCCCCAGGCAGATTCCTGGCCAGAAAAGCCACTGTGAAGCAGATGGCAGCCAGGAAGCCCATGTAGCCAAGGGCACCATAGAACATGGCAACAGAGTGTTCATTGCACTGTAGAATGATTTCTTCAGATTGTGAGTGCAGGTCTGACTCAGGGGATGGAGGGAAAACACCTAAACAAATGCTGCAGAGAACATAATGGAATTGGCCAAGCTCTTTCCAAGCCATCTCTGAACGTTATTCCCTGGTTTTGTGGCCCAGAAGGCCAGCACCACTGTGATGGTTTTGGCCAAGGCAGAAGAAATGGCAGCACAGAAGACAATGCTGAAGGCCATTTGTCGAAGAAGGCAGGTGACTCTCCTTGGCTGACCAATGAACAAGAAATGAGTGAAGAAGGATAGCAGGAGACAAACCAGAAGGATATAAGAAATAACTTCCGGGGAAGATGGCGGACGGCTGCTTTCGCCGGAGTTCTCTCCGGCCCGGGTGCTCTTCGGTGCGGATCCCCATGCCCCCTGGCCCCCCTCGCCGGTGGCAGAGGTGGGGGAGGGCCCGGGGAGACCAGCGGTTTCCAACGAGAGCTGGTTGGGGGCTCGCCGGAGCTAAGGGAGCCGATGGGAGCGACGGCGTTGGCGCGGCGGCCCTGGCGGCCCCGGAGTGGCCTCGGGACGGTCTTGCTGGCCTTGGCGGCCTCGGAGCGGCCTCGGAGGGGCTTCGGAGGCCCCGTTCTGGATGCAGCAGCCCCGGAGCGGTTTTCCAGCTCGCCGGAGCCGCGGCGCCGAGAGGAGAGACAGCGTTGCCGCGGCAGTCCTGGCGGCCTCGGAGCGGCCTCGGGGTGGCCTCGTTGGCCTCGGAGTGGCCTCGGAGTGGCCTCGGAGGCCGCGCTCCAGGTGCGGCGGCCCCGGAGCGGTTTCTGAGCGGCCTCGGAGGCCTTGGGAGTGGTGTGGAGCGGCCCCGGTGGATTTGTGGCGATGGATCCGGTGCGTGCGACGCGAAGCTCCGCCGCGGCCCTCTCCGGCCTGGACGGCCTCAGCGGCAGCCCCCCCTGTCCCCTGGGCCCCCCCGCCGGTGGCAGAGGTGGGGGAGGATCGAGGGAGACCAGCCGGGACACCTGGAAGCTGGTCGGGGGTCGGCTGGAGCCGCGGGACCGATGTGGAGGGCGGCGTGGTCACGGCGGCCCCGGCGGCCTTGGGTCGATTGCGGAGGCCTCCTCCAGCGGTCGGCGGAGCGGGGCGGCTGCGGACGGGCAGCGAGCGGACCTGGGGCATTTTCGATAGCCCCGAAGACGACGCGGCGGCTGGGAGATCCACGGAAGGGCTCGGCTGGGGAGCGATGGTGCCGATGCCCCCGTGGGCCGCTTAGGTGGAGCTGTGGTGTCCCTTCCTTCCCTGGGGCCCCCACCGGTGGCAGAGGTGGTGGGCCTGGGGGGGGGACTGGCTCTGCCTGTGACTCTTTCCCCCCCGGGGGTCTCACCGGTGGCAGAGGTGGGACGACCGGGGGGAGGCAGAATATACCCCAGCTGGACTGGATTCCATTTTCCATGGCCGGAGGACGGCAGACGTTGCGGACACTCTGGGACTGCCGAGATGGGGCGGCCGGGTCCACGGAAGTACCCAAGGACAGAGCTTTGGGCCTTGAGGGATGCCCCCCTCTCCCTTAGGTGGCCTTCGAAGCTCTCTAAGACCTTCCGCAATGAGGGATCCTGGGATCCGGAGCGATGGTGGGGTCGGGGAAACCGGGGAGGGCGTGGTAAATTCGGGCTTGAAAAATTTTTAAGGGGATTTTTTAAGGGGGAAAAGTCCAGGGCGGGCGGGGGAGACAGCCCGCATGGAATTGGGGGCAGCCGGGCCGGCGAGCGCGCCTGTGGGGCCTCGGGGGTCCCCGTGTCGGGGTGGCAGACAGGGGGTGGGCAGCCGGGGGCCAGTTTTATCGGCACGGTAACTGGGAGAGGTAGGTATGCTAGGGGTGGAGGGCCATATCCGGTTAGGGGATCGCGCTCCCGATGTTTACAAGCGGTAGCGCGCTCCGACCCTCCCTACCCATCCTGCAGCCCTGGTTGTCCGGAATCTCAGGCCCTGAATACCCGGCTGCTGTTGTGCAATGCCAGGTCCGTGGTTAATAAGGCTCCCCTGATCTGGGAGTTGGCTCAGGAGGAGGCCGCGGACCTGGTAGGTGTCACCGAAACCTGGTTGGGCCCAGAGGGAGGTGTCCCTCTGGTTGAGATGTGCCCACCAGGTTTCCTTGCATTTCACCAGCCTAGGGCTCAGGGAAGGGGCGGTGGGGTGGCGGTGCTTATAAAGGAAGTCCTTTGTCCTAGGGAGGCCACTGTCCCTCAGACGGCTGGCTGTGAATCTCTTTTTGTGAAGTGGGGGCAAGGGGTTCAGATGGGTCTTTTGTTGACGTACCTGGCTCCCTGCCACGTCTCATCGGCCCTACCCGGACTCCTAGAGGTAATAGCCGGGCTGGCGGTTGAGACCCCAAGGCTCTTAGTCATGGGGGATTTCAACCTGCCATCGCTCGGTGAAACCTCGGGGTTGGTCCGGGAGTTCTTGGCTTCCATGACGGCCATGGACCTGACCCAGTTAGTTTCTGCCCCCACTCACATGGGAGGTCACATGCTGGACCTGATTTTTGTCTCTGGGCAGTGGTTGAATGACTGTAATTGGGGGGATTTAGTTATTACACCCTTGTCATGGACAGATCATTCCCTCCTTAGGCTGGATTTCTGTTCCGCTACCCCCCACTGCAGGGAGGCGGAGCCACTTAGATGGTTCCGCCCCAGGCGCCTAATGGATCCGGATCGGTTCCAGAGGGAGCTTGGGCCATTTCCTGAATCTCTGGCTCTCAGCTCGCCTGGAGACCTGGTGGCCACCTGGGAGGGGTCGGCCGCCGGGGCCCTAGAGCGAGTTGTGCCTATGCGACCTCTGACTCGGCACAGATCCCATTTGGCTCCATGGTATACGGAGGAGCTACGGGAGATGAAGTGCCGAAAAAGACGTCTTGAGGGCATTTGGAGGGCGAGCCGTTCCGAGTCTGACCGAACACAGGTGAGATCTCATATTAAGACTTACCTTGTGGCGATAGGGGCGGCGAAATCTTCGTATTTCTCCGCCCTTATTGCATCAGCAGAAAATCGGCCTGCCGCCCTGTTTAGAGTGACCCGCTCTCTACTTGAACCGAGAGCGCGGGATGACCTCTTGCAGGGTAGAGCGGAGGAGTTTTCCCGATTTCTGCATGATAAAATCGCTCAGATTCGGGAAGGGCTCGACTCCAATTGGGTGGTCCCGGGGGAGGTGTCCGGGGCAGGTCTTGAGAGTGTTATCTGGGGGGAGTTCGATCCTGTGACCGCTGAGGGTGTGGACAGGTTGCTGGGGGGTCTGAATGCCACCACCTGTTTATTGGACCCGTGTCCTTCCTGGTTGGTTTCGGCCGCCAGGGAGACGACACGAGGCTGGCTCCAGGGGATTGTCAACGCTTCTTTGAGAGAGGGGGTGCTCCCTACCGCCCTGAAGGCGGCGGTGGTGCGCCCCCTCCTCAAGAAGCCTTCCCTGGACCCAGCTATTTTAAACAACTATCGTCCAGTCTCCAACCTTCCCTTCGTGGCGAAGGTTGTTGAGAGTGTGGTGGCACGTCAGCTCCCCCAGTACCTGGAGGAAGCAACGTACCTCGATCCGTTCCAATCGGGCTTCAGGCCTGGACATAGCACTGAGACGGCATTGGTCGCGTTGGTTGATGATCTCTGGAGGGCTCGTGACAGAGGGTTCTCCTCTGTCCTGGTCCTATTAGATCTCTCGGCGGCTTTTGATACTATCGACCATAGTATCTTATTGCGACGGTTGGAGGGGTTGGGGATTGGTGGAACCGTCCTCCGATGGTTCTCCTCCTTCCTCTCTGACCGTTCGCAATTCGTGTTGGCGGGGGGGGAGAGGTCCACCTCTAGGCCCCTGGTTTGTGGGGTGCCTCAGGGGTCGGTCCTTTCTCCCCTCCTGTTCAACATTTACATGAAGCCGCTGGGCGAGATCATCCGTGGTCTTGGAGTGAGGTGTCATCTGTATGCAGATGACACCCAGCTGTACATCTCCACTCCGGACCACCCCAACGATGCTGTGGGGACTATGTCTAGGTGCCTGGAGGCCGTGCAGGACTGGATGGGCGGGAACAGGCTTCGGCTCAACCCATCCAAGACCGAGTGGCTGTGGTTTCCGGCGCCCCGATATAGCCAGCTGACACCTTCGCTGGCTATTGGGGGGGAGGTTCTGCCCCCCACAGAGAGGGCTCGCAACCTGGGAGTCCTCCTGGATGTACGGCTGTCGCTTGAACATCACATCGCGGCCGTCTCCAGGGGGGCGTTTCATCAGATCCGTCGGATCTACCGGTTGCGGCCCTTCCTGGATCGGGACGCCTTGCGCACGGTCACTCAGGCCCTTGTCACCTCTCGCCTGGACTATTGTAATGCCCTCTACATGGGGCTCCCTGCGGGGAGCATCCGGAGACTCCAGTTGGTGCAAAATGCAGCCGCGAGGGTGATTATGGGGGCGTCGCGTAGCGCCCATGTGACGCCTCTCCTGCGCGAGCTGCATTGGTTGCCGATGGCTCTCCGGGTTCGCTTTAAGGTTCTAGTTTTGACCTTTAGGGCGACCCATGGCATGGGACCAGGTTACCTTCAGGACCGCATTCTACCAACGTTCTCCAACAGGCCGGTGCGTTCCCACAGGGAGGGTCTGCTCCGGGTGCCGTCGGCCGCTATGTGTCGTCTGGCGGCGCCAAGGGGTAGGGCCTTCTCTGTGGGTGCCCCCGCCCTCTGGAATACTCTGCCACCGGAACTTCGTACCGGCACGGACCTGAGGGCCTTCAGGCGCGCGTTAAAGACCTGGCTCTTTGAGCAGGCCGGCCTGGGCTGAGATAATGATTTTAAATTTGATCTCCATTTTTAACTTTAAATTGGGTTTTAAGGGTGGGGGGGGGGGTTTTCTAATTCTAGTCTGCAGCTGATTCTAATATTTAATTACTTTTTAACTTTTGTATTTGTGGGGTTTTTAGACGAGCTGTTCACCGCCCTGAGTCCCTTGGGAGAAGGGCGGTATATAAATGTAATTAATAAATAAATAAATAAATAAATAAGAGAAGTCCCGATTGTTGATTTTGACAATGGGAGTTTCTTGGAATTTAATGAAGGTTCCCAAGACAAAGCATGTCTTTAAAGAGAGAAACAAGGCCATGAAAATCAGAATAAACCCCAATTGTTCTTGATAGGATAGGAAAGTTTTAATCTTTGGAATGCAGTGATCTCGGTTGTCATTTGGATGTTGATCTCCTGGATATTTGCTGCATTATTCTGCATCTGAAAAACAGCAAAAGTAACATTGAACTTAAAACTTGCACCTTTTTATAAAAGCAATAGTTCTTAGACTTATATACCACTTTACAGTGCTTTACAGCCCTCTTTCAGCAGTTTATAGAGTCAGCGTATTGCCCCCAACAACTTGGGTCCTCATTTTACCCAACTCGGAAGGATGGAAGGCTGAGTCAACCTTGAGCCTGGTGGGATTTGAACTGCCAAATTGCAGGCAGCCGGCAGTCATGCAAAAGTAGCCTGCAGTACTGCACTCTAACCACTGCGCCACCAAGGCTCTCATAATGCCCATTGAGACTTATAGCCTCAATCACCTCTTCCAAGTCTGATCCTACATAGGAGGCTGACAGACACACAGCCAATACCTCAGCCACACGTGTTCTTAAGAAAAAGCCAGCCAATCTGCAAACATCAACTCCATCAACTAATCAAGAAATGACAACACAGCCAACCTCCCCACCAGAATATATAGGGAGACAGCAGCTCAGATCACGCTTTGCCCACACAAGCACAAAGCTGAAAGCATCAACCTGAAGATGGCGAGTGAGATCTCGTCGAAACATTGCCCAGATAGTTTCAATCTTACAAGGGAAAAGACCCAAACACACCAAGACCTGCATATATATATATATATATATATATATATATATATATATATATATATTTGTGTTACAACACCCTGTTAAGCCCCAATTAAGGGAGAAAGCATACTGCTTTTCTTTTCTGTCTTTCGGCTCATCACCAGAGACCATACCGACAGAAAGCTATTTGTTTCGTTGTCTTTTTGTTTTACATGTGTGTAATTTAATTATCAGCTTAAAAATCTTTCATACACACACACACACACACACACATATATATATGTAATTTTTCTTACATATATCCATGTATTCATAATTATGTTTTTATTTATACCTATTATCTTGTAAGCAATTGACAAATAAAAATAAATAAAAAAATACAATAAAATAACACTCGCTCTTGACTGTGTTTTGCATAAATACATTTTCTTAGAGAGAAAATTTGGAGCCAAATGTTGCCATCTCAATGGCTCACATCTGTGATGTCTCTCCTGGTTGACATTATCCAAATTATACTAATATAGGTTGTCATGCTGACAACTTATCTCAGTTGTCTTGCTGACATCATTCTCTAGAGATTTTGTTGCAACCCCTTGGAAATGTTGACTCAAACACCTCAATAATATGTTTTCCCTTTGATTTCACAGAAATGCCCTGTGGACCATGGCACAGGAAACCTGTGGGTGCATAAATGGATTTGGAGAGAAAGAGGCTTGGAGGATTTTAAGGGCAAGCAGGGAGAAGTTTTTTTCCCTTCTCTCTGCTTCAAAAATGAAATCTTGGCTGCATTCTATCCGAAATAAGAAAACCTTCTTCCATCTCTTCTCTCTATTTGTTCAAGCCACATGTAGGACTGAAGACTCTCATCAACAATGCATCATTTTGCTGCTTCTCCTGCTTTGGACTCAAGGAGTCTTGGCGGTGCACCAAGCCAAGTGCCCCCTGACTCTACAGAGGGATGAGGTGTATCCAAAGAATCACTACAGGCAAGGAGAGTTTTCCATTGGTGGCATCGTCCCCACAACCTTGGCTTTTTTCCAAATATTAACTTTCAAAGAACTTCCTTTGACTCAAGTATTGAGGTATGCCAATCTTTATTTATTTACTTATATTTATTTATTTCATTTGTCAAGCATGTATTAGATAACAGATATCATTAGAACATGATTATGATTGCATGAAATGGTTGCGAATAAAAGGGAACATTAGGACAGGGACGGTAGGCACTTTGGTGCGCTTATACACGCTCCCTACAGACCTTTTAGGAATGGGGTGAGGTCCACAGTAGATAGTCTAAGGTTAAAGGTTATCATTTTTATGTTACATTTTTCAGGTTTGCTCTAACCTATTCAGAATGCTTGAACTAAGACAGATGTTAAGTGTTTTTGTAAGAAATTAAACAAAAAAAAAATCCTTTTGATTGATTACTGTATGTGTAATAACTCATCTGTACAGGATGAAAGGAGCACAATACTGGAAAACCCTATCCTTCCTTTTTGCTATCCAGGAGATCAACCAGAATTCCCATACTTTACCCAACATCACCCTGGGTTACAATATCTATGAAAATTATTTCAGTGCAGTAAAGACTTCGGATGCTTTACTGGACCTGCTTTCAGTTGGGGAGGCCAATGTCCCCAACTACAGTTGTGGGAGGCAGAGAAACACAGTGGCTGTTCTGGAAGGGGCTGAGACTGGCTTCTCCATCCAGATATCATCCATGTTGAGCACCTACAAAATCCCACAGGTGAGTCAATCAGAGATCCTTCCTTGCAAATAAAGACAACTTTTACTATGGAAATGATAAGGCTTAAGGTTGATGGTTCAGATTATTCGAAGTGAAGGGGTAGAACAATATCCCCCTCATTATGAATGCCAATCCTGATTTGATGTGCTTTTTCTGGGATAAAACATTATCCTCACAAGAAGTGAATGGGGACAGAAGCAATGCATGAAATAGAGAAGTCTCTTGTCAGCCTTGGAAGTGATTTTTTACTTGGAAGCTTCGAGGCTGCCACATTCAGTGCCTGGGAATTTGGGAGGGGGGATTTCATAGAGAGGTAGAAAATTAAACACAACAACATTCTTTCTCAGAGAGTCAAGGACAAGTTGCCCTGCACTTGGAGAGGAGTGTCTGGAGTGATGTATCCAGTTGGAACGAAGATTTGATTGGGCCATGTGATGAACTGGTGGGTGCAGGGGATGGATCTTTGATTTTTGTTTTGGGAAGGGAAAACCCAGAACTCTCAGATTCGGGTTTTCCCAGATATGCCAACATGACAACTATAATAAAATAGAACTTTGAGGAAATGTTTGTCTCAGAGTTTATTGGTTTGGAGTTGGTTAGTTGGGACCAGAGGTGGTATTCAGCAGATTCTGATCAAGTTCTGCAGAACTGATAATGGAAATTTTGAGTAGTTCAGAGAACAGGCAAATACCACCTCTGACTGGAGATTTGACGGTATCCTTCCCCTGCCACGTCCCCCAAGCCATGCCCACAGAACCGATCATACATTTTTTTGAATCCCACCACTGGTTGGGATGCTGACATCTTTATTGCAAGGAGTGGAACTAACTCTTCATTAGGGACAGAATTAGTATCTTACATTTTGTCTCATATGGGTCTCAGATAAAATACCACTTTTCCTTCCTTTTCAGATTAGTTACAATTTTGTTTCCCAGATTCTGAGGGATAAAACTGGGTTTCCTTTCTTCTACCCAATGCTCCCTGCTGAAGGATTCCAGTATTCAGGAATGGTCAAGCTGCTCCTCCATTTCAGGTGGACTTTGGTTGGGCTGCTTGCTCCGGACACTGACCAGGGGCAGAAATTTATGATAACGTTGACTTCTATGCTGATCAAAAATGGCATTTGTCCAGTTATATCACAGACATTTTTGCCAACTTCCTTTGAGATGTCAGTAGATATTCCTCTATATCAGCACTGGAGACAAGTTAACACTTTTCTTTATGCTGCAGAGTTTGATTCAATTGGCACAGGAATAACACTTCTATATCTAGTACATCAAAATACGGAAAGGTTTGCAGGAAAAGTCTTGGTGACAACAGTGCTGTGGGACTTAGAACTGTTTTTCACGGAGCAGGAATTTCCCTCTGAATTCATCCAAAGCCTTCTTTCCTTTCTTTTGAAGACAAAACAAAGGACAAAGTATGATATTCAGTTTTACTATTCCATTAGACGTTTTGCAGAAAAATCCTTCATGTGCTTCTACACTAAAGATGCCCTTTCTGTGAAAGTCTGGAGACGATGCAGAGAGAGAGAAGACATTGAAGTTGTGCCGCAACATGTGGTGGATTGGATCCTGTGTCTAGACAATCATTTTACTTACAACACCATCTGGGCTGTGGCACGGGCCTTACATGTAGCCTACTTATCGAGATTCAAAAGGACATCGATGGAAGGGGCTAAGAGTCTAGAAGCTCCAAGACTGAAGGCTTGGCAGGTATTTCTTTTCTATTATTTGCACCTCTCCTGTGTTGTGGTTCCCCAGCAGTGGATGCAGACAGCAGTGGAATCGGACAGTGAGGAAGAAAGGGGACCAATCAGGGAGTCTGGAGAGGACTTGGACGAGGGTCCTGCATCAGATGCAGGAATAGGGCTAGGATCATCTGGGAGTGGGGTGCTGCCTTTGGAGCCTTCAGAGTCTGGCAGCAGTGAGGCAGAGGACCCAGAGGAGCCTATTCTCAGTGCACATATGCTCAGAGCTGCTAGAAGGTGAGAGCAGCTGAAACTAAAGGGGCAATTTGGGAATAAGGCTGAAAGGTGATTGCCCTTCCCATAAGGGTTAAAGTCAGACCTAAATGATGAAATCTTTGCAGGAAGCAAAGTAGTTCGGTCGGTTCCGAGTCATCCTTAAGCTCTGTGTACTTTGGCTGTTTTTTTCTTGTACTTTGGTTGGTTTCTGTTGCGACCAGCAAGTCCTCACTCTGGTCCGTTGTTTAAGCAGGAGCTGGAGAAGACCCTGATTGGCTGAACTATTTGACAGCTCCGTACAAAAGCAACTGTCAAATGGAATCAGCCATGGCTAGCCGCAGCTGAGTTACAAGCTATCAATAAAGCCTGTTAAGCTTTATTCTGCCTCCGCCTGTTCTTCTGAGCGCGCCAAACACAAAACTGGTGATGAGGATGGGATGCTGATGAACTGAGGCAATTCCTGAGGCAAAGAGAGAGAGCACTACATGGCTGAAGTCACTACAAAAAGAGCTGTCACTAAGAGCTGTCACTAGAGCAGTCACTTTCGAGCAAAGATATGACGGCACCGCCAAATTTTCCACCTTTCCGGCTGACCACCGAGACATGGACATCATATATCAACAGGTTTGAATGCGTCATGGATGCTGCCAACCTATCTGACATCCCTCCTAACAGGAAAAAAGCCTATTTCCTGAGTTTCTGCGGGGCCGCCATTTTCAACACCACCACCGTGCTGCTGGCTCCTCAGACAGTCAAGGCTGTTCCCTGGGAAGAACTAAAATATCTAAAATATCATTTATCCTGAGTAGAAAAAAAATAATTCAAATGTCTGTGGAGATTCTGTCATCCAGTCCATGGTTATCCCAAATTGCTTTCTTTCAAAAGGCAACTGGACTTTCTTGTTTGGCTAGAAGACATTTTGCTTCTCAATTAAGAAGCCTCTTCAGTTCTGAGTGAATGGTGGAGAATGGTGGAGAATGGAAGGATTTATATTTATATTCCTTGCAATCATATGGTCTGTGTATTGATAAAGTATATATAAATTGGTTAGTGACCTTAACAACTCGCTAAAAGAATGAAAATGACCAGCTGTCTCCAAGGAGTATAAATCCTTCCATTGCCACCACCCAATCAGAGCTGAAGAAGCTTCTTGGATGAGAGAAGCAAAATGTCTTCAATACCCCCAGGAAGTCCAGAGGCCTCTTGAAAAAACACCTTTGGGGCAATTGAATTCCAACTTTCCATTTCTCTCCTTTTTCCATTCCTTTCACTCTTTCCTTTCTTTAAAAACATATTGTCTTCTTAAATTGGTTTTCAAAAAGGAATAATTACAGAATCCAGAAACTCTACAAAATTGTATCTCTATCATATTTCACAGTGTTTGTCCAGTTTATATGTATTTAAATAGTAAATTGGTAGGGATTACAATTGAATGTCGATTGATTGTCTCCTGAAAAGAGGTCTTTCCACAAATATTTGGACATCTTATCTAAACCTTCCCATTTTTTTTTCTTCCATTCAAGCTTCATCCCTTCCTTGGAAACTCTGAATTTTATAATAAATCCATAGAAGGAGTATATCTGGATGAGAAGGGAGAACTAACAGTAGACCTGGACATTGTCAATTGGCTATATCACAACAGGTCAACTAGGAAACTGATGTTTGGCAGCCTAGAAAAACAAGGATCCCTAGATTTCAAGTTCATGGTTGATCCAAAGCTTACAGCGGAAATCAATAAGCTGAACAAGGTGGAGAAAATAATTATTTCACTTTTTGCGAATCTCTTACCAACAGGATTGCTTTTTTGGGTTACAGAGTGATTTTGAATTTCATTTACATCCTCCATGAGAAACAACAAATTGGTTGGGTATATATCAAGTTCTCTTTAAAAAATATATGTTTGTATGTTTAAGGAAACTATTCACTAGTCATCTCAGAAGTGAAGAATATTTGACCCAGGGTAGGTTTGGTTTCTTTCCCCAAGGAAAAAAATGCATTAAACATTATCTTTAGCCATATAATATATAAATTTAGAACATAAACTAAAATGGACGTACAGAATATTAGAAAAAAAGAATGGAGGCAATGTGCAAAAAAGTGTATTTCTGAGCTCTTTGCAAAGCTAAATATAAGCAGGAGATCACCAAATTCTCTCTCTTTTGCCCCCTTCTGGAAATTAAATCATAAATCATTTCCTGGTCTTCCTTCCTTTGTTCAGCCCCTCCCTCCTTCCATGTGTGTGGAAAGTTGCCATCTCGGATTCATGAAGGTGGCTCAGGAAGAGAGGCCCATATGCTGCTACGACTGTCTTCCCTGCGCAGAAGGAACCATCTCCACCCTGGAAGGTGGGTGACACCAGAGGAAAGGGGAATCTTTCCTTTCTAGGAAGACCACATACCTCAAAAATATTCCATGAAGGCATTTTGATAAGCTTTTTAGCAATTCACATCTAATATGCATATTTTTTTCTCTCTACTAATTGATAAGAGGTTTAACTCTGGAGGTTAAAGTGGGAACAGAACATAAAAACAATTGGAGCAAAAATATCTTAGCTTCACCAGGGACTTGACCTCTCACATCCTTTGTCTTCATCACACTTTTCATGTTTCACGTTATTATGCACCCCATTTCCCATAAAAGTGAGAGATTCCAGGGCAACCTTTCATGTATTAGATCAGAGGCAAGCAACCATTATTCTGCCTATAATACAGGAATCGCCCCCAAAATGTCTGTCTTCCGTTTAGAACAGATAGATAAGGTTCCATGAAAGCGGACCTCAACCTTCTTGGACCGAGGAACCATTTTGTGGAAGACAAAATTTCCATGGACCAGGGGAGAGAGGAACACACAACTGCTGGCAGCCCAGCCAACATTTCAATAGGGGAAGTCAGCATGTAGCTTTAAGGTAAATGTTACTCTTGTGCTTTTTTTTTAGATGCAGAAAAATGCAGCAAATGTCCACCAGATCAACATCCAAACAACAACCGCAATCACTGTATCGCCAAAACAAAGACTTTTCTATCCTATCAAGAAATATTAGGGATCATCTTGATTTCCATTGCCTTGTTCCTTACTTTAATGACATTCTTTGTCTTGGGAATCTTCATTAAATTCCAAGAAACTCCCATTGTCAAAGCCAACAATCGGGACCTCTCTTATATCCTTCTGGTTTGTCTCCTGCTTTCCTTCTTCACCCCCTTCTTGTTCATTGGCCAGCCAAGGAGAGTCACCTGCCTTCTACGACAAACGGCCTTCAGCATCATCTTCTCTGCTGCCATTTCTTCTGTCTTGGCCAAAACCATCACAGTGGTGCTGGCTTTCTTGGCCACAAAACCAGGGAATAACGTGCAGAGATGGCTGGGAAAGAGTTTGGCCAACTCCATTATCCTTTCTTGCTCTGGTCTTCAAGTTGTCATCTGCAGCATCTGGTTGGGGGCTTTCCCCCCTTTCCCTGATTCTGACATGTACTCACACTCTGAAGAAATCATTCTACAGTGCAATGAAGGCTCTGTCGCCATGTTCTATGGTGCCCTTGGCTACATGGGCTTCTTGGCTGCCGTCTGCTTCACAGTGGCTTTTCTGGCTAGGAATCTGCCTGGGGCCTTCAACGAAGCCAAGCTGATCACCTTCAGCATGCTGATCTTCTGCAGTGTCTGGATATCCTTCCTGCCTACTTACCTGAGCACCAAAGGGAAATACATGGTGGCTGTGCAAGTCTTCTCTATCTTGGGCTCCAGTGCTGGACTTCTGGGCTGCATCTTCATGCCCAAGTGTTTCATTATTTTCCTAAGACCTGATCTCAATACAAAAGAATATGTAATGTCAAAATAAAATAGAAATGTGAGTTTTGGATATTCACAAATATCAGTGAATAGTTCTGAAAAGTAACAACTGACATTTTTAATTTCCCACTCCAAAGACCCCTACAGAAAGCCAAATTTATTTCAAGTCATGGTAGAAAAGGACTACAAGTACTCCTCAACTTGCAACAGTTCATTTAGTGATTGTTCAAAGTTACAATTTGAAAAAGTCGTAACTTTTTTAGCACTAAAAAAGTGACTTATGGCCATTTTTCATACTTATGAACATTGCATCATCCCTATGGTCACATGATCAACATTCATATGCTTGGCAAATGAGTGGTTTTTATTATAGTTTAGTCGCAATGTCCGGGGTCACTGGAATAACTTTTGTGACCTTCTGACAGGCAGTCAATGAGGAAGCCAGATTCACTTAATAATCATGTTACTAACTTAACATCTGCAGCAAGAAAGGTTGTAATATGGGGTAAAACTCATTTAACAAATGTCCCACCCAGCCACGTAAAATTTTTGGCTCAATTGTGGTCATAAGGTGAGGACTGCTTGTATCATTTTTTTTTAATAAATATGAGTCAGGTTGCAAGGCACGGATGGATTGGATCCCATCTAGATCTTTGTCTGTAAATTCAGCAGACAGTGAATGAAGCACTGATGCCCTTTCAGGTCTTTCTCCTGATTCCTCTCTGGTCAACAGGGGCACCAAGAAGAAGGGAAGAACTCCCTAGTCTAAGAAATTCAAACTTGATTCCAGGAAATACGACTTCAGCAACAGTGGTCAATGTCTGGAATACTCTACCTGACTCTATGGTTTCTTCCCCAAACTGCAAACACTTTAACCTTAGACTGTCTATTATTGACCTCACCCCTTTCCTAAGAGGTCTGTAGGGGGTGTGCATAAGCGCACCAACGTGCCTACCATCCCTGTCCTATTGTTTCTTTTTTATTCTATTTTTCTTATGTATCCATGTATGCATAATTATGTTTTACTTATACCTATTATCTTGTAAGCAATTGACAAATAAATAAATAAATAAATAATGATAATAATAAAAAGTCCTATCAAAATGATAAGTTGCAAGATTCTGGTCCAGAGTGCTTTCTATTTGCAACTGAATTGTGATAGAATAGAATATAATTCTTTATTGGCCAAGTGTGATTGGACACACAAGGAATTTGTCTTGGTGCATATGCTGTCAGTGTACATAAAAGAAAAAATACATTCGTCAAGAATCATAAGGTACAACACTTAATAACAGTCATGGGGTACAATAAGCAATCAAATCATACTAGGAAACAGTCCATATAAATCGTAAGGATACAAGAGTTACAGTCATAGAGTCACAAGTGGGAGGGGATGGGTGATAAGGAGTGATGGTGGGAATCCCTTCCAACTCTGGAATGTGACATCTGCTCTGAGAGAAAGAAGAGGTTTAATGTACATCTGGCTTGATGTGTCTGGCCTGAGATTTCCTGAGAGAAGCTCATAGTTGCCAAGGAGGCCACAAACTCCTGGTCTTCATTAGATATCCTTATGAAGTTCCCCTGCAAAAACCAGCTCCAGAAGCCTGAGAAAGGATACCACGAGCATCCAGGCAGTTGTTATACTAGTACGATACTCAGTTTGTCTCTACATCCCAGACTAATATGTTGATACACACACCCTAGAGCTCATGTCACGTAATGGGATGTGGATTGTTTCAAAAAATGTGGCATACTGGATTTGGTTATTTGGGGTTTAAATCTTTTGATTGTTAGCTATTTTCTATATCCGAATTGTTAAACATCTAAATGATTATTATCTAATTGTGTAACTGATTTTTCTTTTCATAAGGGAAATTAACTTTATTAGGTTAAGTTGTAGTGTTTTTATATTAGGATGTTAGGATTATTTTTTATTTGTGAATAACTTTTGAGTTGAAATGTGGAATGTTTATCTGAGTAGATAAACATTCCATATTTTGTAGAGTAGATACCTCTGGAATGTATTTGGGATGGATTGGGCATTTGAACTTATCTTTCTATCTAATTCCCTTCTCTCAATTTTGGAGTCACAAGCCAAAGCTCCCCTACCATCGCCAGGATCATTTTGGCGTTTGGTTTCCACATCATCTCTTGTTCCTCCTTCTTCAGGCCCTGATATTTCTCAAGCTTCTCATACTCCTTCCTGATGTTGCAGCACTACATTTATCACCACTGTTGTCTTCTGGTCCGTGCCTACTAATATGATGTCTGGATGATTTGCTAGTACCTGCCTGTCTATCTAGATCTGGAGATGATGATAATAGCAAGCTAGCTAGCGAGATAGAGAGATAGATAGATAGAGAGAATGTGTATGTGTGTGTATAACCTGTAAATGGGTTCTTGCCCAGGAGTGGGATTCTACCAGTTCGCACCTATTCGCTAGAACCGGTTGTTAACATTCTAAGCAGTTCGGAGAACCAGTTGCTAGAAGAAATTACTGGCCTAATCCTGTAAGGAAGGCAGGAAGGAAACATTCTGGTGTTGCTTACAGAAACTGCCTCTCTGTTCACTCTTATTACATTCTTGGCAGGACTAGACTTCCTGTCCCAGGAACGTCTCTGGAGTTTTTTCCCCCCTCCTTTGTTGGTACTTTGCTTGTGTGGAGTGACCATTCAAAGTTACAATGGCACTGAAAAAAGTGACTTATGATCATTTTTCACACTTATGACTGTTGCAGCATCCCCACAGTCACGAGAGGCCAGGCGAGGAGATGCGTGCCTTGATATGAGTGATATTGAGTTGGCCACGCCCAGCCAATGATATGACCACCAAGCCACACCCACCAACTTAGCCACGCCCACAGAATCGGTTGTTAAAAAATTTGAATCCTATCCCTGTTCTTGCCTACAAAAATATGAGATGTAGATAGTTGATTGAACCTTTTGTTGACAAATAGATATTTACAGTATTTGATTTGTTTCTTACTAAGAGATGGGTTATTGAATGAAGAGCTTTATATTGTTAATTAAGACAGGTGAAGAGATTATGAAAATGTTGAAACTTGTATTCAGGATGGGAAGCTGCTTTTTTCGCTTTTTTCTTCTTTCTTTTCCTTTTTTTTTGGATTCTGTAACTTCTATTGTTCTTTTTAAAATTGTTCTTTTTTCTTTTAAAAATCTTAATAAAATTATTAGAAGAAAGGAAAAAGGATCATTTTTATTAGAACTTCATTCTATAGCTTTGTAACAATTACAATTGTTTCAAGGAATTCTATAATTCCATTATATAGATCCCAATACTATCAATCCAACGAAAGATGCTATTTATTCCAAAGTTGCTCAAATTGGAAAATTAATTCCAATTGTTGGTTTCCAGTATTTCATATTTGATAATAGGTGATATAGTTCCAGATTCAATAAACCAAATTCTCCCTCATTAATTGATCACTGCATTTTCTGTAAAGAAATAAATAGAAATAGTGTTCAGATTTATATACCAATCCATATTGTTTTACAGCTCTGTCTGAGCAGTTTACAGAGTCAGCATATTGTGTCCAAAAGTCTAGGTCCTCATTTTACCAACTCCAGAAGGATGGAAGAGTGAGGCAACCTTCAGAATTGAAGTCCAGGGTATGGGCAGAGTTAACCTGCAATCCTGCATTCTCAGCACTGCGCCACCATGACTCTTATGCTTGGAATTCAAGAACCTCCTAAAAACCTTCTATGCAAAATGATAATTTTCTAAAAATGTTTTTCAAAATGGCAGTCAGATCCCACCCCTGTTGATAACCAAATGCCTGCCAATAGAGAAATAATCACTTGCAATTTTCCTGTTGGGACAACCCATGAACTGATCTTGCCAAAGAGATTCTCTCAGTCTAACTTTCTGGGATCCAAGACAGCTGAGCACCAAAGGAAAGTCCATGCTCCAAGCCATGCCCCATCTTGACCTCCATTGATGGGTCTTAGCCTACTGTTCTGACTGAGACTTCCTAAACCATAATAAGCACGCACTTATTTTAAAAACAAGACTTATTTTATTGCAACGCTGGGAATAGTTTTCATTCCCAGCCGGAATTAATCTCAAACAGTCCCCCAAAATAAGCACATACCTTTCAGTTCTGTGAAGTGCTATCAAAAACAGAGGTATCAAATGAACTAGAAAAGAAACCAACTGAAGTACAAGAAAAACCAAGTACAAAGAGCTTCAAGGATGACTGGGAAGCAATCGACCTACTTTGCTTCCTGCAAAGGTTTCCTCATCTTGGCCTGACTTTTATCCCTTATGGGAGTGGCAATCACCTCCCAGCCTAACTCCCGAGTCTCCCCTTTTGTTTTCAGCTGCTCTTGCCTTCTAGCAGCTCTGCGCACATGCGCACTGGGAACAGGCTTCCCTTGTTCCTCTGCCTCGCTGCTGCCAGACTCCGAAGGCTCCAAAGGCAGCACCCCACTCCCAGATGGTCCTGGCCCCATCTCTGCATCTGATACAGGACCCTTGTCTGAGTCCTCTCCAGACTCCCTGACTGGTCCCTGTTCTTCCCCACTGTCCAATTCTGCTGCCGTCTGTGCTGGCTACTGGCGAACCACAACACATACATATCCAAGTGCTCCAGATTAAGCATGGTGTGTTTGCTCACCCACTTGTACATTTTCACTCTGGATTGCACTAGTGTTGCTATAGTGGTGATGACTACCCTGTATATACTGATTGTGAGGTCTGGATGGGGATGGCAAGTTGATCTCAGCCCTATCTGAAACTGAGTGTCTCTAGGTTTTGGATAGCCTGGTGCTGGAGCTGACTCATCAATAACTCTGGATAATGTATTTCTTCCACATACCAAAATGGTATATTATATTTTTAAAGAAAACAGGAAAGAAGAAACATAATTGCAAACTGTATGGGACACAGCCAGGGTTGGGCTTCAAATTTTTTAGCAAGTGCCTCTCTGCCCTAATGACTGGCTGTGTGGGCATGGCTGTGTGGATGTGGCCAACTCAACACCACTCCCACCCAGTCACATGACCCCCCCCAGCCACGCCTACCCAGGGTTTTGTTGCTCCTGGTGTTTTTTTGTGGGAAATGGAGCGCTCTCTCTCTCTCTCTCTCTCCCCCCCTCCCTCCCTCTCATTTCTGTTTTTCCTCTTTTTTCACCCTCTTCCTCTCTTCATTCTGTCTTTTTCTTTCTTCCTTTCTTTTTCCCTTCTCTCTCATTTATTTCCTTCTCTCATTCTCTCCCTCCAGCTATCTCATTTCTCTCCCCCCTTCTCTCTCTCTCATTGGTTTCTAAATATTTTCAAACACAGTGCTGACAAAGAAAAGCTTGGCACGGAGTTTCTGAGTTGCACAGGCTCACTTCACACTGCTGCAATGAACGAACGAATTGTTTCTTGCAAAAGCCCCTCCCCTTTTGCTGCTCTTTTAATCCCTATGGGAGGGGCCATTCACCATCCACCTGTGGCCTTACTCCCACACCGACCCTTAGTTCATAATTTTTCTTTTCTTTTGGCAGCTCTGTGCATGCGCAGGCCGGGAACTGCCTCCAGCTACTCCCCTGCCTCACTGCTGTCCAATTCCAAAGATAGTTGATAACTGCCAGACTGCCCTGGCCCCATCTCTGCCTCTGATGCAGAGTCCTTGACTTAGCCTTTCTCAGCCGCCAGGAATAGCCCATGTTCCTCCCCAACCTCCTCACTGTCTGACTCTGCTGCCAGTGCTATCAGATGCTAGCGGGCCACAACAATGGAAGAGGCTCCTTGCCCAGCAAAGGAGTAACTATCTTAATTGAACAGATCTGGCTAAAGCCTGCTTTAGGAGGCACCTTTGATCCAAGTTCTTCCTTGGAAACACCTTGTGATCTCTTAACAGATAACAGATAATCAGAGTTGGAAGGAACCTTATAGGTCATCTAGTCCAACCCCCCACCCAAGTGGGAGACCCTACACCATTTCTGACAAATGGCAGCCCAATCTCTTCTTGAAAGTCTCAAGTGATGACACTCCTAGAACTTCCGAGGGCTAAGCTGTTCCTTTGGTTGATTGTTCTCACTGTCAGAAAGTTTCTCCTTATTTCCAGGTTAAATCTCTCCTTGTTCAGTTTCCATCCATTATTCCTTGTCTGGCCTTCGGGTGCTTTAGAAAATAGCTTGACCCCTTCCTCTCAAATATCGGAAGACTGCTATCATGTCTCCCCTGGTCCTTCTCTACACTAGATTAGCCATGTCCAATTCCAGTTCTTGTTCTGCTGTGACATTTCTGTGAGTCTTGTGTGGGTGATAGACCTTGAAACACTGACATTGGGAATGAAGAAACCTTAGGCTTGGCTCTCTGATCTCGGGACTGGGTTTTTACTACTCTTTTGTGCATTGCTATTGAAAGTGTCAACTCACGAAGCATCCCTCTCCTGCTCTCGAGTTGCCATAGGCAAAGGGGATGGGGAATCAAACCTTGCAGCTGCATCAAGGAACTTGTATTTCAGTCAGAACAAAGCACATTCCAACCAGGCATCTCAAGGTTATCTCCATGAAAACCCACAGTGACCAGAGGGAGTGACTTCTACAATCTGCGAAATTGCTTTGTTGGGGAATGTAACTGATGACACATCTTGGAGGAAGGGGGAAACAGGGTCAGAGCCAAAGCATGAATTAAGTGAGGTCAGAGTTGGCTCCACTTGAGCTGTGCCAACATGAAGCTCCTAATAGATAACTGGATTTCTTTTAAAGTTTGGTCTGAAGCTCATGATTTAATTAGGCCATCAGTCGGAACCCTGTCAGAAATTGAAATTCCCCAGGGAAGTTTTCTTTCCATGGAAGCGTTATGGTTTACCTTCCTTTCTTTGTATGCCTATCTACTAAGAGTTAATAAAATTGCTCATCTCACCTAGCAAGTATGTGACTTTGAACTCAGAGACCAAAATAGCTGATGCAGAGTACTTGCCAGAAACTGGTCAAAGGGGGGATATTCTTACCATATTGGAATAAAGATAACAGATAATCAGACTTGGAAGGGACTTTGTATATCATCTAGTCCAACCCCTGCCCAAGCAGGAGATCCTATACCATTTCTGACAGATGGGAGTCCAATCTCTTCTTGAAAGTCTCAAGTGATGGCACTTATTAGTTACTTAGTCACTTTTTATTGCTAAATAGAGAAAAATAGACTTATTAGATATGAATTGTTAAATGCCTATTAAAATGCCCTAAAAGAAAATGCGGTATGCCATGCTGCCTCCCAACTTCTCTTTTCATCATCTCCCAAGGTCATTTCACATACCATTACATCATATGAGTTCCTGGGTGCATGTATCCATATGTTAGTCTGGAAAGTAGAGACAAACTGAGTATCCTACTGGTATAGCCTCTGTCCTACACATTGGCAAAAAAAAAATCAGAACACCAAACACAAGTTAGGCAGAAGCGATCTCTTAGACAACCCTCACTCTGTCAAGGATCTAGGGGTACTCATCTCAAATGATCTAAACCCCAGAGTTCACTGTAACAGCATTGCCAAAAAGGCATTAACAATCGTTAACTTTATTTTGTGAAGCTTCTTCTCCAGCAACATTGAATTGTTAACTTAGGACACATAAAACCTTTCCCAGACCATTCTTGAATACAGCTTGTCTGCCTGGAACCTGCACTGTATATTGGACATTAACACAATTGAGCGGGTTCAGAGGTATTTCTCGAGAAAAGTACTCCACTCACAATAGAATTCCCTATGCCTCCAGGGTTAAAATTCTGGGCCTGGACAATCTAGAACTGCACCGCCTACAGTCCGATCTAAGCATAGTTCACAAAATTGTCTGCTATAATGTCCTGCCTGTCAATGACTCCTTCATCTTCAACCACAACAATACACGGGCAAACAACCGATACAAACTCAAGGTAAACCACTCCAAACACGATTGCAGAAAATGTGACTTCAGCAACAGAGTGGTCCATGCCTGGAATGCCTTACCTGACTCCATTGTTACAGCCTCAATGCCTCACAGCTTCAACCTCAAAGTTCCTACTGTGCACCTCACCCCATTCCTAAGAGGTCCTTAAAGGGGGTGTACATAAAAGTGCACCAACATGCCTACCACCCCTGTCTTACTCTCCCCATTTATTCATATTTACTTCCCTCGTTCTTGTTTATGTTCAGATTTATACTTGTTATCTTGTACATGTTTGACAAACAAATAAAATAAAATAAAATAAGATACATACGTACATACATACATACCAACTGTCTGGATACCCAATAGTATCCTTTCAAAGATTTCTGGAGCTAGGTTCTGCAGGGGAACTTCATAAGGAGATCTGATAAAGACCAGGAGTTTGTGGCCTCCTTGGCAACTATGAGCTTCTCTCAGGAAATCTCAGGCCAGATACATCAAACCACTTTACATCTACATTAAATCTCTTCTTTCTCTCAGAGCAGATATCACACTCCAAAACTGGAAGGGATTCCCACTGTATAGTGAGATCACAATTCATTTGCAAATAGAAAGCACCCTGGACTAGAATCTTGCAACTTATCATTTTGTTGGGACTCTCAGACTAGGGAGTTCTTCCCTTCTTCTTGGTGCCCCTGTTGACCAGAGAGGAATCAGGGGAAGGACCTGAAAGGGCATCAATGCTTCATTCACTGCCTGCTGAATTTACAGGCAAAGATCTAGATGGGATCCAATCCATCCGTGCCTTGCAAACTGACTCATATTTATTTAAAAAAAAACTGATACAAGCAGTCCTCAACTTATGAACATAATTGAGCCAAACATTTTATATAGCTAAGTGGGACATTTGTTAAATGAGTTTTGCCCCATATTACAACCTTTCTTGCTGCAGATGTTAAGTTAGTAACATGGTTATTAAGTGAATCTGGCTTCTGACTTTGCCTGTCAGAAGGTCACAAAAGTTATTCAGGTGACCCCGGACATTGCAACTAAACTATAATAAAAACCACTCATTTGCCAAGCATATAAATGTTGATCATGTGACCATAGGGATGATGCAATGTTCATAAGTATGAAAAATGGCCATTAGTCACTTTTTCGGTGCTAAAAAAGTTATGACTTTTTCAAATTGTAATTTTGAACAATCACTAAATGAAGTGTTGCAAGTTGAGGAGTACCTGTAGTCCTTTTCTACCATGACTTGAAATAAATTTGGCTTTCTGTAGGGGTCTTTGGAGTGGGAAATTAAAAATGTCAGTTGTTACTTTTCAGAACTATTCACTGATATTTGTGAATACCCAAAACTCACATTTCTATTTTATTTTGATATTACATATTCTTTTGTATTGAGATCAGGTCTTAGGAAAATAATGAAACACTTGGGCATGAAGATGCAGCCCAGAAGTCCAGCACTGGAGGCCAAGATGGAGAAGACTTGCACGGCGACCATGTACTTCCCTTTGGTGCTCAGGTAAGTAGGCAGGAAGGATATCCAGACACTGCAGAAGACCAGCATGCTGAAGGTGATCAGCTTGGCTTCATTGAAGGCCCCAGGCAGATTCCTAGCCAGAAAAGCCACTATGAAGCAGATGGCAGCCAACAAACCCATGTAGCCAAGGGCTCCATAAAACATGGCGACAGAGCCTTCATTGCACTGTAGAATGATTTCTTCAGATTGTGAGTACATGTCAGAATCAGGGAAAGGGGGGAAAGCACCCAACCAGAAGCTGCAGATGACAACTTGAAGACCAGAGCAAGAAAGGATAATGGAATTGGCCAAACTCTTTCCCAGCCATCTCTGCACGTTATTCCCTGGTTTTGTGGCCAAGAAAGCCAGCACCACTGTGATGGTTTTGGCCAAGACAGAAGAAATGGCAGCAGAGAAGATGATGCTGAAGGCCGTTTGTCGTAGAAGGCAGGTGACTCTCCTTGGCTGACCAATAAACAAGAAGGGGGTGAAGAAAGAAAGCAGGAGACAAACCAGAAGGATATAAGAGAGGTCCCGATTGTTGGCTTTGACTATGGGAGTTTCTTGGAATTTAATGAAGATTCCCAAGACAAAGAATGTCATTAAAGTAAGGAACAAGGCAATGGAAATCAAGATGATCCCTAATATTTCTTGATAGGATAGAAAAGTCTTTGTTTTGGGGATACAGTGATTGCGGTTGTTGTTTGGATGTTGATCTGGTGGACATTTGCTGCATTTTTCTGCATCTAAAAAAAAAGCACAAGAGTAACATTTACCTTAAAGCTACATGCTGACTTCCCCTATTGAAATGTTGGCTGGGCTGCCAGCAGTTGTGTGTTCCTCTCTCCCCTGGTCCATGGAAATTTTGTCTTCCACAAAATGGTTCCTCGGTCCAAGAAGGTTGAGGTCCGCTTTCATGGAACCTTATCTATCTGTTCCAAACGGAAGACAGACATTTTGGGGGTGATTCCTGTATTATAGGCAGAATAATGGTTGCTTGCCTCTGATCTAATACATGAAAGGTTGCCCTGGAATCTCTCACTTTTATGGGAAATGGGGTGCATAATAATGTGAAACATGAAAAGTGTGATGAAGACCAGTGGTGGGATTAAAAACGTTTTACTACTGGTTTCGTGGGTGTGGCTAGGTGGACGTGGCTAGGTGGGCATGGCTAGGTGGGCGTAGCTAGGTGGGCATGGTCATGTTACTGGGTGGGTGTGCCTTTTTTTTGCTTTTTTTTTGCTTTTTTGCAGCCACCCCCCTGCCTGTTTCTTGGGCTTTCTGGGCCTCAGGCAAGTCTCCTGGGGGGCATTTTTCCTCCCAGGAAGCTCCCCTGGGGCTCAGGAAGTAAAAATATGTAGCCTGGAGGGGGAGGCGTAGCACTCCTCCCTCGCTCTGTTTTGGGGCCTTCTGGGCCTCAGGGGAGCCTCTGCGTGAAGCAGTAAGACAAACTAGGGGAATCCCGCCACAGCTGATCGTATGAATAGCTGATTGTCAGGAAGGAAAAAAAAAGAAATACCTTAAGGGGTGAGAATCGGCGGGTGGGGCAAGCGAGCCAGTGGCGACCAGGCGACCGGGTTGGGGGCATGCCAGCCAGAACTTACTAACAGTTCGGTGACCCATGCCAAATCTTTGCTACCGGTTTGCTGAAACCGGTGCAAACCGGCTGAATATCACCACTGATTAAGACAAAGGATAAGAGAGGTCAACTCCCTGTTGAACCTAAGATATTTTTGCTCCAATTGTTTTTATGTTCTGTTCCCACTTTAACCTCCAGAGTTAAACCTCTTATCATTTAGTAGGGAAAAATATGCATATTAGATGTGAATTGCTAAAAAAATTATCAAAATGCCTTCATGGAAAATTTTTGAGGTACGTGGCCTTCCTAAAAAGGAAAGGTTCCCCTTTCCTGTGGTGTCACCCACCTTCCAGGGTGGAGATGGTTCCTTCTGCACAGGGAAGACAGTCATAGCAGCACATGGGCTTCCCTTCCTGAGCCACCTTCATGAATCCAGGATGGCAACTTTCCACACACCTGGAAGGAGGGAGGGGCTGAACAAGGGAAGGAAGACCAGGAAATGATTTATGATTTAATTTCCAGAAGGGGGCAAAAGAGAGAGAATTTGGTGATCTCCTACTTATATTTAGCTTTGCAAAGAGCTCAGAAATACACTTTTTTGCACATTGCCTCCATTCTTTTTTTCTAATATTCTGTACATGTCCATTTTAGTTTATATTCTAAATTTATATATTATATGGCTAAAGATAATGTTTAATGCATCTTTTTTCCTTGGGGAAAGAAACCAAACCTACCCTGGGTCAAATATTCTTCACTTCTGAGATGACTAGTAAATAGTTTCCTTAAACAGACAAATATATATATATTTATAAATATATATATATATATATTTATTTATATATATATATATATAATTGGGGCTTAACAGGGTATTGTAATACAAAGTATATACTTATTCCCCTGCCTGAGCTGATAAGGAGAGAGCCAGTGGTGTAGAGGCAATTACAACTGCCTCACATGTAATACTTCCCTGGTTCGAATCCCAGTAAGGGTATGGCTAGCTGAAGAGAGCTAACTAGCTCGAAATAGATCTATACTAGTCTCCCTTATTTATTGTTTAAAAATTATCAGCTTAAAAACCTTACACACACACACATATATATATATATATTTATATTTCTTAAAGAGAGCTTGATATCTACCCAACAAATTTGTTGCTTCTCATGGAGGATGTAAATGACATTTAAAATGTAACCCAAAAAAGCAATCCTGTTGGTAAGAGATTCACAAAAAGTGAAATAATTATTTTTTCCACCTTGTTCAGCTTATTGATTTCCGCTGTAACTTTGGGATCAACCATGAACTTGAAATCTAGGGATCCTTGTTTTTCTAGGCTGCCAAACATCAGTTTCCTAATTGACCTGTTGTGATATAGCCAATTGACAATGTCCAGGTCTACTGTTAGTTCTCCCTTCTCATCCAGATATACTCCTTCTATGGATTTATTATAAAATTCAGAGTTTCCAAAGAAGGGATGAAGCTGGAATGGAAGGAAAAAAACGAGAAAGTGTAGACATGTCCAAACTTCTGTGTGGAAAAAGGACAATTAATCGATTCTGAACTTATTGTTTAAATGTATATGAATTGAACAAACATTGTATAGAGAAACAATTTCACAGAGATTCTGGATCCTGTAATTATTGCCATGAAAAATATAATTGGTTTCTGGAATCACTGTATTATCTATTTCTTTCCCTTTCCAGTTTGGGAGGTTTGTCTTGAAACTTCAAAGCCTGTCTCATATATAAAAGCGAAATACCATCCACACATCATCACATAAAGCCTACAAACTTGAAATTTGGCAGCTATGCTCCTCTTGGCTTCTACGTTCTCACTCAGAAAGGATTTTTCAAAATGACCATCAGAGCATTAGTATTTCCTATACTATTATTAACATGCTCTGATGCTAAGGAGTTCTACTCCCCCTGAAAAGAAATTTGTTCCAAATGCGAAACACATGCAGAAGAGAGGAGTTTCAGTTTCAGTTTCACAACACCAAGCAGCTTTCGTACAGAACAGTTGAACTAAGGCACACTCAGGCTCCTTGCTGTCTCCTTGCTCACACAGCAAATACTGCTTCAGTTTCCAAACAGCCTTCAAATCTCTCACATACTGACAGGACACTAGCCAGATGAATACCAATGGATGCTGGTAGGCAGAGACAGAATTTCTCCCCCTTATTTTCCTCCCCCGAAACTAAGCCCAACCACATAGTTTCGTAGCAAAGCACGGGTATCAAGCTAGACTTTTATATATCCCTTACATTACAAAATCAAGACAAGGTTATTTTGGATTTCATTCATAGAACATAGAATATTAGAGTTGAAAGGGACCTCTGAAGTGTTCTAGTTGACACCCCTGCTCAAGCAAGAATTCAGATAATTTATTGTACTCATATGATATTTTCAAAACAGCTGCCCAGTTCTTAACATTACAAAATGGATTCTTGGCTACAGGAGGGATGGATGTAACAGAAAGGAAATACCATCCAAGCCTTCAGTCTTGAAGTTTCCAAGCTTTTACTACCTTCCATCTTTGTCCTCTTGGACCTGGACAAATAGGCTGCATGTAAGGTCCGGGCCACAGCCCAGATGGTGCTGTAAATGAAATAATTGTCCAGACACAGAATCTGATCCATCTTTTCCTGGGACAAAGCTTGTAGTTCTTCTCTCTCTCTGCACCGTTTCCAGACTTTCACAGAAAAGGCATCTTTGGTGTATGAGCACCTAAAGGATTTTTCTGCAAAGCCTTTCATGAAAGAATAAAATGGCCTAAACCCACCATACTTTGTCACTTGATTTGTCTTCAAAGGAAAAGAAAGAATGCTGTGAATGAATTGGAAATACAGTTTTTCTTCAGACAAATACGTGCTAAAGTCCCAGACCACTGTTGTTATCAGGACTTTTCCTGCAACAGGTTCCTTAATTCTTTCATGGGCCAGGTGTAGAATGGTCAATCCAATGCCGACCGATTCAATCTCGACCAAAAAAAGAATGACATTCACTTGCCTCCAATGGTGATATACTTGCAAATTTTTAAAGATATTTTGAAAGGTTGGTGTAAAGGTATGCGATATAACTGGACAAACGCCACTCCTTATCAGCATGGAAGTCAAGATTGTCATGAATTTCTGCCCCTTCTCAGTGTCTGGAGCAAGCAGACCAACCAAAGTCCACCTGAAATGGTGGAGCAGGTTGACCATCCCTGAATACTGGAATCCTTCAGCAGGGAGCATTGGGTAGAAGAAAGGAAACCCAGTTTTATCCATCAGAATCTGTGAAACAAAATTGTAACTAATCTGAAAAGGAAGGAAAAGTGTTATGTTATCTGAGACCCATATGAGACGAAGTGTAAGATACCATATTCTGTCCCTAATGAAGGCTTAGAATAGAATTATACTTCTAACTGCAACAGAGTTAGCTTTGTGTGTCAGCAAAAAATTCAGATCAAATCACTAGCAATTTGTTATATTTGTGACCAGATCTTTTACACCCAGACAGATGACAGCAAAAGGAAACTAGGAATGCTGGAATAAAATTAGCTTTGTAATCCTTAAGAGTGCATAGAATAGAAGAATAGAATAGAATTCTTTATTGGCCAAGTGAGATTGAACACAAAATGAATTTGTCTTTGGTGTATATGCTCTCAGGTACATAAAGGAAAAAATAAAATACATTCATCAAGGATAATAGGATACAACACTTAGTGATAGTCATAGGATACCAATAAGTAACCAAATTATACTAGGAAACAATAAAACTATAAATTGTAAAGATACAAGCAACACGGTTAAGGTTATAAGTTGGAAGAGATAGGTAATAGGAAGGATGAGAAGAATAATAGTAATACAGTCTTTCTAAATAGTTTGAGAGTGTTTTTAAAAAAATAAATTTTATTGAATAAATATTAAAAACAATAGTTTGACAGTGTTGAAGGAAATATTTGTTTAGCAGAGTGATGGCATTTGGGAAAAAATTGTCCTTGTGTCTAGTTGTTCTGGTGTGCAGCGCCCTATAGCGTCGTTTTGAGGGTAGAAGTTGAAACAGTTTATGTCTAGGATGTGTGGGGGTCTGTAGATAAGCTTAGTTCCACTCTTTGCAGTATAGACTTCTCCATTCACTTATTTCTTCATGCATTCCTTCGCTTCTCATTCATTCCTCCTTATCCTAGGAGAAGAGCATGTCCTCAGATTTAGTAAAAGGGGATATGTTTGCTTAACTCTTTCCCTCTCTTTGAATAACCTGAACCATCAAGTGCATAGATCTATCGTTCCCACAATGAAATCTGGTCTTCATTTACAGAAGGAGGATCTCTGATTGAAAGCCACATGATTAAAAATCTTCTCAGCAAAGATTCACCTGTGACATTTTGTAGGTGCCCAACATGGATGATATCTGGATGGAGAGGCCAGTCTCAGTCCCTTCAAGAACAGCCACTGTGTTTCTCTGCCTCCCACAACTGTAGTTGGGGACATTGGCCTCCCCATCTGAAAGCAGGTCCAGCAAAGCATCTGAAGTCTTTTCTGCATTGAAATAATTTTCATAGACACTGTAACCCAGGGTGATGTTGGGTAAGAGACGGGAATCCTGGTTGATCTCCTGGATAGCAAAAAGGAAGGATAGCATCTTCCAGTATTTTGGTGATGATATCCTGCATAGAAAAGGTATTAAACATACAGTAATCATGGAAAAGAACATTATATTTCTTCTCTGTTTACCAAAATAATTCAAAACCGCCTTAGCCAAAGAATTCTGTTGAAAGGATTGGTGCAATTCTGAAAAAAATGTAACCCATAAATAATAAAAAACCACATTACATTAATAAAATATCTGATTACAGATTAACAGAGTTGGAAGAGACCTGTAGGTCATCTAGTCAAACCTCCCACCCAAGCAGGAGACCCTACACCATTTCTGACAAATATCAGTCCAATCTCTGCTTGAAAGTCTCAAGCGATGAAGCTCCTATAACTTCCGAAGGTAACTTCTGTTCCATTGGTTGATTGTTCCCAGTATCAGAAAATGTCTTGTTTCTAGGTTGAATCTCTCCTTGATCAGTTTCCATCCATTATTCCTTGTCTGGTCTTCAGGTGCTTTAGAAAATAGCTTGACCCCCCTCTCTCTGTGGCATACCCCCAAATATTGGAACACTGCTATCCTTCTCTTCACTGGACTAGTCATGCCCAGTTCCTTTAACAGTTCTTCATACGTTTTAGTCTCCGGTCCCCTAATCATCCTAGTTGCTCTTCTCTGCACTTTTTCTAGAGTCTCAACATCTTTTTTATAGTGTGGTGACCACAACTGGATGCAATACTTTAGGTGTGGTCTTATTAAGGCTTTAGTTTATAGAGTGGTATTAGTACCTCACTTGATCTTTATTGTATCCCTCTGTTAATGCAATTTATTTCAAAAGTACTAACCAGATGTGTGACAGCTGAGTAGGGTTCAGCAGTTGGTGACATCTGTGTAATTGTTCCACCTATTTTAAGAAGGCAAAGAGATCTCCCCAGATTTCTCTCATATTTTAATGATGCTCTTGGATTATTTCAATTTCAATTTCGTTTGAAGATACTCAGTGCACTTTATATCTAAAGGAATGTATTTGCTATTAGCTTTGGCTTATTCTTAAAGTTGTCGGTATTCTTGCAGTTGGTCTAAGAGTACAGATTGAAGAATGAATATTTTCATTCTTTTTTCTGTAGTTACCTTTTTCCAATATTTGACGTTGTAGTTGTTTGACCTATTTTTATATTAAATATAGTATCATTAAGTGCATATTTGGACACACACTTATACATAGAGAATGAGGAATTATGACTCTTAACAAAACCAATAAATTATTGATTCCTGCACATTTTTCATTTTGATGACTGCTGTCAAATGTCTTTGGAGAATTGATTTACATTTAAATCATTATAGGAGTAGGGGATTTGATATTATTTTAACATGGAAATCACCCAACATGGAAACTCAATGAAATAACAAATTCTAACCTGATATTTGTTCAATGAACACAAGATCCAAAAACAGAAGTGGGAACTTCTGATTTCCAGAAGTGGGAATTGCATTTTCAGTGGAAGGAAAAAAATATAGAATTCCTACATTTATGAATCCTTTCATGGAAAAAGGGGGTGCTAGAAGAGAGGAACTATCCAATTCTCCTTGGAGGAGAATGTCAAGGAAAAGGGCCTGTTTGTTCTTTAAAGTTAAGAAAAAGAGAAAATCTCGGTTACATGTATGTACTTGAGAATTTCAAAGGAGATGCATTGTGTGCTCGAGCTAAAATAGATCCCAACCAGGGGGTGTGATTCAACCAGTGTAGCAACCAGTTTGGTGAGCATGTGCTTCATGCACACACAGTGTTTCCTACTGACCTTCTCCTGCAATCCTGCAGTCTCCCTGTGTGTTAAACAGCTGATGCATGGGAATCCGCTATGCTGTACGAAGCAGCTGAGCTTGAAAATGAGGCAATAAAGGCCAGCATAAAAGCTGGGGAGGGTGGAAGAGCCCAGCAGCTGATCATTGGAGCAAACCAGTTCACTCACAGATGATCCTCGGAGCTACCAGTTTGGCCGAACTGGTAGAATCCCACCCCTGATCCCAATGGATTAAGTGCCTGCTAGAATTGTTGAACTAAGTGAGAAATAAAGTTGCTTTAATGCAGCACAAGAAAATGGACTTACCAGAATATTGGCGTTCCAGGAGATATTTGGAAATTTAATATTTGAAACAAAGCCTTCGTTGCAGAGATTATGCAATCAATGGAAAAGTCTCCTGGCTTGTAATGATTATTTGGGTCAACCTCATCTCTCGGCAGAGTCAGGGGGCATTTGGCTTGGAGCATGCCGAAAATTCTCTGGGTGCACAAGAGCAAGAGAAGCAGCAGCATAACTGGTGTGCCTAATTATGCCTTTGGTTTTGTAGGTGGTTTGAATGAAGAGTGGGAAGAAGAGATGGAAGAAAGCTTTCTTATTTCAGGCAGAAATCAACCAAGGCTTCATTTATAAACAGGGAAAAAAACTTCTTGCCTGCACTAAATCCTCACAAGCTTCTCTTTCTCTCCAGACTCATTTATGCATCCACCATTTTCCAATGCCAGCCCACAAGGTTCTTGTGTGAAATCCAGGCAAAAACATGTGAATGAGCTGCTGTTGCAAACCTTTTGAAAGGTTGCAGAAAAGACTTGAGAATTAGCACCAAGACAATCACTAAATCATTGTAATTCAGATAATGAAAACGGGGAGAGAAGCCACAGGTGGCCTCCAAACTTTGGAGAGGTGCCACTGAGTGAGAGAGGAGAACTTGACTCCAAACTTTTCTAAGAAAACGTCATTAAGTAAACCAGTAGCAAGAGAGAGTGTTAGAAATTGTGTGAATAGTCACACATTGATCTGTATGTACGGTAGTCCTCAATTTATGACCACAATTAAACCCAAAATTTCTGTTGCTCAATTAGATAGTTGTTAAGTGATTTTTGTCACATTTTAAGACTTTTCTTGCCCGCATTGTTAAATGAATCACTGCAGTTCTTAACCTCAATAGCAGTAACTGTGAGAGGGATCTTGGAATCTTAGGGGACAACCAGCTAAATATGAGCCAGCAGTGTGCAGCAGCCACCAAAAAAGCTAATGCAATCCTAAGTTGTATTAACAGAGGGATACAATCAAGATCAAGTGAGGTACTAATACCACTCTATAAAGCCTTAGTAAGACCACACCTAGAGTGCTGCATTCAATTTTGATCACCACATTATAAAAACATGTTGAGACTAGAAAAAATACAGA
Source organism: Bungarus multicinctus (assembly GCA_023653725.1). Lineage (NCBI taxonomy): Eukaryota > Metazoa > Chordata > Lepidosauria > Squamata > Elapidae > Bungarus > Bungarus multicinctus. Next base: position 15,782,568 of record CM042834.1, on the reverse strand, counting down.
AAAGAGGAACCAGGATGATTAGGGGACTGGAGACTAAAACATATGAAGAATGGTTACAGGAACTGGGCTTGGCTATTCTAGTGAAGAGAAGGACCAGGGGAGACATGATAGCAATCTTCCAATATTTGAGGGGCTGCCACAGAGAGGAAGGGGTCAAGCTGTTTTCTAAAGCACCTCAAGGTCAGACAAGGAATAATGGATGGAAACTGAACAAGGAGAGATTTAACCTGAAAGTAAGGAGAAACTTTCTGACAGTGAGAACAATCAACCAATGGAACAGAAGTTGCCTTCGGAAGTTGTGGGAGTGCCATCACTTGAGACTTTCAAGAACAGATTGGACTGCCATCTGTCAGAAATGGTCTAGGGTCTCCTGTTTGGGTGGAAGGGGTTGGACTAGATGACCTACAAGGCCTCTTCCAACTCTGATTATCTGTTATCTATTATCTGAACTGGTTATTAGTTAGTAATATGGCTTCCCCATTGGCTTTGCTTATCAGAAGGTCGCAAAAACTTTGGGCTGAAGAAGCTTCTTGGATGAGAAGTGAAACATCTTCACAGAAAAACCAGAAACTCCAGTTGCCTCTTGAAAAAGCACCTTTGGGACAACAATAAAGGACATTTTATAATGTTTGGTGGGTGTTTAAAAAAGAAAATGATCAATTCATACATATATACTGTCTCAGAAGGCTTTTTAAAATTAATATATAATTGAGACAAGAGGTCTTTGGGAATGATGGAGAAAGAATTGCAAGAAAAGTCATGGGATTTTATTTTTATTTATGATAATTGCAGCAGTATTATTTTATGTACAAAGGTGGACAATTTTGGCAATGTAAGTGGCTCTCAACTTATCACTGTTACTAAATGATCAAAGTTATGATGGACCCAACCCCAGAACTGCTTATGACCATATTCAAAGTTGTGGTGATTGCACAAAGCTGCATGGTGTCAGCGTTCCAGTGAAACTCCCCATTTCCATTCAGCACTCAAAAACAAAGCTCATCCAAATAAGAATTTATTAAAGAAGTCATATTGGCTCATCTGGGAAAATCCGAACCTGAGAGTTCTGGGTTTTCCCTTCCCAAAAGAGAAATCAAAGATCCATCTCCTGCACCCACCAGTCCATCACATGGCTCAATCAAAGCATCATCCCAACTGGAGACATTCCTCCAGACACTCCTCTCCAGGTGCAGGGCGACTTGTCCTTGACTTCTAAGAATGAATGTTGTTGAGTCTAATCTTCTACTCTCTAAGAAATCCCCCCTCCCAAATTCCCAGGCACTAACTGTGGCAGCCTCAAAGCTTCTAAGTAAAATATGGCTTCCGTGGCTGACACATGGTCATACTGTATATTAATATGTGGTATTTAGCAACTGAGTCAAGTTTATGGCCATTCACAGCAACCTGGAATGACATGGCTATGGCTTACATCATTTTTTGGTCGATTTTCAGCATTTACTCTCTGCATCAGGAAAAAAAAAATCACATTGGGGAATATGGATTCTCCTAATGACCACAGTTTTCATTTAATGACTGTAGCATTCATTTAACAACCATCATAAAAATGGTCTGAAGTTTGAATCCAGTTACATGATGCCTTGATTTATGTCTGTAATGACTGATGACCATTGTTTTGGACTCAAATATAGTTGTGGGTAGTTGAGGACTATCCATTCCAGTGGTGGGATTCAGCCAGTTTGCACCACTTTGGGAGAAACGGATGTTAACTTTCTGAGCAGTTTGGTGAACTGGTTGTTGGAAGAAATCATTAGGGCAGAGAATAGAAGAGAATAACAGAGTTGGAATGGACTTTGGAGGTCTTCTAGTCTAACCCCCTGCTTAGGCAGGAAACCTAAGTTTCCACTGATTAATTTGGATTCAGGTTCTCATCTCCAAAGTTTGGAGAAAAAGCCCATCAATGATTTCTCTCCTCCATCCCATTATCCAAATTATAGTGATTTAATTGTTGTCTTGTTGCTAATTGTCTAGAAACCTTTCAGCAATCATACAGAAGACTCGACACAAACATATCAATCATATGTTTTCACCTTGATTTCATACAAAAAGCTTTGTTGGCTGATGCCATGGCATTGGCAATCCATGGATGCATAAATGGGTCTGGAGAGAGAAAGGACCTGGGAAGGATTTTAGGGCAGGTGGTAGAGACGGTTCCCCCACCCCTCTTCTCCACTTCAGAAATAAAGTCTGAGTTAGATTCAGTATGAAATAAAAAAAGCTTTTCCCCCCCATCTGATCTCCCTCTTTATTCAAATCACATACAGGGTTGGAGTTTCCATTACATCATGTTTCTGCTGCTTCTGCTGCTTCTATGGGCTCAGGGTGTCTGGGGAGTGCTAAAAACCAAATGCCCTCTGACTCTGCAGATGGATGAGATGGCCCCGAAGAATCATTACAAGCCAGGAGAACTTTCCATTGATGGGATTATCTCTGCAACTAGCGTTTCTTTCCAAACATTAAGCTTTGAAAAATATCCTTCAACTCAGTTAATAGGGTAAGTCTATCCTCCTGTGCTGCATTAGAGCAACTTTATCCCTGACTTATTTCAATAGTTCTATTCAGGCATCGTGCCATTTCTTCTTTTGGGATTTATTGTAAACCTTGTAAATGATGAGCCACCTCTGAATTTCTCAGGTAAAATCATCCAACAGGGATTTTTGTCTTCTTGACTTTGAAGAACAAACAGATGCTTCCATTAACATCCTGGGAGCACAGCTAGACTGTGGGTGGAAAGGATACTTCTACCCTTTCTTTTCTCTATAAAGAGGACAACAAGAACCTAAAAATGGAAGAATGGGTCAACTAAGGTCTGAGGTGCAACCTGCTATTTCCATTCAAATCTTCACAGTTTCTATGCACTTAGGCATCTCTATAGCACAATGTCAATAAAAAAACAATAACAACAATAATAATTACTATTGATAATAATAATTAATAATAATATATTATATTATTACTATATCTGCCAAGAAGAATAGGCACAGAAGCCTATTGCAAATCCATCAAACTGGAGAAGAAGAAAAGAGAAGTTTGAATGACTATGTGAACCAAAGTACAGAAAAATTGCTGCAGGCTGTGAAAATGGAGAACATTATTAAAACAACAGAAACAAAGACAGAATGTAAGGAAAAACAGCTAGATGACAGATTAAATAGATGGAAAACCAAAGCTTTGCATGGACAGCATTTGAAAAACATTGAAGGAAAATGTGATAATAACTCGACATGGCCATGGCTTAAGATGGGCACCATTTAATACGTGAGTGCAGCAACATAGCGCAAACTGATTACAAAGCTAGACATGACCGTGTTGCTAAACTAATCCACTGGACATTATGTAAAAAAATACGACTTACCTGTATCCGAAAAGTGATGGGAACACAAAGTGGAAAAAGTTGTCAAAAATGAGAAAGTGAAGATCTTGTGGAACTTTAAAATACAGACGGATCGTTATTTAGAACACAACATGCCAGATAGCACAGTCATCAAAAACTGAAGTGTACAATTGATTGATATCGCTGTACCAGGAGATGACAGAGTTGAAGAAAAATAACTAGAAAAAAAATCACAAAATATTGCAACCTGGCCATCGAAACTACCCGATTATAGATGATACATTTGACAGTGATACCCATTGTCATCAGGGCACTTGGCACTATGTCTAAGAATTTTACACAGTACTTCAAGAAATTGCAGCTTCTTGCAATAAAAAGCTGCAGAACTGCAAAAAACTGTGATACTCAGAACACTGTATATTTTAAGAAAATACTTGGTCAATACCTAGGATGCTGGCAGCAACCAGTATCAACCATCAGTGCCAGTTAATAATATTTGTGATACATTTTTAAATGTTCATTTGACTGAGTTTTATGTTTAACGAATAATAATAATGAATAATAATAATGAATAATAATAACAATAACAATAACAATAACAATAATAATAATAATAATAATAATAATAATAATAATAATAATAATAATAATAATAATAATAATAATAATAATAATAATAAACTGAGTTGCTAAAATCATTCACTGGAAACTATGCCAAAAGTTGGGATTTGAGTATAGTAACAACTACTGGGAACATCAGGTTGAGAAGGTTCTGGAGAATGAAAAAGTTAAGGTCTTGTGGGAGTTCAGAATTCAGACTGACAGGCATTTGGCCCACAACATACCTGGCATAACAATACTTGAAAAGAAAAAGGTTTGGTTCATTGACATTACAATACCTGGTGATGCATGAAAAAATAATAAAGTATCGGGACTTACAAATGGAAGTTCAGCAACTTTGGAAAAGGATATCATCTGTTATCCCAATTGTAATTGGAGTCCTTGGAGCAATACCAAAAGGGCTACCTCCCTATTTGGAAATCCTGAATTTATCAGATTTGAATACCCTGATTCTACAAAAAACCACCCAACTTGGAATAGCTTATATCCTCCAATACTCCCTGAACAGTTCCTAGGTCCTTGGTTAGGACTTGAGCTGTTGAGCTATCAACCAGCCCAAAGGCTGTGAATCTCAATAAAGTAACAACAACAACAACAACAACAATTCTTTAATCTGAAACTGCATTGAATATATTAAAATGAAATACACTGTGAAGGGAATGAATCCTAGAGTTTCAATAAGACACATAAGAAACTCGTGGATATGTCTTAGCCTTCTTAGGGAAAATGAACCAAATATCTCATCAAATGCTCAAAATCTGCTCCGCTTGATATATTTTATTAACATAGTTTTTACTAATCCATTTGGAAGAATTCTTGAAATAATGCAGATTAGGTGTATTTTGGTAAAAATAAATGAAATATTATTTTGAAGAACCACTGCATGTTTAATACATTATTCTTGCAGGAGAACAGAGACACCGTACTGGAAGATGATATCTTTCCTTTTTGCTATCCAGGAAATCAACCAGGATTCCCAGCTCTTACCTAACATCACCCTGGGCTACAATATCTATGAAAATTATTTTGATTCAGGAAAGACTTCAGATGCTTTGCTGGACCTGCTTTCAATTGGGGAGGCCAATGTCCCCAACTACAGTTGTGGGAGACAGAGAAACACACTGGCTGTTCTGGAAGAGGCTGAAACTGGCTTCTCCATCCAGATATCATCCATGTTGGGCACCTACAAAATGCCCCAGGTGAGTCTTTTTTTGGGGGGGAAGAACATTTTTAACCATGCAGCTTTCAATTGCAGGTGCTCTTGTGTAAATGAAGAGCAGATTGGAAAGGATATGACTTAAGGTTCAGGTTATCCAAAAGCAGGGAAGGAGTAAAATAAATGTATCTACTCTTGCCATGGTTGCAGTCCACATTTGGGGACCCTTTCCTGGGATAAAATGAATTCTCTCAATGTGCAAAGTAATAGTTGAGAAGGGAAGTCTTTACTACAAGGAGTGGAATTAACCTTTCAGTAGGGAGAGCGCTGGTATCTTACATTTGGGCTCTCATGGGTCTCAGATAAAACACCACTTTTCCTTCCTTTTCAGATTAGTTACAATTTTGTTTCCCAGATTCTGATGGATAAAAATAGGTTTCCTTTCTTCTACCCGATGCTCCCTGCTGAAGGATTCCAGTATTCAGGGATGGTCAAACTGCTTCTCCATTTCAGGTGGACGTTGGTTGGTCTGCTTGCTCCGGACACTGACCAGGGACAGAAATTCCTGACAACATTGACATCCATGCTGATCAGAAGTGGCATTTGTCCAGTTATATCACAGGTCTTTCCACCAAGTCTACATAATTTTGTACCTTTGGATGTAAAGGACAACTGGAGTCAGTTGAATGTCTTTCTTTATGCTGCAGAAACTGATTCTATCACCACAGGAATAACAGTTCTGTATATATTACATACGCGCATGAAATCTCCTGCAGGGAAAGTCCTAGTGACCACAGTACTCTGGGATTTAAGCAACTTTTTCGAAGAGCAAGGAGTTCTTTACTATAGCCTTCATAGCATTTTCTCCTTTGTTTTGAAGACAAATCGAATGGTGAAGTATGGTGGGTACAGGCAGTTTCTTTCTCTTATGCAACACCTTGCCGAGAAATCCTTTCTGTGCTCCTACATCAAGGATGCCTTTTCTGTGAAAGTCTGGAGACGGTGCAGAGAGAGAGAAGAACTGGAGGCTCTGTCCCGACAGGCAATTGATCCAATCCTGTATCTGGACAACTATTTTACCTACAGCACCATCTGGGCTGTGGCCTGGGCCTTACATGCAGCCTATTTGTCCATATCCAGAAGGATGAAGATGGAAGAAGCTAAGAGCTTGGAAACTCCAGGGCTGAAGGCTTGGCAGGTATTTTTCTGTTACGTGCGAAGAACCTGTTTTGTAATTTTAAGAAATGGACAGCTACAGAAATTATTTATTCCAAATACAAAAAAAATAAATTTATTCCTGTCCCTCTTACATTTCATTTGGCAACAGTGTCATGCCCTTGTCGTAATCTGATTCTGAGGGGGAGGTCGAGCAGCTGACAGGGAATGGAGCTGTGGCTCTGTTGGCTGTGGAAGAAACTGGGGAAGGGCAAAGTCTGGCTGGGCAGAGCAGGGAAGAGAGAGAGCAAGGCAGAGGGAATTCATAGGGAGATCCAGGACCACCCCCTCTTCACCCTACGGCACGCAGGGAGGAACGGAGAAGGAAGCAACATGAGATGCATGGCTTATGGGGGAGGAAAGGGCCCTGATTCCCTTCATTAGCTGCAGCTGGGAACACAGTGTTTAAAAAGGGAGGGTGTGCACAGCAACTCATGGGAAGCAAATTGTGAGTTATCTTTTATTGTCGAGGCTTATCTGGGTTCCTGGAGTCTTCCCAACTGTGTGTGTTTTTTTGGCCTTTGAAGTCTGCAATTCCTTATCCTACCCTGTCCAGTTAATTGCTGCACCGTGGTTTATGTGGATTTTTATTTACAGTTTATATGTACTTTGTTTTCGGACTGAATTTCCTCCACTTATAGACTATTCTTGGGAGAGTGTTTTTTCCCAGCTGAAGGTAACTGAACATTGGGGGCAAAGTTGGAGGTATTAAAGGGACTTTTCTTACTTATGTGACTGTGTTGCCTTTGTGCCATGCCCCGGGTGATCACAAACAGATTTTTCTTTAAAATTGGTTTTCATAGAAGATATTTCAAGGTCTTCACTGGAAATGATGCAGAGAAAAAGAGGAACTTCTTTAAATCCAGGAGGATGAAAATGGTAGATGCTAAGAGCTTGGAAACTCTAAGGCTAAAGGCTTGGTAGATATTTCTTCTGCTAACATGTGAAGAATCTGTTTGGTAATTGCAAGAATTGAGCAGCTGTTTTTTTTTAAAAAAGGCATTTATTCTGAATACCAAAATAAATACTATAGAAGAAAAAAGCAAAACCAAAAACAAGCAAAGAACAATATCTAAGTAGTAGCTTCTAACCTTTAGCACACTTATGAACAAGCTAACTCCGTGTCCTCTTTTATAATTGCACCCTCTTTTAAAATTACCCTCTTTTAAAATTAAAATTACAAAGTAATTACAAAGAAAAATATCTTCTCCTTCTTCTCTTCTCCTATTCTAACCTATATCTATACAGAATCAAGATATCCTAATGGTTCCAATGTGGTTGAGAAAAAAGTAAGCTAGAAACTCTCAAAAATGTAAAACAATTTATCCCTGATCAAATAGTCCAATTTTACATTCCTTCCTTTTGTGCTTGACAAATCTTCTAGATAGTTCAGGTCAAGTCACAGATAATGCAGGGATTGTAGGAATACTACTATATTCTTCATGGCATAATTACTGAACCTTAAAACTTTGTAGAAATGTCTCTCTATTGTATTTCAGAGTTCATCCAGACACATTCTCTCTCTTACTAAAGGTTACAATCAAATTTTGAAAGATTGTCTTCTGAAATACTTGGAAATTGATTTGGAACCATTATTTCTTTCTCATCATACAAAGGGGTCTTGCCATAGACAACTAGGCCTCTTGTCTAAACATAAACACTTTATCTTCTATTCCAGCTTCATCCCTTTCTTGGAAACTCTGAGTTTTATAATAAATCCATAGCTGGAGTGTATCTGGGTGAAAAGGAAGCTCTGGTAGTGGACTTGAATATTGTCAACTGGCTGCTTCACAACAGGACAGTTCACAGTGTAGTGATTGGAAGCCTAGAAGAACAGGGAACATCAAATTTCAAGTTTATGCTGTATCCAAAGGGTGTGGCAGAGATGGATAAGCTGAACAAGGTGAAACAAATCTTTATTTCAGTTTTTGATACATCTTTTTCCAATAGGATTGGAAATAATAAATTCTTTCATTACCTGGCAAGGTGTCTGTGAGAAATATATCCTTAACCATTTAAGGAAACTATTTACTAATATTCTCTGAAGGGAAGTACATTTGAGAGAGAGAGTAAATTTGAGTTTATTTCCTTAAAGGAAGAAAAATGCATTAAACTTTATACTGAGCAGTGTAATATATAAATTTAGAAAATATGATAAAGTGGAATTATGCAAAACATTAGAAAAAAGAAGAAGGAAGCAACATGGGAACTACATCAGCTCTTTTCCATCCTCTGGAGCATCAGGGAACTACCAGAAGATTGGAAAAGAACGGAAGTAGTTCCCCTCTTCAAAAAAGGTAAAAATAGATCCAGGAAGCTACAGATCTATCAGCCTGGCCTTAATACTTGGGAAGATTCTGGAAAAGATAATTAAGCAATGAATCAGAAAATACCTAGAGACAAACAAAGTCATAACCAAAAGCCAACATGGGTTTGTCAAAAAGAGATTATGCCAGACAAATCTTGTTGCAAAGTGACAAAATTAGCGGACCAGAGGAATGCTGTGGATGTAATTTACTTGGACTTCAATAAGGCATTTGACAAAGTAAACCACAACCTATTTACTTGATAAGATAGAAAAATGTAAGTTAGGTAGCATCACCATGGGATGGATTTGTAACTGGCTGACCAGCTGCATTAAATGCATAGTCCTCAATGGAACTGCATGTACATGGAGAGAAGTTTGCAGGCTCTATTTTAGGCCAAATACTCTTCAAAAGCTTCATCAATTATTTGGATGAGGGAATAGATAGGGAATTCATCAAATTTGCAGATGACACCAAGCTGGCAAGAACAGCCAATACTCCAGAAAATAGCCTTAAGAAACAGAAGGATCTTGATAGACTTGAACATTGGGCGCTAACTAATAAGATAAAATTCAATTATAAAAAAAGTAAGTTTTGAATCTCGCCAGGTTCAAGGTTGACTCAGCCTTCCATCCTTCCGAGGTGGGTAAAATGAGGATCCAGATTGTTGGGGACAATAGACTGACTCTGTAAACCACTTAGAGAGGGCTGTAAAAGCATTATGAAGCAATATATAAGTCTAAGTGCTATTGCTATTCTGCAACAAAGTAGATAGTTGAGTTCTTTATATAGGCTTCAAATTTAGCAAAGCTCATCCTTGAACTGGGCATCACCAACAACTTTCTCATTTGCCCCTTTCTGGGAATTAATTCACAAATTATTTTACCGAAGGTCTTTCCTCTCTCTTCTCAGGCTCTACCACCTTCCAGGTGTGTCGAAAGCTGCCGCCTCGGTTTCATGAAGGTACCTCAAAAAGGGAAGCCCATCTGCTGCTATGACTGTCTTCCCTGTGGAGAAGGAACCATTTCCACCATGGAAGGTGGGTGGCATAAGAGGAAAGGGACAAGCTTCCCTTTCTGTGTGGCCTGCATATCCCAACATTTATCATTAGGGGATTTTATAGGCTTTTTGGCAATTCATATCTTTCTAATATTTTTAATATTATTCCCTAGTCAGTGATAAGTGACCTTGGAGGGTTAACCAGGGGCAGAACATTAAAAGATACTGGAGCAATAAAATTATTTTTTTGCTAAATATCGAAAAGAACATTTTTCAATAGTTGATAAAACAAGCTGTAGTAGGTAGTCCTCCACCTGCAAGTCATTCCATTCTAAGCAATATTTAATTTGGTGTGATAGGAATCACTCCCTTTCTCCATCCACCATTAGGTACCCTGCATGACCTTGTCCTGTTTCTGGGTTCAAAATTACACAGCTGAACAAGAAGCGATTTAATCTGTAAATAAGGAGAAGCTTTCTGACAGTGAGAACAATCAACCAATGGAACAACTTGCCCTTGGAAGTTGTGGGAGTGTCATCACTTGAGACTTTCAAGAAGAGATTGGACTGCCATTTGTCAGAAATGGTGTAGGGTCTCCTACTTGGGCAGGGGGAGGTTGGACTAGATGACCTATAAGGTCCCTTCCAACTCTGATTATCTGTATCTGTATCAGTGAGAATATCAATTTCATGAAGGCTCATTAAGTAAACAGCAGAGAAGGAAAGGAAGGTAAATCAAAATAGTCTGTTAGTGACTCTCTACATTGGGGGAAAAGTGGGTAGTTTTATATTGAAAAAAATTGATGCTCTTACTGTAGAAATAAACTTGTAAAGGACCAATGAGGCAATGAGTCCATTCCTATGCTCATTTCGGGAAGCCAAATTAAATCTCAACAGCTAACAGCCCAGACAACACTTCAAGAGAGGATTTTGGTATTTACAAATGAACAAACTGTAAGGCATATGTTACTCTTGTTCTTTTTCAGATGCAGAAAAATGCAGCAAATGTCCACCAGATCATCATCCAAACAATAACCGAGATCACTGTGTCCCCAAGATTAAGACTTTCCTATCCTATCGAGAAAACCTGGGGATCATCTTAACTTCCATTGCCTTGTTTCTCTCTTTAAGTCACATGCTTTGTCTTGGGAACCTTCATTAAATTCCAAGAAACTCCCATAGTCAAAGCCAACAATCGGGACCTCTCTTATATCCTTCTGGTTTGTCTCCTGCTATCCTTCTTCACCTCCTTCCTGTTCATTGGTAGGCCAGGGAGAGCCACCTGCCTTCTTCGACAAACAGCCTTCAGCATCATCTTCTCTGCTGCCATTTCTTCTGTCTTGGCCAAAACCATCACAGTGGTGTTGGCTTTCTGGGCCACAAAACCAGGGAATAATGTTCAGAGATGGCTTGGAAAGAGTCTCGCCAATTCCATTATCCTTTCTTGCTGTGGCCTCCAAGTTGTTCTCTGCAGCATCTGGTTGGGTGCTTTCCCCCCATTCCCTGAGTCTGACATGCACTCACAATCTAGAGTAATCATAATACAGTGCAATGAAGGTTCTGTTGCCATGTTCTACAGGTGCCCTTGGCTACATGGGCTTCCTGGCTGCCATCTGCTTCACAGTGGCTTTTCTGGCCAGGAATCTGCCTGGGGCCTTCAATGAAGCCAAGCTGATCACCTTCAGCATGCTGGTCTTCTGCAGTGTCTGGGTATCCTTCCTGCCCTCCTATCTGAGCACCAAAGGGAAATATATGGTGGCCGTGCAGGTCTTCTCCATCTTGGTCTCCAATGCAGGACTTCTGGGCTGTATTTTTATCCCTAAGTGTTTCATTATTTTCCTAAGACCTGATCTGAATACAAAAGATCACGTGATGTCAAAATAAAATAGAAAAGCGACTTTTGGGTATACATGTGTTTAAATATCAGTTAATAATTCTGACACTCCTTTCACAGTTAACATTTTTTTTTAAAAATGTAAATTTTATTTGGGTTTTCACAAAAACATAATACAAATAAAACATCTTTTTTTGAGACTAGCATGATCCCAGGCTATCACTTCTCCATACAGATACAGACTCAATTTCTTATTCATCTTTGTGTTCTATTCCATATCTTATTGCTATTTTAATATTTTCTCCATAATTTTTCCCCTCCCTTGGTTTTCTCAACTTTATTTTTAATTATCTCATATCCAAATTCAATTATATGTCTTTTTCTAGGTTTCAATGCCTTTCTAATCATTATATTTATACTTTTGTCTGTCCTGTTACAATTTCATATTATCTTTTCTCATTAAACAAATTTTCCCCTGTAGTTACTAATTGGAGTATGACACCTTTATATCTTTTAATTTTATCCATTCAACTCTGATTTAAACTTCAATTTATGCCTTTAGAATTATAACATTCAATATAGTACATAACTTCCAATCGAATTCTGCTTGGTACATTCTTAAAATACACACCATGTTCTTTAATATATATATACATACATATACATATATATATATATGTGTGTGTGTGTGTGTGTGTGTGTGTGTGTGTGTGTGTATGTATGTATGTATTATTTATTTATTTACAATAGTAAATAAGACACTCATTTGATTCCAATCAATTCTATCATTAATAGTAGTTATAATCTTAACTTCTTTAACATTTCTTTTCAATTGAATATCATACTTCCTTGGGAACACTTATAAACTTTCCATAATTAATTCTTTTTTTCCATATTTCTCTTCACTTATATTTTTTATATTCGGGAAAGGGAATAATGGCCAGCTGAGGAGGAGAGATGTGGCTCTCCTCGACCCTGCTGGTGGTCTCCCCGCTTTTCACCATCTCTACAGGATGGCTTAGCCCCGAATCCAGCTGGCTCGGGGCGCTCTAGCGGCGAGCCCTGATCAAAACTGCGCACGATCGTGGATCTCGGTCTGCCGCAGAAGAAGCTCAAACCAGAAGACAACCTAGTTAACATTTTTATTGAGTTATAAAGTATTCTAAAATACAAAATATAAAGTAAATAGAAAAGCAGGGCGGAGGGGAAAAAATTGAGGAAAGATAAGAAAAGAAAAAGAAGCATTGCCTCCCAGCGCTCTCTGTTACAGTAAAATAAGGCATTAACATCAAATCACAAGTTTTTGCTCTTTCATAATAATATGAACAAGCCATTTCTATAAAGATCTATCAGTCTAATTGGTAAACCCCAAAGTCAGAGTTTCATTCTTCTCCACATCAAGCACGAAATTCAGAAGAGGTTTCCATGTACTTATGTTCTTTTCTTTAATCAAAGTGGTCACTTTAGCAATTTCAGCCAACCCCATCTATTTCTGCAACTATTCATCCACAGTAGGAACTGAAATTTCCTTCCATTTTTATGCATACAATAGTCTTGCTGTTGTCAACATATATATAATCCATTTGTTTTGCTCCAATTCTTTTTCCATTAGTCCCAAAAGGAAAAGTTCTGGTTTCATTTTTTCTCGATTTTCAAAATTTTCTGTATTAAAATATGAATCATACTCCAAATTTGTTTTGCTACATCCCAGAGTTCTGAAGGAGCTGGAAGATGTGATCTCAGAACCATTGAATCATATTTTTTATAGTTCCTAGAGTACCGGAGTATTACTAGAGGACCTGAATAGAGCAAGTGTTCAAAAAATGACAAACAAAACCCTACAACAGATTCAGGAAATTACAGATCAATCAATCATAATACCTGGGAAGATCCTGGAAAAGATAAACAAGCAACAGGTCTGCCAATGTCTAGAAACTAGTAAAGTAATAACTAGCATTCAGCCTGGGTTTGTTAAGAATAGATCATGCCAAACCAAACTTATCTCATTCTTCAACACAGTGACTAAATTAGTAGACCAGCAAAATACTGTGGACATAATATATTTAGATTTTAGCAATGCATTCGACAAAATAGACCACAACCTACTTCTTAATAAGCTAGAAAAAAGTGGAATAGATAGCACCACCACTAGATGGACTCACAACTGGCTGACAAACCGTACTCAACGAGTAGTGCATAATGGGTCTAAGTCTACATGGAGGGAAGTAAGCAGTGGGGTGCCACAAGATTCTGTCTTAGGCCCAGTACTCTTCAATATCTTCATTAACGACTTAGATGAGGGAATAGAAGGGGAACTTATTTATTTATTTTATTTATTTACATTTATATACTGCCCCCCTCTCCCAAGGGACTTGGGGCATTGAACAGCCAAGATAAAATACACATATAGAAATACATATACAATATTTAAAAGTTAAAAGAATTAAATAAGTTGGCTATATCGAAAGATTAAAAATAAGGGATTAAGAAAGTTAAAACCAAGTTAAAAGCTCTAAAAACCCCTAGGCCAGACCAGCTTGCTGAAATAAAGGGGTTTTCAACGCACGGTGGAAGGTCAGGAGATCAGGGATGGTCCTCATCTCCGGGGGTAATTCGTTCCAGAGGGTGGGTGCCCCAATGAGAAGGCCCGTATCCTCGGGGTCGCCATCCATCCAAATTTGCAGATGATACTAAGCTTGCAGGAATAGCTAACACCCAAGAAGATAGGCTCAATATCCAGATGAATCTTGACAGACTAGAACACTGGGCCATATCTAACAAAATGAAATTCAGTGTAGAGAAAAGTAAAGTCCTACACTTAGGCAAGAAAAACCAAAAGCACACATATAGACTGGATGAAATCAGGCTTAATAGCATTAACTGTGAGAGGGATCTTGGAGTCTTAGTGGACAACCAGCTAAATATGAGCCAGCTGTATGCAGCAGCAGCCAAAAAAGGTAATGCAATCCTAAATTGTATTAACAGAGGGATACAATCAAGATCAAGGGAGGTACTAATACCACTCTATAAAGCCTTAGTAAGACCACACCTAGAGTACTGCATCCAGTTTTGTTCACCACATTACAAAAAAGATGTTGAGACTCTAGAAAGAGTACAGAGAAGAGCAACCTGGAGACTAAAACATGTGAAGAATGGTTATAGGAACTGGGCATGGCTAATCTAGTAAAGAGAAGGACCAGGGGAGACATGATAGTAGTCTTCCAATATCTGAGGGACTGCCACCGAGAGGAAGGGGTCAAGCTATTTTCTAAAGCACCTGTAGTCCACACAAGGAATAATGGATGGAAACTGAACAAGGAGAGATTTAACCTGGAAATAAGGAGAAACCTTCTGACAGTGAGAACAATCAATGTTATCTGAACACCTAGAAGCAAGCAAAGTTATAATCAGAACCCAACACAGATTTTTGAAAAAGAGATCATGCCAAACAAATCTTATTTTATTCTTTGACAAACTGATTAAATTAGTGAAACAGTGAAATATGATAGACTTTGTTTGGTGATCTTGGCTTTGAGTGATATTTTTGGTCAGGCTTGGTCTAGGATTTCCTTTTTTGTAGATTTTTTTCAGTTCATGAAATTATTTATCCAGAGAGATCAGACCGGAAACATAAAAACTAACTGTATTTTATTATTATACTCTACTTTAATTCTACTAACTAACTAACTAACTAACGAACTAACTAACTAACTAACTAACCTAGATCTAGTTTATTATAAAGTTACATTAACAGAAACTTGCTGTTTTCCGAAAATACAATTCCCCTGCCATCACCTTTACAGGCTGAGAATCTAAGAAGGATTGCTTTTGAAATTCTTGCTCAACCCACTTTGCAGCTACGGGCCAGGCTGCCTCTTATCTGACCTTTCCCTAGGAAGCATCTCTACATACCATTGAAACTTGAGATCAAGAGTGTGTGTATCAACATGGTAGCCTGTGCTGAGGATTCTATTGATATATAATAGCTGCCTGACTGTTAAGTGATATCCTTTCATTGACTGCTGAAGCTGGTTTCTGCCAGAGACATTCAATTTCCACAATAGATTTGAGAAGGACCAGTGGCTTGTGGCCACTGATGAGCATCTTTTATTTCAGAGCAGATTAATGATCTGGAGGTGAAAAGGATGTCAAGCACCGTGTTGCTATCAAACCCTGATTCAGTTGCCAGTACAGAGCACATTGGAACAGAATTCAATTTTAAATTTAATGTGGAAAAAAGCAAGGTTTTACACCTGGGCAGGAAAAACCAAAAGTACAAGTACAGATTAGGCGAAACGTGGCTCAAAAACAGTAACTGTGAGAGGGACCTTAGAGTCCTAGTGGAAGATTACCTAAATATGAAATAGCAGTGTGCGGCAGCAGCCAAAAAAGCTGGTTGTATAAACTGAGGCATAGAATCAAAATCACATGAAGTGTTACTACTGCCTTGGTAAGACTACACCTGGAATACTGCATCCAGTTTTGGTCACCACACTACAAAAAAGTTGTTAAATCTTTGGAAAAAGTGCAAAGAAGAGCAACTAAGATGATTAAAAGGCCTGGATACTAAAATTTATATGAAGAACGGTTGCAGGATTTGGGTTTGGCTAGTCTAGAGAAAAGGAGGACTGGTGGGTGGACATGATAACAGTATTCCAATATTTAGGGGGCTGCCACAAAGAGGAGGGGAACAATTTATTTTCAAAAACATCATAGGGCAGGACATGAAACAATGGATGGAAACTAATTAAGGAGAGAAGCAACTTCTTCCTATCAGTGAGGACAATTAACCAGTGGAACGGCTTGCCTTCAGAAGTTGTGGGTGCTACATCATTGGAGGTTTTTAAGAAGAGACTGGATAGTCATTTGTATGAAATGGTATAGGATCTCCTGTCTGAGCAGAGGCCTGGACTATAAGACCTCGCATGTCCAATGTCCCTTCCAGCTCTATTCTGATTGATTGATTGACTTACAGATGATGCACTTTGATAAGGCACAAGACTCTCAAGCTTGTGGGGTACTTCCTCTTTTGCAAACCTGTTGGCAGAAGAGCCATCAATATTGGGCATGGAGAGTCCTGAAAGGGCATCAATATTTGATTCACTATTTGCAGACAAAGCTCCAGGTGAAACCCAATCCATCCATGTCTTGAAACTGGCTCTGGCACCATGATAAGCATTCATAGTCATTCATGTACTTTTCTAACCGCTCAGTTGCAGAAAAGAAAAGAGAAAATATTGACTTTCCTAGGCAAGGTTGATGGGAGGAACATTAAAATGTGAATTTTTTTTGTCAGAATTACTAATTGATATTTTATAACATACCTACCCATAAAAACTCATTTTTCTATTTTATTTTGACATCACATGTTCTTTCGTATTCAGGTCTGGTCTCAGAATGATAATGTAGCATTTGGGGATGAAGATGCACCCCAGCAACCCAGCATCGGAGACCAAGATGGAGAAGATCTGCACAGCCACCATATATTTCCCTTTGGTGCTCAGGTAGGTGGGCAGGAAGGATATCCAGACACTGCAGAAGACCAGCATGCTGAAGGTGATCAGCTTGGCTTCATTGAAAGACCCAGGCAGATTCCTGGCCAGGAAAGCCACTGTGAAGCAAATGGCAGCCAGGAAGCCCATGTAGCCAAGGGCACCATAGAACATGGTGACAGAGCCTTCATTGCACTGTAGAATGATTTCTGCAGATTGTGAGTGCATGTCTGACTCAGGGAAAGGGGGGAAAGCAGCCAGCCAGATGCTGCAGAAGACAACTTGGAGACCACAGCAACAAAGGATAATGGAGTTGGCCAAACTCTTTCCAAGCCATCTCTGAACATTATTCCCTGGTTTTGTGGCCCAGAAGGCCAACACCACTGTGATGGTTTTGGCCAAGACAGAAGAAATGGCAGCGGAGAAGACGATGCTGAAGGCTGTTTGTCGAAGAATGCAGGTGACTCTCCTTGGCTGACCAATGAACAGGAAGGGGGTGAAGAAGGAAAGCAGGAGACAAACCAGAAGGATATAAGAGAGGTCCCGATTGTTGGCTTTGACTATGGGAGTTTCTTGGAATTTAATGAAGGTTCCCAAGACAAAGCATGTGACTAAAGAGAGGAACAAGGCAATGGAAGTTAAGACAAATCCCAATGGTTCTTGATAAGATAGGAAAGACCTAAGCTTGGGGATACAGCGATTTTGGTTGTTGTTTGGATGTTGATTTTCTGGACATTTGTTGCATTCTTCTGAGTCTGAAAAAAGGCAAGAATAACATCTACTTAAAAGCTATAATGCTAAAATATCCTGCTTAAGCATTATCTTGTCTTCCAATTGTTAAAGAAGTTTAATTTGGCTTCCTCAAATGAGAAAGGAAGTGAATTCATGGCCTCAATGGTCTCTTCCAAGTTTGATCGTTTTGAAAGGACACCTATTTCTCTGATGAAGGCAGTCATTTGTCATCAATGACAAGTTGATCTTGAAGTTGATCTTTTTAAAAAAGGCAGTTCCAAATTTAGTCCTGATTTTACTGTCTGAATCCTTATATTTTTCCTAGGTGTTTGCTTCCTGTCGTTCAAGCTTGCCTAGCAAGGAAAAATCATTTCCCTTTGGACAGGCACTTTGAAGATGATGAGAAAAAAAACCCTCCAAAGATTTAGACTTCCTCTATTCATTCCAATCAGAAGGGGGATGCAAGCAAAATACAATATTTTTCCACTCCACTGCTGGACCTGTTCAAAAAAAGACTTCAGCCTTTCACCTGTCTACTGAGGTACACAAAACACATGGAAAAAGAGCTAAATTTAAGCTAAAATGAAGATAGATGATAATAGAACACCTCCCTGGTAATGTTAAGCCATCATTGGTCCACTACTTTTTAATATTCTGCTCTTAGTTTAACCTGATTGGTCCTTTCCTATCACTCTGGAGGGAAACATATTTATAATAAAGAGATATAAAGAGCTAAAAAGCCTGTCAAAATGCCCTCATGGAAAATGTTGGGTATTAAAGCTTATTGCTTTCTATAACACCAAATTATTCTGTTTAAGCATTGTCTGGGCATCCAATTGTGAAGAAAGCTTAATTTGGGTTCCTCAAATGAGAAAGGGAGTGAATTCATGGCCTCAATGGTCTCTTCCAAGTCTGGTCATTTTGAAAGGACATCTATTTCTCTGACGAAATCAGTCATTTGTTACCAATGACAAGTTGACCTTGAAGCCATTTTTTTAAAAAAATGTCATTTCCAGATTTAGTCCTGGTTTTACTATCTGGGGTTTCCTTATGGGTATTTTTCTCAGTTTCCGGCCCCTCTCATTCATACCTTCATAGCAAAGAACAATCGCTTCCTATTGGGCAGGCATTTTGAAGACTTATTGGAACTTCTGGTTTTTAAGGGAAATGTGGAGAATAGAAATGAATTTGAAACATTATTTGAAAGTGTCAGGCACCTTCCGTGGTGGAGATGGTTCCTTCTGCACAGGGAAGACAGTCATAGCAGCAGATGGGTCTTCCTTCCTGTTCCACCTTCATGAATCCAGGACGGCAGCTTTCCACACACCTGGATGGAGGGAGAGGCTGAAGGAAGAGGAAGATCATCTCAAACATGATTCATGATTTCATTTCCAGAAAGGGGAAAAAGAGAAAGCACTTGGGGATCTCCAGTTCAAGGATCTGCTTTTCTAAATGTGAAACCTATATAAAGAGATCATCAATCTGCTTGTTTGCATTTTGCTTCCCCTTTCTTCTTTCTTTCTTTCTAATTTTTGTACATTTCCGTGTTTGGTTTAGGTTCGAATAGAATAGAATAGAATTCTTTATTGGCCAAGTGTGATTGGACACACAAGGAATTTGTCTTGGTATAAATACTCTCAGTGTACATAAAAGAAAAGATACATTTGTCAAGAATCATCAGGTACAATACTTAATGATAGTCATAGGGTACAGTAAGCAATCAAATCATACTAGGAAGCAGTCAATATAAATTGTAAGGATACAAGCGACAAAGTTACAGTCACACAGTCACAAGTGGGAGGGGATGGCTGATAAGGAGTGATGAGAAGATTAACAGTAATAGTAGTGCCGACTTTGTAATAGTTGGACAATGTTGAGGGAATTATTTGCTTAGCAGAGTGATGGCTTTCGGGGAAAAACTGTTCTTGTGTCTAGTTGTTCTGGTGTGCAGTGCTCTATAGCATCGTTTTGAGGGAAGGAGTTGAAACAGTTTATGTCCGGGATGTGAGGGGTCTGTAAATATTTTCACAGCCCTCTTTTTGACTCGTGCAATATACAGGTCCTCGATTGAAGGCAGGTGGGTAGTAATTGTTTTTTCTACTTTTTTCAGTAGTTTTTTCTAAATTTACATTCTAAATTTCTCAAGGTATAGTTTAATACTTTTTTTTCCTTTTGGGGAAATAAACTCACTGTTAGGCTCTCCATTGTTGATGTGGCATCTTTCTGGGTTCCTTCCATCAAAGGGAAAGGGAGGGGGGAGGCATTTGGGATAATCCACACCTATGTAGCTAATGATGGGAAATGGGGAGGGGGAAGTGACAATGGAAGAAGACCAGATCACCAAACCAGCTTGTACCAGGATCTTCAAGGCCATTTTCCCTGAGAATGGAATGTTACCAGTTTCACACCTCAGAGTTTCTCAAAACATCATACTGGCATCCCATTGGCTGGCCAAGGGCTGATCATGGTGGGAGGGATTGGGAGTTGGAAAGAATAGCTTTGTACTTTGCGTGGGAACATCAGATTTTTGCCTGACTTTACTGCAACCAGTTTCTTTCAATAAAAGTTCCCTTGCTTTAACTAAATGGAGCCACGAGCCCTACTTTCCTGAGAGAGCAAACTGAGTCAGGTCTAACACTCACACCTACACTGGGGCAAATGTACATTCCTTCACAAAAGACTTGTAAATTATCTCCTGAAATAGTTAAAAATATTTTCTCACAGACTCTTTGATATCAAAGCAAATACTTTATCATGCCTCTTGGAGAATGTTCCTCACCTTGTTCAGCTTGTGCATCTCTTCCAAACTCTTTTGATTAACCATAAAGTTGAAATCCAGGGATCCCTGTTTTTCTAGGCTGCCAAACATCATTCTGTAAATTGATGTGTTGAGAAACAGCCAGTCAACAATGTTCAGATCTGCTGTCAGATATCCCTTCTCATCCAGAGAGACTCCAGCTATGGATCTATTGTAAAACTCAGAGTTTCCAAGGAAGGGATGAAGCTGGAATAGAGCAGAAAATGGGAGAACTCAAATTATCTCTTAATATACTAATGTACAACTTAGAATAGAATATAATAAAGAGTTGGAAGGCACCTTGGAGGTCTTCTAGTTCAACCCCCTGCTTAGGCAGGAAACCCTATACCATTTCTGACAAATGGTTATCCAATCCTTTTCTTAAAAACTTTTAGCTTTTAAGCATTCACAACTTCTAGAGGCAAGTTATTCCACTGATTAATTGTTCTAACTGTCAGGAAATTTCTCCTTAGTTCTAAGTTGCTTCTCTCCTTGATTAGTTTCCACCCATTGCTTCTTGTCCTGTCCTCAGGTGCTTTGGAGAATAGTTTGATTCCCTCTTCTCTGTGGCAGCCCCTGAGATATTGGAACACTACTGTCATGTCTCCCCTAGTCCTTCTTTTCATTAGACTAGACATACCCAATTCCAGCAACCATTCTTTGTTGCTTTGTTGTTCCCCTAACCATCTTTGTTGCTCTTCTCTGCACTCTTTTTAGAGTCTCAACATCTTTTTTACCTCATGGCGACCAAAACTGGATCCAAGTGTGGCCTTACCAAGGCATTTTAAAGTGGTATTAACACTTCATGTGTTTGTGGCTTTTTTGGCAGCTGCAGCACATGGCTGGTTCATATTTAAATGATTGTCCACTAGGACTCCAAGATTCATCTCATAGTTACTACTATTGAGCAAGGTGCAAACTTGTGAATGTGTTTCTGGGTTCTTTGTCTTGTCTTGTCTTGTCTTGTCTTGTCCTGTCCTGTCCTGTCCTGTCCTGTCCTGTCCTACCCTGCCCTACCCTATGCTACCCTATCTTATCATTTAAGGTGGTACAGAAGTAAAGGACAAACAAACTGATCTGCAACTTTGGGCCTTCCTCTGTGGTACATCAAATTAATCTAGTTTTTCTTCATTTGTACTTTCCTGCACAGAACAGGACAGCTCCACCTTCCTCTCTTCTGGTGGATGGAAAGAAGAGAATGGAGTGACGGCCATTCAGGACACTAGATGGAAGTGGAAACATTTGCAATGTCCGAATAAATTAAAGGCCTATCTGGAATCTGAGACATCACAAAAAAAAAAGCTACAAAAGTCCATGCCCAACCCCTTGTATACCAATTCAAAAGAAACAGGTGATTCTCTAACATTAATATAGGTCTGGAGATATGTTGGAACTTTTACAGAGATACCAGGATGGACATGTAATAGTATATCAGAAAGTTGTTGAGGAACAGGTTGAGGTGTTGCTGCCTAGGAATGAGCATATAAGAGAGGTTAAAGTCCACAGCCACATAATTGGAACAGAAAAAGATTCAGAAGTGATGCCCCCTAAATTCTCAGACTGTAAAAGAAAGCAGGAGATTTGTGCTTTCAGACTTGCAAGACTGTGTTAATGTAAGGTAAAGGTAAAGGTTCCCCTCGCACATACATGCTAATCATTTCTGGCTTGAGGGGTGCGGTGCTCATCTCCGTTTCAAAGCTGAAGAACCAGCGCTGTCCGAAGATGTCTCCGTGGTCATGTGGCCGGCATGACTAAACACCAAAGGTGCACGGAACACAGTTACCTTCCCACCAAAGTGGTCCCTATTTTTCTACTTGCATTTTTACATGCTTTCGAACTGCTAGGTTGGCAGAAGTTGGGACAAGTAATGGGAGCTTTGTGGTGCTAGGGATTCGAACCACCGAACTGCCGACCTTTCTGATCAACAAGCTCAGCGTCTTAGCCACTGAGTTACCATATCCCTACCTGTTAATGTAGCCATACGTATTTAGCCATACAATTAAGAAGTGAGGTCTGAATCCTGTCTTGTATACCTAGGAAGGCTAAGAACCTGACTCTGCTCCTTTCTCTAATTCCTTCCCTGCTTCTTTGCAAGACTTGTCTAGTGATCTCAGGAAGCTGTTCAGATGGAGGAAGGAGTTGGACCTATAGTTTGTTTACATTACTCTGTTTTTTTTTTAAAGTGACTGTAAAGAGGACGTAGTCCAAAAATTGATCTTGAAAAATGCATTCAGAGTCCATTACATAACCAGAAGCATTCATGAAACCATGGAGATAAGATTAAAAAAAGACCCAGGCTGATTCTTTCCTGAATCCATAGGGTAAAAGGCAGTGGTGGGTTTCAAAAAATTTTCCTACTGGTTCGGTTTGCGCACATGCAGCGTTTGCAACTTGCCTCCTGCTGCAAGCCCTGTGTGTAAAACAGCCAATGCACGGCAATCGGCTGTGCCACGTGAAGCAGCTGAGGTTGAAAAGCATGGAATAAAGGTCAGTATAAAACCTGGGTGGGTGGAAGGGCCCAGCAGCTGATCGTCGGAGCAAACCAGCTTGCTCACAGATGATCCTTGGAGCTACCAGTTTCCCCGGTGGGGGAGGGAGAGAAAAGCACAAACACTCTTGTATGATTCAGCCATTGTAGCCTATCTCAATAAAATCTAAATTTAATCTTCCTGTGAAGTCACATCCCTGGACCCAATCTAATTTGTAGGGCTGACAAAGAGAGGATTTTGCACAGCCTTGTTTGGATTCCAATTGTGTCTTTTTCTGGATTGGGACATCTTGCTCATGGTCACTCGCTACTTAGTCATCTCCGAATTGGACTATTGCAACAGAGTCTACAGGAGACTGCCCTTGAAAACCATCCAAAAGGTTCAATTAGTATTGAAAGCAAAGCCTTAGGAGTTACAGGCATCTCTTGGTATGCACACAAAGATACTCGTTTGTCTACTTTGTAACTGGTACCAGTCATTACCTATAAAGACCTACATTGCATAGGGCCAGGAGATTGTGAGATTGTCTTCTCCCAAGAAAATCTGCCAATCCCACACAGTCTCATAAAGATGTTATACTGCAAGTTCCCTCATGTAGCAATAGCAATAGCATTTAGACTTATATACTGCTTCACAGTGCTTTACAGCCCTCTCTAAGCGGTTTACAGGGTCAGCCTATTGCCTCCAACAATCTGGGTCCTCATTTTACCCATCTCAGAAGGATGGAAGGCTGAGTCAACCTTGAGCCTGGTGAGATTTGATCTGCCAAATTGCAGGCAGCCAGCAGCCAGCAGAAAAAGCCTGCAGAACAGTGGTGGGATCAAACATTTTTAATACTGATTCTGTGGGCGTGGCTAGGTGAGTGTGGCCAGGTGGGCATGTCCAAATGGGCATGTGACTGAGTGGGCATGATGTTGTGGTCATGTGACTGGGGGTTTAAAAAGTCTTTTTTTCTTTTTTTCTTTCGCAGCACCTCCCACGCCCCATTTTTGGCCTACTGGGCCCCAGGGAACCCTCCCTGGGTACTGAAAAAAGAAGCATTTTGAAGTCTTCAGAGGTAAGTACAATAGAGAGGGAGGGAATCAGCTGTGCCACATGACTTAGATTAGCTAGAAAGCAAGAAATCCGACAATTTCCTGCTTTCTACCTAATCTAAATTGCACAGCACAGCTGATCATTGCAAATACTGATTCGGCCGAACTGGTAGCATTTTTTTTTTACTACTGGTTTGGCTGAACTGGGCCAAACTAGCAGCATTTCAGTACTGCACTCTAACCACTGCACCATCACATCTCATCTAGCCAGGGGACATAGCGTTCAGAGTTTTTGCAGCGTTAATTCAGCAACATAAAAAAATAAACACAGATTGCTGATGCTTCATTTAACATCTTTAGAAACATAATAAGCAGATTTTACAAACCAGTTGTAGATTTCTCCAACATGGAGCAAACTCAGACAGAAACATGTTGCAAGCAACTTCAGTAGTAACTTCAGCAGCTCAGAAACAGACGAGCTGCAGTACTGCACTCTAACCACTGCACCATCATGACTCATGTAGCCATCTTATGGGTCACAGTGTTCAGAGTTTCACTTTAGTTCAGCAAGCAAGCAGAGGAGAGAAGCAGTTTCATTTCAATAGACACACTCAGAGATTAACATAGCTTCAGAGCTGCAGAGCTTAATATAGAACCATGCCTAGGCTACTTGTAGCTTCAGTTTCCAGCCTAGGCTACTTCTAGTTTCAGTTTCCAGCCTAGGCTACTTCTAGTTTCAGTTTCCAGCCTAGGCTACTTCTAGTTTCATTGGCTGTCCTCATTGGCTGATTTAGTTGCTATGCTTATTCATTGGCCGTCCTTGTTACCAAGCTCTATTCTAGTTCATGAATATACTCTGACACATAGGAAGCCTGCCTTGTCAGTGATGAGGCTTGTTGTGTGGATCAATCTACCCCTGCTTCCAAAGAGAAGAGAGACATTCAGTGGCAGTTGATCAAATGAGGGGAAAGATACCTAAATTGTGAAGACCTCATAATGTTCTTTTTTTGAAGCCAATTTAAAAGGAGAATACATTGCTAAAGAAAGGAATATGAAGGGGAGAGGAATAGAAATTAGGCATTTTATTTTTTTAGTCGTCAGAACACATGTTATTTTCCCCAGAATAGCTAGCCAGTTCTTACAATTCCAAAGTGGATTCTTGGCTACAAGAGAGATGCACGAAACCGCAACGAAATACCTGCCAAGCCTTCAGCCTTGGAGTTCCCAAGTTCTTGCCACCTTCCCTCCTTGTCCTCTTCAATCTGGAGAAATAGGCTGCATGTAAGGCCTGTGCCAGAGCCCAGAGAGTGTTGTAAATGAAATAGTTATCTAGACACAGGATTGGATCCATCATGTGTTGGGGCAGAGACTGCAGATTTTCTCGCTCTCTGCAGCGTCTCCAGACTTTCACAGAAAAGGCCTCCTTGTTGTAGGAGCACCTAAAGGATTTCTCTGCAATGTGCTTAACGAACGAATAAACATGTTCAAACCCACCATATTTGCCCATTTGATTTGTCTTCAAAAGAAAGGAAACCATGCTACGAAGGAATTGAAAGGACAATCTGTGCTCCTGTGAAATAAAGGCTCAAGTCCCAAAGCGCTGTTGTCACTATGATATTTCCCGCAACAGGTTCCTTAATTCTTTCATGTACCATATGCAGAATTGCTATTCCTGCACTGATTGAATTAAACTCGGCAGCATAAAGAAAGATGTTCACTTGCCTCCAGTGGTGATATTCATGAAAGTCTATAAACATTTTTTTAAAAGTTGGTGAAAAGACCTGTGATATAACTGGACAAATGCCACTCCTTATCAGCATGGAAGTCATGGTTGTTATGAATTTCTGCCCCTGGTCAGTGTCCGGAGCAAGCAGACCAACCAAAGTCCACCTGAAATGGAGGAGAAGCTTGACTACCCCTGAATACTGGAATCCTTCAGCAGGGAGCATCGGGTAGAAGAAAGGAAACCTAGTTTTATCCATCAGAATCTGAGAAACAAAATTGTAACTAATCTGAAAAAGAAAGAAAAGTGGCATTTTAATCTAAAAGCTATGGCAGATGTAAGGCGCCAATTCTTTTTTTCCCCTCCATATGTTATTATATTTTATTCAAAACAAACTAAAAAAAAGCCTGAGAAGACAAAAAAGAACACAAAACACAAAACAATCGAAGTACTAAAAACACATTATACACATATTCTCCCCTCAAATTGAATACTGATTAACTTACTACTACAGCATTAATTCCTAGTCCTTGCGAAACAAGCCTTCTCAAAAATTTTAAACTGCCTTCGATCGAGGACCTGTATACTGCAATGAGAAGTCAAAAAGAGGGCTGTGAAAATATTTACAGACCCCTCATCATCCATGACATAAACTGTTTCAACTCCTTCCCTGAAGACGACGCTATAGAGCACTGCACACCAGAACAACTAGACACAAGAACAGTTTTTCCCCGAACGCCATCACTCTGCTAAACAAATAATTCCCTCAACACTGTCCAACTATTTACTAAGTCTGCATTACTATTACTATTAATAATAGTAATAGTAATGCATCATTCCTTTCACCATCTCCTCCCACTTATGACTGTCTGACTGTAACCTTGTTGCTTGTATCCTAACTATTTTTATTGACTGTTTCCTAGTATGATTTGATTGCTTATAGTACCCTATGACTATTAAGTGTTGTACCTTATGATTTTTGACGAATATATCTTTTCCTTTTATGTACACTGAGAGTATTTGCACCAAGACAAATTCCTTGTGTCCAATCACACTTGCCCAATAAAGAATTCTATCTATCTATCTATCTATCTATCTATCTATCTATCTATCTATCTATCTATCTATCTATCTATCTATCTATCTATCTATCTATCTATCTATCTATCTATCTATCTATCTATCTATCTATCCATCCATCCATCCATCCATCCATCCATCCATCCATCCATCCATCCATCCATCCATCCATCCATCCATCCATCTATCATCTATAAAAACTGGTCTTTCCAACAGAGACTCACCTGTGGGATTTTGTAGGTGCCCAACATGGATGATATCTGGATGGAGACACCAGTTTCAGCCCCTTCCAGAACAGCCACTGTGTTTCTCTGCCTCCCACAACTGTAGTTGGGGACATTGGCCTCCCCATCTGAGAGCAGGTCCAGCAAAGCATCTGAAGTCTTTCCTGAATCAAAATAATTTTCATAGATATTGTAGCCTAGGCTGATGTTGGGTAAGATATGGGAATCCCGGTTGATATTCTGGATGGCTAAAACAAAGGATAGTATTTTCCAGTATTCTGTCAATTGCATCCTGCAAAGATAATATATTAAACATACAATAAACAATGAAAATAATATTTTATTTGATGCCTTTTTAGAAATACGTTTCTAATTAGTCTTTGCCTAAGAATCAATCTGAATTGATTATAGCAATCTTGAAAAAAATGGCATGAACACATAAATTAACATATACGACTTCAAATTCAAGTCCAAACTTTTATTGTCAGAGTACAAGATGTGTACAATGAGATTGGCTGAGCCTCCCTATCAAATAAATAATAAATCAAATCATAAAACCTAACAAATTATATTTCAACAGCACTACATGAATAAGTGACAGGTTGAGCAAAATTTCAATCAGAATAGAGCTGGAAAGGGACCTTGGAGGTCTTCTAGTCCAACCCCCTGCTCAAGCTGGAGACCCTATACCATTTCAGACAAGTGGCTGTCCAGTCTTTTTTAAAAAACTTCCAGTAATGAAGCACCCACAATTTCTGAAAGCAATCTGTTTCACTGTTTCGTCCTCAGAAAGTTTCTCTTTAATTCCAGGTTGCTTCTCTCCCTGATTAGTTTGTATCTTTCTTGTCTTGTCTTCTGGTGCTTTGGAAAATAAGTTGACCCCCTTTTCTTTGTGGCAGCCCCTCGAATAGGGGAAGACTCCTAATGTCCCACCTAGTCCTTCTTTTGTCTAGGCAGGCCATACCCAATTCCTGCAACCATACTCTCCAGGCCTTTCATTATCTTAGTTGCTCTTCTCTGTACTGTTTCCAAAGTCTCAACATCATTTTTGCAATGTAGTGAAAACTGGATGCAATGTAGTGAAAACATCCAAAACTGGATGGTGTATTCTAGGTGTGATATTATTAAGGATTTTCTAATGATTTGGACATCTAATGACATATGGTATTACGTGGATTCTTTTATCTATTCTAAAAAGACTAAGAATCTTCACTAGATCATTCACATATTGAATTTCTGGGATTCTTTCAATTTATACTGTACTAGGTGATAACCTGGCATTGCGTGGGTTTTTATTTATCCCAATCCTGTATTAGAAAGGAAAATCCTGTTGTTGGGACTCACATTGTTGTACTGTCTGTGAAGCTCTAGATGTAGTAGCTGCAGAGGTGGTATTCAGCAGGTTCTGACCAATTCTGGAGAACCGGTAGAGGAAATGTTGTGTAGTTTGGAGAACCGGGAAATACCTCCACCTGTGACTAGAGATTTTACAGTATCCTTCCCCTGCCACATCCACCAAGCCATGCCCACACAATCAGTAGTAAAAAAATTTGAATCCCACCACTGAGTATCTCTATCTTTCTTATTCTTTAGTCAGACCTCTTAGTATTGTACTGTCTCTGAAGGCTGTCTCGTCTTACCATGGCAACTCCATTTTTTAAGGCACCCGCCCCCAAGAGTTGTTAGGGTTGTCCTACCCCCACAGTATTTGTTTGCAGAGGGTAAGTCATCTGTGTACCAAGTTTGGTTGAAATTGCTTGAGGCGTTCCAGAGTTATGCTGGAACACACGCGCACACAGAGAAAGGGGGGGGGAGGAGGGAGGGAGAGAGAGAGAGAGAGAGGGAGAGGGATATTTTGTTTTAAGTTACTTAGCAACTGATGCCTAAAGGAATCTATTTATTATTAGCTTTGGCTTATTTTTGAGGTTGTCCTTGGTGTTGATATAAGATTTCAGGCTGACTTTAAACACTCTCTCTTTTCTCTCTAAATAAGTTCTCCAGTATTTAACATTGGAGTTGTTTGACCTGTTTCTCTGTATTATATATAATCATTAACTGCACATGCAGATACAAACTCACGAAGAGAATAGGATGCTGTGAATTTTCGCAAAGAAAAGTTACATTGAAAGCTTTTGATTGGAGATTTAACCTACATTAAAATCATTAAATCTACATTAAAACAAAGAGATTTAATGGGAATCACAGACAAGCAAACTCAATGAAATAATACATTTTGATTTTTAAAACAAATCATATTACCAGTGAATGTAAGAGCCCTCTCCCCCCAAAATAAGGGGGATACTGTCACATTTTCAGTTAAGGGAAAAATATAGCATTCTTGCATTTATGGGTTCATGTTGATGCCTTGATTGAGGGGAAGGAAGGATTGGGGGACTATCCTTTCCTCTCTATCCATAGTCTCTCAGCATTCCAACAAAACCCCCCATTTCATTCCCTACTCAGAAACAAAGTTTATCCAAGTAAAAAATAAAATTATTAAAGAAGTCACACCTGGGATAACCCAAATCTAAGAGTTCCGGGTTTTCTCTTTCCAATTGAAAAATCGAAGTTCCATCCCCTGCACCCACCAGTCCATCTCATGGTCCAATCAACCATCGTCCACACCGGAGACATTCCTGCAGACGCTCCTCTCCAGATGCAGGGCAACATGTCCTTGTCTTTATGAGAAGAATTTTGTTGAGTCTAATCTTCTACCTCTCTATGAAACCCCCCCTCCCAAATTCCCAGGCACTAAATGTGGCACCCTTGAAGCTTCTAAATAAAATATGATTTCCAAGGCTATCACAATTCAACACTGCTCCAAGGATGCTAAGGAGAGAATGGTTGTTTGTTCTTCATAGTCAAGAAAACCAGCCGATTCCTGCTGTAAGATTGCAATAGAGAATTTCAAAGGAGACTCCTCATCAGCTGCAGGATCTAAAATAGATTCCCAAAGGTGACAAGGAAAACTATCTGCTGGAACGTTTGAATAAATCATAAACAAAGTAGCTCTAATGCAATGCTGGAAGACTGACTTACTCCAATATTTGTGTCACAGGAGAGCTTTTGAAATGTAATGAAGTAAAATGAGCCTGAGTTGCAGAGATGATGCCACCAATGGAAAGCTCTCCTGGCCTATAATGGTTCTTTGGATCCACCACATCCCTCTGTAGAGTAAGGAGGCATTTGTTCTTAAGCATTCCCCAGATTTCCTGGACCCAGAGAAGTAACTGAAATAGCAACATGATTTGTGTTCTTGGTGGAGTCTTTAATCCTGTATGTAATTTAAATAAAGAGCGAGAAGACATTGTGGAAGAAAGCTTTTGTATTTCAGACAAAATTTAGCCAAGGCTTCACTTCTGCCTTTCCTGAAGATGATCTTAGCCTCACTTTTTCTCTCTGGACCAATATGCGCACCCATGGATTTTCAATGCCATGGCCTCTGCCCTCAATGCTTTTGTGTGAAACCAAGGTGAAAACATATATATATTTATATATGTTTCTGTCAAGTCTGAAAACTTCCAGAAAAGTCTTTGGAGAATTAGTGCCAAGACAACAATGAAATCAATATAATTTGGATAACAGCAATAAGAAGAGAAATCACAGAGGAGGCTCATTCTTTGGAGATGAGCTAGTGAGGAAAACCTGGCTCCAAACATTCTTAAGAGAGTATCTTCAGGGCAACCATTGTCAAAAAATAAAGAGTTTTAGGATGTATGTAAAGAGTCACACATTAATCTTGATATATTTTGGTTTCTATTTGAAGAATAGAATGCTTTATTGGCCAAGTGTGATTGGACACACAAGGAATTTGTCTTGGTGCAAATACTCTCAGTATACATAAAGAAGGAACATTCGTTAAGAATCAAGAATCATAACATGCAACACTTAATGATAGCCATAGAGTACAATCAACATCAAATCATACTAGGAAACAGAGGATACAAGCAACAAAGTTACAGTCACAAGTGGGAGGGGATGGGTGATAAGGAGTGATGAGAAGATTAACAGTAGTAGTAGTGTACACTTTGTAAATAGTTGAACAGTGTTGAGGGAATTATTTGTTTAGCAGAGTGATGGCTTTCGGGAAAAAACTGTTCTTGTGTCTAGTTGTTCTGGTGTGCAGTGCTCTATAGCATCGTTTTGAGGGAAGGAGTTGAAACAGTTTTTGTCCGGGATGTGAGGGGTCTGTAAATATTTTCACAGCCCTCTTTTTGACTCGTGAACTATACAGGTCCTCAATTGAAGGCAGGTGGGTGGTAATTGTTTTTTCTGCAGACCTAATTATCCTCTGAAGTCTGTGTCTGTCCTGTTGGGTTGCAGAACCAAACCAGACAGTTATAGAGGTGCAGATGATAGACACAATAATTCCTCTGTAGAACTGGACTTTAAAGTGGATTTTAGCTTTATTATCAAGTCAGTCAAGAATCTGCTGAGGTTCCCATTTTGAATCAAGATAATAAATGAAGTATAGAAAACATGCTCTCTTTTATTTCGTTGATATAACTTATGAAATCATAGCAAATATCCTGAGGATGAGGAATTTTATTGATTACTTTGAGCAACAGTTGATTTTAAGTTCTCCTGTTTGATTATTCTCATTTTTTAAAGAATGACAATTCTATATTGGAGTGAAAATTGTTTCCCTTACTTGTGAAGGTTGAAGCAAATCATAGAGTATTATTGATTTCTTAAAAGATAACATTAGCCCCAATTCTAAACTGTGAGTTAACCTGAAGAACTTCCTCACCCAATGCCTTGAAGTTAAGAATGCACACACTCATATTTTAATTATTGTATTTTGAAAACAGGAAAAGCAGAAAAAATGATTAATACAGAAATAAAATATCAGTAAGTGAACAAAGAAGTTACTAAAGTTAGCGGAGTTTGTAGACTTGGATAGTTGTCACTAGAGTTTATTGAAAAAAATCAGACAGAAAGTAACTAACGCAAAAATGATTGTGAGCAGTTGGATTTGTTCAAAATCTCTCTTAGAATTAGGAGTGATGAGAGGAGAAGTCCCAGATTATGTATCTTTTTGGACTACCAAATTATTCAGAGTTATTGATGGAGGAGCTCCAGGAAAAGGTTATCAAAAATTCAGAGACACTGAATTCTACCTACAACTGTAATGTCTCATCACCATCCAGACTTTGATATCCGCATGTACTTGAAAGTATTTTAAATAAAATATTGTACTGTTGGTATTCAAGATCCGATAAATTGTCAAAGATGTATAAAGATACTTCAAATGTGTGTTGGAAATGTAAATGTAAGGAAGGAACTTTCTACCATCTTTGGTGAACTTGTGACACACACACAAACACACACACACACCAAAAAAAGGAAAAAAAAACACTGGGATAAGATTCATATTTTAATATAGAAAATTCCAAAAACAAATGAACAAATTAAACTAGAGACTTTTCTTTTACTGTACGTTTCACAGACAAGAAACTTGAAAAAAAAAAAGGACTTTATATTGTATAACAATACAGTCCCAATTTTTTTGGTATTGATAGCAGTGAGGATGCTTTATGCATAAAAATGGAAAGATATATTAATTCCCACAATGGGAGAAGCGCTGGAAAAACCAATGGAACTAATGGAGATGACCAAATTAACACTTTATTTAAAGGCTACATTGAACTTTCTTTTTATCTAGAAATGTCTTGATGCCCAGTTTACTTCATCCTCCTCTTGTATGATGATCATATGACAGAAGAGGCATTGGTACTGGGTGAGGAGGGTCCTGAAAGGGCATTGGTGTTTGATTCTCTGCTGGCAGGCAAAGTTCCAGGTGAAACCCAATCCATTAATGTATTGAAATTGGCTCTTGGACCTTGATATAATCATTGATGCTCTTTCCTAAGCTGTTGCAAAGGAAAAAAAAGAGAAACCATATTTATTAAAAAGTGTAAGAGGTTTTCTAACATGATTTTAAAAATTTTTGATTTTACTGGGCAGGGTTGATGGGAGGAACATTAAAATGTGAAAAATTTTGTCAGAATTTCAAACTGATATTTTATAACATACCTACCCATAAAAACTCATTTTTCTATTTTATTTTGACATCACATGTTCTTTCGTATTCAGGTCTGGTCTCAGAATGATAATGTAGCATTTGGGGATGAAGATGCAGCCCAGCAACCCAGCATTGGAGACCAAGATGGAGAAGATCTGCACAGCCACCGTATATTTCCCTTTGGTGCTCAGGTAGGTGGGCAGGAAGGACAC
Organism: Bungarus multicinctus; assembly: GCA_023653725.1. Classification (NCBI taxonomy): domain Eukaryota; kingdom Metazoa; phylum Chordata; class Lepidosauria; order Squamata; family Elapidae; genus Bungarus; species Bungarus multicinctus. The sequence goes on along the minus strand of CM042834.1, from coordinate 15,749,278 downwards.
CCAGACACTGCAGAAGACCAGCATGCTGAAGGTGATCAGTTTGGCTTCGTTGAAAGACCCAGGCAGATTCCTGGCCAGAAAAGCCACTGTGAAACAGACGGCAGCCAGGAAGCCCATGTAGCCAAGGGCACTGTAGAACATGGCGACAGAGCCTTCATTGCACTGTAGAATGATTTCTGCAGATTGTGAGTGCAGGTCTGACTCGGGGAATGGAGGAAAAACACTTAACCAGATGCTGCAGAGAACAACTTGGAAGCCACTGCAAGAGAGGATAATGGAGTTGGCCAAACTCTTTCTCAGCCATCTCTGAACATTATTCCCTGGTTTTGTGGCCCAGAAGGCCAGCACCACTGTGATGGTTTTGGCCAAGACAGAAGAAATGGCAGCAGAGAAGATGATGCTGAAGGCCGTTTGTCGAAGAAGGCAGGTGACTCTCCTTGGATGACCAATGAACAAGAAGGGGGTGAAGAAGGAAAGCAGGAGACTAACAAGAAGGATATAAGAGAGGTCCCGATTGTTGGCTTTGACTATGGGAGTTTCTTGGAATTTAATGAAGGTTCCCAAGATAAAGCATGTGATCAAAGAGAGGAACAAGGCAATGGAAATCAAGGCAACCCCTAATTTTTCTTCATAGGACAGGAAAGTTTGGATCTTGGGGATACAGCGATCTTGGTTATTGTTTGGATGTTGATCTTCTGGACATTTGTTGCATTCTTCTGTGTCTAAAAAAAGCAAGAGCTTAAAGCTTATTGCTTTCTATAATACCAAAATACTCTGTTTTAAGTATTATCTGGGAATCAAAATTGTGAAGTAAGCCTAATTTGGGTTCCTCAAATGAGAAGGGGAGTGAATTGTGAAGTGAGCTTAATTTGGGTTCCTCAAATGAGAAGGGGAATGAATGGTCTCTTCCAAGTCTGGTCATTTTGAAAGGACATCTATTTCTCTGATGAAATCAGTCATTTGTTATCAATGACAAGTTGAATTTGAAGCCATTTTAAAAAAAAAATGTCATTTCCAGATTTAGTCCTGGTTTTACTATCTGGGGTTTCCTTATGAGTATTTTTCTCAGTTTCCGGCCCCTCTCATTCATATCGCTTCCTATAGGCATTTTGAAGACTTATTGGAACTTCTGGTTTTTAAGGGAAATGTGGAGAATAGAAATGAATTTGAAACATTATTTGAAAGTGTCAGGCACCTTCCATGGTGGAGATGGTTCCTTCTGCACAGGGAAGACAGTCATAGCAGCAGATGGGCTTCCCTTCCTGAACCACCTTCATGAATCCAGGACAGCAGCTTTCCACACATTTGGAAGGAGGGAAGGGCTGAGCAGAGGGAGGAAGACCATCCAGAAAACGAGTTATCATTTAATTTCAAGAAAGGGGCAGAAGAGGAAGGGTTGCTGATCCCCAGTTTAAGAGTCAGCTTTTCTAAATGAGAAACCTATATAATTACACCAACAACCCCCCTTGTTTGTACGTTGCTTCCCTTTTCTTATTCCTTTCTACAATAATTTTTTTTGCACTCCCATTTTTCGTTTAGGTTCTAAATTTATGCACTAAATTTCTCAAGATAACATTTAATACATTCTTTTTCTTTTGGGGAAATAAACTCACACATACCCTGGTTCAAATATACCTCCTTTCATAGAAGTGAACGATCTCCTGAAGTAGTTAAGGATATATTTCTCACAAACAGTTTTATATCAAAATTATATCAAAATTATACCAGTATCAGAGTGGTCAATGCCTGGAATGCACTACCTGATCTGTTGTTACATCCTTTAACCCCCACTCCTTTAACCTCAAAGTAACCACTATTGACCTCACCCCATTCCTAAGAGGTCTGTAAGGGGTATGCATAAGTGCACAATCGTGCCTCCCGTCCCTGTCCTATTGTCCTCATTTATTCATATCTATTTCCTGTATTCTTACTCATATTTACACTTATACCTATTATCTTGTAAACGATTGACAAATCAAATAAATAAAATGAATAAATAAATAAAATAAAGACTGAATTGTGTCTCTAGGAGGATCTTCCCCACCTTGTTCAGCTTATCCATCTTTGCCACACTCTTTGGATTAACCATAAAGTTGAAATCCAGGGATCCTTGTTTTTCTAGGCTGCCAAACATTATTCTGTAAAATGATCTGTTGTGAAACAGCCAGTCAATGATGTCCAGATCTGCTGTCAGGTCTCCCTTCTCATCCAGATACACTCCAGCTATGGATCTGTTATAGAACTTAGAGTTTCCAAGGAAAGGATGAAGCTGAAATGGAAGAGAAAATGGGATACATTTATTTTTTCCCCTCCAGAATAGCTTTACTGATCTTACAGTTCTAAGATGGATTCTTAGCTGCAGGAGAGACCCATGACATGTAACAGCAAAGAAATACCTGCCAAGCCTTCAGTCTTGGAGTTTCCAAGTTCGTGCCACCTTCCCTCCTTGCCCTTTTGAATCTGGAGAAATAGGCTGCATGTAAAGCTCGTGCCACAGCCCAGAGGGTATTGTAAATGAAATGGTTGTCTAGGCACAGAACTGGGTCCATCATGTGTTGGGGCAGAGACTGCAGATGTCCTCGCTCTCTGCAGCGAATCCAGACCTTCACAGAAAAGGCCTCCTTGTTGTAGGAGCACATAAAAGATTTCTCTGCAAAATGTTTCATGAACGAATAAACATCTTTATATCCACCATATTTGGTCATTTGATTGGACTTCAAAACAAAGGAAACCATGCTATGAATGTATTCAAAAAAGTTCCCTTCCTCTCCCAGATAAAGGGTTAAGTCCCAGAGCACTGTTGTCATGAGTACTTTTCCTGCAACAGGTTCCTTCATTCTTTCAAGCACCAGATATAGAATTGCTATTCCTGCACTGATTGAATTCAACTCTGCAGCATAAAGAAAGGTGTTCACTTGTTTCCAATTGTGATACTCATGAAACTTTATGGATATTTTTTGAATAGTTGGTGAAAAGATCTGTGATACAACTGGACAAATGCCGCTCCTTATCAGCATTAAAGTCAAAGTGTTCATGAATTTCTGCCCCTGGTCAGTGTCCGGAGCAAGCAGACCAACCAAAGTCCACCTGAAATGGAGAAGCAGTTTGACCATTCCTGAATACTGGAATCCTTCAGCAGGGAGCATCGGGTAGAAGAAAGGAAACCCAGTTTTATCCCTCAGAATCTGGGAAACAAAATTGTAACTAATCTGAAAAAGAAAGAAAAGTGGCATTTTAATCTAAAAGTTATGGTAGATGTACGGCGCCAATTCTTTTTTTCCTTCTACATGATATTATTTTTTATTCAAAGCAAACTAAAAAAAAGCCTGAGAAGACAAAAAAGAACACAAAACACAAAACAATCGAAGTATTAAAACCACATTATACACATATTCTCCCCTCAAATTGAATATTGATTAACTTACTACTACAGCATTAATTCCTAGTCCTTGCGAAACAAGCCTTCCCAAAAATTTTAAACTGCCTTCAATCGAGGACCTGTATACTGCACGAGTCAAAAAGAGGGCTGTGAAAATATTTACAGACCCCTCACATCCCAGACATAAACTGTTTCAACTCCTTCCCTGAAGACGACGCTATAGAGCACTGCACACCAGAACAACTAGACACAAGAACAGTTTTTCCCTGAACGCCATCACTCTGCTAAACAAATAATTCCCTCAACACTGTCCAACTATTTACTAAGTCTGCATTACTATTACTATTAATAATAGTAATAGTAATGTATCCTTCTTTCACCATCTCCTCCCACTTCTGACTGTCTGACTGTAACCTTGTTGCTTGTATCGTAACTATTTTTATTGACTGTTTCCTAATATGATTTGATTGCTTATAGTACCCTATGACTATTATTAACCTTATGATTTTTGACAAATGTATCTTTTCTTTTTATGTACACTGAGAGTATTTGCACTAAGACAAATTCCTTCTGTCCAATCACACTTGCCCAATAAAGAATTCTATCTATCTATCTATCTATCTATCTATCTATCTATCTATCTATCTATCTATCTATCTATCTATCATCCATCCATCCATCCATCCATCCATCCATCCATCCATCCATCCATCCATCCATCCATCCATCTATCTATCATCTATAAAAACTGATCTTTCCAACAAAGACTCACCTGTGGGATTTTGTAGGTGCCCAACATGGATGATATCTGGATGGAGACACCAGTTTCAGCCCCTTCCAGAACAGCCACTGTGTTTCTCTGCCTCCCACAACTGTAGTTGGGGACATTGGCCTCCCCATCTGAGAGCAGGTCCAGCAAAGCATCTGAAGTCTTTCCTGAATCAAAATAATTTTCATAGATATTGTAGCCTAGGCTGATGTTGGGTAAGATATGGAAATCCCGGTTGATATTCTGGATGGCTAAAACAAAGGATAGTATTTTCCAGTATTCTGTAAATTGCATCCTGCAAAGATAATATATTAAACATACAATAAACAATGAAAATAATATTTTATTTGATGCCTTTTTAGAAATACGTTTCTAATTAGTCTTTGCCTAAGAATCAATCTGAATTGATTATAGCAATCTTGAAAAAATGGCATGAACACATAAATTAACATATACGACTTCAAATTCAAGTCCAAACTTTTATTGTCAGAGTACAAGATGTGTACAATGAGATTGGCTGAGCCTCCCTATCAAATAAATAATAAATCAAATAATAAAACCTAACACATTATATTTCAACAGCACTACATGAATAAGTGACAGGTTGAGCAAAATTTCAATCAGAATAGAGCTGGAAAGGGACCTTGGAGGTCTTCTAGTCCAACCCCCTGCTCAAGCTGGAGACCCTATACCATTTCAGATAAGTGGCTGTCCAGTCTTTTTTTAAAAACCTCCAGTAATGAAGCACCCACAATTTCTGAAAACAATCTGTTTCACTGGTTAATCGTCCTCAGAAAGTTTCTCTTTAATTCCAGGTTGCTTCTCTCCCTGATTAGTTTCTATCTTTCTTGTCTTGTCTTCTGGTGCTTTGGAAAATAAGTTGACCCCCTTTTCTTTGTGGCAGCCCCTCGAATAGGGGAAGACTCCTAATGTCCCACCTAGTCCTTCTTTTGTCTAGGCAGGCCATACCCAATTCCTGCAACCATACTCTCCAGGCCTTTCATTATCTTAGTTGCTCTTCTCTGTACTGTTTCCAAAGTCTCAACATCATTTTTGCAATGTAGTGACCAAAACTGGATGGTGTATTCTAGGTGTGATATTATTAAGGATTTTCTAATGATTTGGACATCTAATGACATATGGTATTACGTGGATTCTTTTATCTATTCTAAAAAGACTAAGAATCTTCACTAGATCATTCACATATTGAATTTCTGGGATTCTTTCAATTTATACTATACTAGCTGATAACCTGGCATTGCGTGGGTATTTATTTATCCCAATCCTGTATTAGACAGGAAAATCCTGTTGTTGGGACTCACGTTGTTGTACTGTCTGTGAAGCTCTAGATGTAATAGCTCCAGAGGTGATATTCAGCAGGTTCTGACCAATTCAGGAGAACCGGTAGAGGAAATGTTGAGTAGTTTGGAGCACCGGTAAATACCTCCACCTGTGACTAGAGATTTTACAGTATCCTTCCCCTGCCACGCCCACCAAGCCATGCCCACAGAACCAGTAGTAAAAAAAATTGAATCCCACCACTGAGTATCTCTATCTTTCTTATTCTTTAGTCAGACCTCATAGTATTGTACTGTCTCTGAAGGCTGTCTCGTGTTACCATGCCAACTCCACTGTTTTTAAGGCAGCCTCCTCCCCAAGAGTTGTTAGGGTTGTCTTACCCCCACAGTATTTGTTTCCAGAGAGTAAGTCATCTGTGTACCAAGTTTGGCTGAAATTGCTTTAGGCGTTTCAGAGTTATGCTGGAACACACGCACACACAGAGAAAGGGGGGGGGGAGGAGGGAGGGAGAGAGAGAGAGAGGGAGAGGGATATTTTGTTTTAAGTTACTTAGCAACTGATGCCTAAAGGAATCTATTTACTATTAGCTTTGGCTTATTTTGAGGTTGTCCTTGCCGTTGATATAAGATTTCAGGCTGACTTTAAACACTCTCTCTTTTCTCTCTAAATAAGTTCTCCAGTATTTAACATTGGAGTTGTTTGACCTGTTTCTCTGTATTATATATAATCATTAACTGCACATGCAGATACAAACTCACGAAGAGAATAGGATGCTGTGAATTTTCGCAAAGAAAAGTTACATTGAAAGCTTTTGATTGGAGATTTAACCTACATTAAAATCATTAAATCTACATTAAAACAAAGAGATTTAATGGGAATCACAGACAAGCAAACTCAATGAAATAATACATTTTGATTTTTAAAACAAATCATATTACCAGTGAATGTAAGAGCCCTCTCCCCCCAAAATAAGGGGGATACTGTCACATTTTCAGTTAAGGGAAAAATATAGCATTCTTGCATTTATGGGTTCATGTTGATGCCTTGATTGAGGGGAAGGAAGGATTGGGGGACTATCCTTTCCTCTCTATCCACAGTCTGTCAGCATTCCAACGAAACCCCCCATTTCATTCACTACTCAGAAACAAAGTTCATCCAAGAAAAAAAAAATATTAAAGAAGTCACATCTGGGATAACCCGAATCTGAGAGTTCCGGGTTTTCTCTTTCCAATTGAAAAATTGAGGTTCCATCCCCTGCACCCACCAGTCCATCTCATGGTCTAATCAACCATGTCCCAACTGGAGACATTCCTCCAGACACTCCTCTCCAAATGCAAGTAACTTGTCCTTGACTTTATGAGAAGAATGTTGTTCTACCTCTCTATGAAACCCCCCCTCCCAAATTCCCAGGCACTAAATGTGGCACCCTTGAAGCTTCTAAATAAAATATGGCTTCCAAGGCTAACCACAATACATCACTGCTCCAAGGATGCTAAGGAGAGAATGGCTGTTTGTTCTTCATAGTCAAGAAAACCAGCCGATTCCTGCTGGAAGATTGCAGTAGAGAATTTCAAAGGAGACTCCTCATCAGCTGCAGGATCTAAAATAGATTCCCAAAGGTGACAAGGAAAACTATCTGCTGGAATGATTGAATAAGTCAGAAACAAAGTAGCTCTAATGCAATGCTGGAAGATTGACTTACTCCAATATTTGTGTCAAAGGAGAGCTTTTGAAATGTAATGAAGTAAAATGAGCCTGAGTTGCAGAGATGATGCCACCAATGGAAAGCTCTCCTGGCCTATAATGGTTCTTTGGATCCACCACATCCCTCTGTAAAGTAAGGAGGCATTTGTTCTTAAGCATTCCCCAGATTTCCTGGACCCAGAGAAGTAACTGAAATAGCAACATGATTTGTGTTCTTGGTGGAGTCTTTAATCCTGTAGGTAATTTAAATAAAGAGCAAGAAGACGTAGTGGAAGAAAGCTTTTGTATTTCAGACAAAATTTAGCCAAGTCTTCACTTCTGCCTTCCCCGAAGATGATCTTAGCCTCACTTTTTCTCTCTGGACCAATATGTGCACCCATGGATTTCCAATGCCATGGCCTCTGCCCTCAATGCTTTTGTGTGAAACCAAGGTGAAAACATATATATATTTATATATGTTTCTGTCAAATCTGAAAGCTTCCAGAAAAGTCTTTGGAGAATTAGTACCAAGACAACAATTAAATCAATATAATTTGGATAACAGCAATAAGAAGAGAAATCACAGAGGAGGCTCATTCTTTGGAGATGAGCTAGTGAGGAAAACCTGGCTCCAAACATTCTTAAGAGAGTATCTTCATGGCAACTATTGTCAAAAAATAAAGAGTTTTAGGATGTATGTAAAGAGTCACACATTAATCTTGATATATTTTGGTTTCCATTTGAAGTGGACTTTAGCTTTATTATCAAGTCAGTCAAGAATCTGCTAAGGTTCCCATTTTGAATCAAGATAATAAACGAAGTATACAAAACATGCTCTCTTTTATTTCACTGCTGTAACTTATGAAATCATAGCAAATATCCTGAGGATGAGGAATTTTATTGATTACTTTGAGCAACAGTTGATTTTAAGTTCTCCTGTTTGATTATTCTCATTTTTAAAGAATGACAATTCTATATTGGAGTGAAAATTTTTTCCCTTACTTGTGATGGTTGAAGCAAATCATAGAGTATTATTGATTGCCTAAAAGACAACATTAGCCCCAATTCTAAACTGTGAGTAAACCTGAAGAACTTCCTCACCCAATGCCTTGAAGTTAAGAATCCACACACTCATATTTTAATTATTGTATTTTGAAAAGAGGAAAAGCAGAAAAAATGATTAATACAGAAATAAAATATCAATATGTGAACAAAGAAGTTACTAAAGTTAGCGGAGTTTGTAGACTTGGATAGTTGTCACTAGAGTTTATTGAAAAAAATCAGACAGAAAGTAACTAACGCAAAAATGATTGTGAGCAGTTGGATTTGTTCAAAATCTCTCTTAGAATTAGGAGTGATGAGAGGAGAAGTCCCAGATTATGTATCTTTTTGGACTACCAAATTATTCAGAGTTATTGATGGAGGAGCTCCAGGAAAAGGTTATCAAAAATTCAGAGACACTGAATTCTACCTACAACTGTAATGTCTCATCACCATCCAGACTTTGATATCCGCATGTACTTGAAAGTATTTTAAATAAAATATTGTACTGTTGGTATTCAACATCCGATAAATTGTCAAAGATGTATAAAGATACTTCAAATGTGTGTTGGAAATGTAAATGTAAGGAAGGAACTTTCTACCATCTTTGGTGAACTTGTGACACACACACAAACACACACACACACCAAAAAAAGGAAAAAAAACACTGGGATAAGATTCATATTTTAATATAGAAAATTCCAAAAACAAATGAACAAATTAAACTAGAGACTTTTCTTTTACTGTACGTTTCACAGACAAGAAACTTGAAAAAAAAAAAGGACTTTATATTGTATAACAATACAGTCCCAATTTTTTTTGGTATTGATAGCAGTGAGGATGCTTTATGCATAAAAATGGAAAGATATATTAATTCCCACAATGGGAGAAGCGCTGGAAAAACCAATGGAACTAATGGAGATGACCAAATTAACACTTTATTTAAAGGCTACATTGAACTTTCTTTTTATCTAGAAATGTCTTGATGCCCAGTTTACTTCATCCTCCTCTTGTATGATGATCATATGACAGAAGAGGCATTGGTACTGGGTGAGGAGGGTCCTGAAAGGGCATTGGTGTTTGATTCTCTGCTGGCAGGCAAAGTTCCAGGTGAAACCCAATCCATTAATGTATTGAAATTGGCTCTTGGACCTTGATATAATCATTGATGCTCTTTCCTAAGCTGTTGCAAAGGAAAAAAAAGAGAAACCATATTTATTAAAAAGTGTAAGAGGTTTTCTAACATGATTTTAAAAAAATTTTGATTTTACCGGGCAGGGTTGATGGGAGGAACATTAAAATGTGAAAAATTTTGTCAGAATTTCAAACTGATATTTTATAACATACCTACCCATAAAAACTCATTTTTCTATTTTATTTTGACATCACATGTTCTTTCGTATTCAGGTCTGGTCTCAGAATGATAATGTAGCATTTGGGGATGAAGATGCAGCCCAGCAACCCAGCATTGGAGACCAAGATGGAGAAGATCTGCACAGCCACCGTATATTTCCCTTTGGTGCTCAGGTAGGTGGGCAGGAAGGACACCCAGACACTGCAGAAGACCAGCATGCTGAAGGTGATCAGTTTGGCTTCGTTGAAAGACCCAGGCAGATTCCTGGCCAGAAAAGCCACTGTGAAACAGACGGCAGCCAGGAAGCCCATGTAGCCAAGGGCACTGTAGAACATGGCGACAGAGCCTTCATTGCACTGTAGAATGATTTCTGCAGATTGTGAGTGCAGGTCTGACTCGGGGAATGGAGGAAAAACACTTAACCAGATGCTGCAGAGAACAACTTGGAAGCCACTGCAAGAGAGGATAATGGAGTTGGCCAAACTCTTTCTCAGCCATCTCTGAACATTATTCCCTGGTTTTGTGGCCCAGAAGGCCAGCACCACTGTGATGGTTTTGGCCAAGACAGAAGAAATGGCAGCAGAGAAGATGATGCTGAAGGCCGTTTGTCGAAGAAGGCAGGTGACTCTCCTTGGATGACCAATGAACAAGAAGGGGGTGAAGAAGGAAAGCAGGAGACTAACAAGAAGGATATAAGAGAGGTCCCGATTGTTGGCTTTGACTATGGGAGTTTCTTGGAATTTAATGAAGGTTCCCAAGATAAAGCATGTGATCAAAGAGAGGAACAAGGCAATGGAAATCAAGGCAACCCCTAATTTTTCTTCATAGGACAGGAAAGTTTGGATCTTGGGGATACAGCGATCTTGGTTATTGTTTGGATGTTGATCTTCTGGACATTTGTTGCATTCTTCTGTGTCTAAAAAAAAGCAAGAGCTTAAAGCTTATTGCTTTCTATAATACCAAAATACTCTGTTTTAAGTATTATCTGGGAATCAAAATTGTGAAGTAAGCCTAATTTGAGTTCCTCAAATGAGAAGGGGAATGAATGGTCTCTTCCAAGTCTGGTCATTTTGAAAGGACATCTATTTCTCTGATGAAATCAGTCATTTGTTATCAATGACAAGTTGAATTTGAAGCCATTTTAAAAAAAAAAAGTCATTTCCAGATTTAGTCCTGGTTTTACTATCTGGGGTTTCCTTATGAGTATTTTTCTCAGTTTCCAGCCCCTCTCATTCATATCGCTTCCTATAGGCATTTTGAAGACTTATTGGAACTTCTGGTTTTTAAGGGAAATGTGGAGAATAGAAATGAATTTGAAACATTATTTGAAAGTGTCAGGCACCTTCCATGGTGGAGATGGTTCCTTCTGCACAGGGAAGACAGTCATAGCAGCAGATGGGCTTCCCTTCCTGTTCCACCTTCATGGATCCAGGACAGCAGCTTTCCACACATTTGGAAGGAGGGAAGGGCTGAGCAGAGGGAGGAAGACCATCCAGAAAACGAGTTATCATTTAATTTCAAGAAAGGGGCAGAAGAGGAAGGGTTGCTGATCCCCAGTTTAAGAGTCAACTTTTCTAAATGAGAAACCTATATAATTACACCAACAACCCCCCTTGTTTGTACGTTGCTTCCCTTTTCTTATTCCTTTCTACAATAATTTTTTTTGCACTCCCATTTTTCGTTTAGGTTCTAAATTTATGCACTAAATTTCTCAAGATAACATTTAATACATTCTTTTTCTTTTGGGGAAATAAACTCACACATACCCTGGTTCAAATATACCTCCTTTCATAGAAGTGAACAATCTCCTGAAGTAGTTAAGGATATATTTCTCACAAACAGTTTTATATCAAAATTATATCAAAATTATACCAGTATCAGAGTGGTCAATGCCTGGAATGCACTACCTGATCTGTTGTTACATCCTTTAACCCCCACTCCTTTAACCTCAAAGTAACCACTATTGACCTCACCCCATTCCTAAGAGGTCTGTAAGGGGTATGCATAAGTGCACAATCGTGCCTCCCGTCCCTGTCCTATTGTCCTCATTTATTCATATCTATTTCCTGTATTCTTACTCATATTTACACTTATACCTATTATCTTGTAAACGATTGACAAATCAAATAAATAAAATGAATAAATAAATAAAATAAAGACTGAATTGTGTCTCTAGGAGGATCTTCCCCACCTTGTTCAGCTTATCCATCTTTGCCACACTCTTTGGATTAACCATAAAGTTGAAATCCAGGGATCCTTGTTTTTCTAGGCTGCCAAACATTATTCTGTAAAATGATCTGTTGTGAAACAGCCAGTCAATGATGTCCAGATCTGCTGTCAGGTCTCCCTTCTCATCCAGATACACTCCAGCTATGGATCTGTTATAGAACTTAGAGTTTCCAAGGAAAGGATGAAGCTGAAATGGAAGAGAAAATGGGATACATTTATTTTTTCCCCTCCAGAATAGCTTTACTGATCTTACAGTTCTAAGATGGATTCTTAGCTGCAGGAGAGACCCATGACATGTAACAGCAAAGAAATACCTGCCAAGCCTTCAGTCTTGGAGTTTCCAAGTTCGTGCCACCTTCCCTCCTTGCCCTTTTGAATCTGGAGAAATAGGCTGCATGTAAAGCTCGTGCCACAGCCCAGAGGGTATTGTAAATGAAATGGTTGTCTAGGCACAGAACTGGGTCCATCATGTGTTGGGGCAGAGACTGCAGATGTCCTCGCTCTCTGCAGCGAATCCAGACCTTCACAGAAAAGGCCTCCTTGTTGTAGGAGCACATAAAAGATTTCTCTGCAAAATGTTTCATGAACGAATAAACATCTTTATATCCACCATATTTGGTCATTTGATTGGACTTCAAAACAAAGGAAACCATGCTATGAATGTATTCAAAAAAGTTCCCTTCCTCTCCCAGATAAAGGGTTAAGTCCCAGAGCACTGTTGTCATGAGTACTTTTCCTGCAACAGGTTCCTTCATTCTTTCAAGCACCAGATATAGAATTGCTATTCCTGCACTGATTGAATTCAACTCTGCAGCATAAAGAAAGGTGTTCACTTGTTTCCAATTGTGATACTCATGAAACTTTATGGATATTTTTTGAATAGTTGGTGAAAAGATCTGTGATACAACTGGACAAATGCCACTCCTTATCAGCATTAAAGTCAAAGTGTTCATGAATTTCTGCCCCTGGTCAGTGTTCGGAGCAAGCAGACCAACCAAAGTCCACCTGAAATGGAGAAGCAGTTTGACCATTCCTGAATACTGGAATCCTTCAGCAGGGAGCATTGGGTAGAAGAAAGGAAACCCAGTTTTATCCCTCAGAATCTGGGAAACAAAATTGTAACTAATCTGAAAAAGAAAGAAAAGTGGCATTTTAATCTAAAAGTTATGGTAGATGTACGGCGCCAATTCTTTTTTTTCTTCTACATGATATTATTTTTTATTCAAAGCAAACTAAAAAAAAGCCTGAGAAGACAAAAAAGAACACAAAACAATCGAAGTATTAAAACCACATTATACACATATTCTCCCCTCAAATTGAATACTGATTAACTTACTACTACAGCATTAATTCCTAGTCCTTGCGAAACAAGCCTTCCCAAAAATTTTAAACTGCCTTCAATCGAGGACCTGTATACTGCACGAGTCAAAAAGAGGGCTGTGAAAATATTTACAGACCCCTCTCATCCCAGACATAAACTGTTTCAACTCCTTCCCTGAAGACGACGCTATAGAGCACTGCACACCAGAACAACTAGACTCAAGAACAGTTTTTCCCTGAACGCCATCACTCTGCTAAACAAATAATTCCCTCAACACTGTCCAACTATTTACTAAGTCTGCATTACTATTACTATTAATAATAGTAATAGTAATGTATCCTTCTTTCACCATCTCCTCCCACTTCTGACTGTCTGACTGTAACCTTGTTGCTTGTATCGTAACTATTTTTATTGACTGTTTCCTAATATGATTTGATTGCTTATAGTACCCTATGACTATTATTAACCTTATGATTTTTGACAAATGTATCTTTTCTTTTTATGTACACTGAGAGTATTTGCACTAAGACAAATTCCTTCTGTCCAATCACACTTGCCCAATAAAGAATTCTATCTATCTATCTATCTATCTATCTATCTATCTATCTATCTATCTATCTATCTATCTATCTATCATCCATCCATCCATTCATCCATCCATCCATCCATCCATCTATCTATCATCTATAAAAACTGATCTTTCCAACAAAGACTCACCTGTGGGATTTTGTAGGTGCCCAACATGGATGATATCTGGATGGAGACACCAGTTTCAGCCCCTTCCAGAACAGCCACTGTGTTTCTCTGCCTCCCACAACTGTAGTTGGGGACATTGGCCTCCCCATCTGAGAGCAGGTCCAGCAAAGCATCTGAAGTCTTTCCTGAATCAAAATAATTTTCATAGATATTGTAGCCTAGGCTGATGTTGGGTAAGATATGGGAATCCCGGTTGATATTCTGGATGGCTAAAACAAAGGATAGTATTTTCCAATATTCTGTCAATTGCATCCTGCAAAGATAATATATTAAACATACAATAAACAATGAAAATAATATTTTATTTGATGCCTTTTTAGAAATATGTTTCTAATTAGTCTTTGCCTAAGAATCAATCTGAATTGATTATAGCAATCTTGAAAAAAATGGCATGAACACATAAATTAACATATACGACTTCAAATTATGTAACGCCAGGTCCGTTGTTAATAAAGCCCCCCTCGTTCACGATCTGATTTGTGAGGGGGGTGCGGACCTGGTGGGAGTTACCGAGACCTGGCTGGGCCAGGAGGGGGGAGTCCCCCTGGTGGAGATGTGTCCAGCCGGGTTTCGGGTTTTTCATCGGCCGAGGGCCCAGGGGAGGGGAGGGGGGGTTGCGGTGGTTATTAAGGAGGATCTGTGTCCGAGGGAAGCCACTGTGTCTCAGACATCCGGGTGTGAGCTCCTTTTTGTGAAGTTCGGTTCCAAGGTTCAGGTGGGCTTGCTGGTCGCATACCTGGCTCCCTGCTATGCGGCAGCGGCCCTGCTTGAGCTCCTTGAGGTTATAGCTGGCGTGGCGGTTGGGACCCCCAGGCTTATGGTCATGGGGGATTTCAACCTGCCATCTGCTGGCGGTACCTCGGGGATTGCCCAAGAGTTCATGGCTTCCATGACGGCCATGGGCCTGACCCAGTTAATTCGGGACCCTACTCACGTGGGAGGTCACACCTTGGATTTGGTTTTTGTCTCTGATCAGTGGCAGAGTGATCTGGGTATAGGGGATATAGTTGTAGAACCCCTGTCATGGTCAGATCACTCGCTCCTGAAGCTCGACTTCCGTTCCGCACCCCCTGACCGCAGGGAGGCGGGGCCATTAAAATGGTACCGCCCCAGGCGCCTGATGGACCCTGATAGGTTCCTGATGGAGCTTGGGCCATTTCCCGAAGCTCTCACACACGACTCGGTTGAGGGCTTGGTTGCCGCCTGGGATAGGGTGGCTGCTGGGGCCCTTGACCGGGTCGTGCCCTTGCGGCCTCTGACCCGGTGCCGATCCCAAATGGCTCCTTGGTTTTCTGAGGAGCTAAGGGAGATGAAGCGCCGGAAAAGACGCCTAGAGAGCAGTTGGAGGGCTAGCCGTTCTGAGTCTGACCGAACACTTCTACGATCTTATCTTAAGACGTATTTAGTGGCGATGAGGATGGCGAGGAGGACTTACCTCTCCACCCTCATTGCGTCCGCGGAAAACCGCCCAGCCGCCCTGTTTAGGGTGACCCGCTCCCTTCTAGAGAGGGAAGCGCGGGAGGATCCCTTACAGGGACGGGCTGAGGAGTTTTCTAGTTTTCTGCAGGATAAAATCGCTCAGATTCAGGACGAGCTGGACTCCAACTGGGCATTTCCGGGCGGGGGGGCGGGGGTGGATATCGGGGAGGCCAGTTGGGTTGAGTTCGACCCTGTTACTATAGAAGACGTGGACAGGGTGTTGGGGGGACTGAATGCCACCACCTGTTTGTTGGACCCGTGCCCCTCCTGGCTGGTTTTGGCCACTCGGGAGGTGACACGAGGCTGGTTCCAGGGTATTATAAACGCTTCCTTGAGAGAGGGGCTTCTACCTACCACCTTGAAGGAGGCGGTGGTGCGGCCCCTCCTCAAGAAACCGTCCCTGGACCCAGCATTGTTATTAAATTATCGTCCCGTCTCCAACCTTCGCTTTGTTGCGAAGGTTGTTGAGAGTGTGGTGGCTCGTCAGTTTCCCCGATTCCTGGATGAAGCGAGTTATCTTGACCCCCTCCAATCGGGCTTCAGGCCCGGGCATAGCACGGAGACGGCGTTGGTCGCGTTGGTTGATGATCTCTGGAGGGCTCGGGACAGAGGTTGTTCCTCTGTCCTGGTCCTGTTAGATCTCTCGGCGGCTTTTGATACTGTCGACCACAGTATCCTATTGCAGCGGTTGGAGGGGTTGGGGGTTGGAGGCACCGTATTACGGTGGTTCTCCTCCTTCCTCTCCGACCGTTCGCAATTTGTGTTAACGGGGGGGCAGAGATCGTCCCCTAGGCCCCTGCTTTGTGGGGTGCCTCAGGGGTCGGTGCTCTCGCCCCTGCTGTTTAACATTTATGTAAAGCCGCTGGGTGAGATCATCCGTGGCTTTGGGGTGGAGTTCCATCAGTACGCTGATGATACTCAGCTGTACATCTCCACCCCGGGCCACCCCAACGAAGCCGTCGAAGTGATGACCCGGTGCCTGGAGGCCGTGCGGGGTTGGATGGGTCGTAACAGGCTTCGTCTCAACCCGGCCAAAACCGAGTGGCTGTGGTTTCCTGCGCCCAGATACAGCCAGCTTACTCCTTCGCTGGCCGTGGGGGGAGAGGTTTTGACCCCCGTGGAAAGGGCACGCAACTTGGGTGTCCTCCTGGATGTACGGCTGTCTTTGGAAGAACATATTGCAGCCGTCGCCAGGGGGGCTTTTTATCAGATTCGTCTGATTTACCAGTTGCGGCCCTTTCTGGATCTGGGCGCACTTCGCACAGTCACCTCCGCCCTCGTTATCTCCCGCTTGGATTATTGCAATGCTCTCTACATGGGGCTCCCCTTGAAGAGTCTCCGGAGGTTGCAGTTAGTTCAGAATGCAGCCGCGCGGGTGATTGTGGGCGCCCCTCGAAGCGCACACGTAACACCACTTCTCCGCAGGCTGCACTGGCTTCCTGTGGCCTACCGGATTCGATTCAAGGTGGTACTGATGGTATTTAAAGTGCTCCATGGCTCGGGACCTGGGTACTTACGGGACCGCCTGCTGCCATCAACAACCTCCCGCCGCCCAGTACGCTCCCACAGGGTGGCCCTACTTGGGGTGCCGCCGCCTGACCGTTGTCGGCTGGTGGCCCCGAGAGTTCGGGCTTTCTCTGTGGGAGCTCCCTCCCTATGGAATGATCTCCCCCCGGAGATACGGGCTATGACGGACATTCTGACCTTCCGGCGCGCAATAAAAACCCTGTTTTTTGAACAGGCCGGCCTGGCCCAGTAACTATGTTTTTTGGTTTTAATCAATTAAATTAGGGTTTTATTAGTTTTAAATTTTTAACTTAAATTTTAATAGACAGCCGATTTGGTTATTTAATTTATTTTTAATAGTATTTATTACATTTTTATTGTATGTTTTAGTGGGCTGTTCACCGCCCCGAGTCCCTTTTTTGGGAGAGGGAGCGGTATAAAAGTATGATTAATAAATAAATAAATTCAAGTCCAAACTTTTATTGTCAGAGTACAAGATGTGTACAATGAGATTGGCTGAGCCTCCCTATCAAATAAATAATAAATCAAATCATAAAACCTAACAAATTATATTTCAACAGCACTACATGAATAAGTGACAGGTTGAGCAAAATTTCAATCAGAATAGAGCTGGGAAGGGACCTTGGAGGTCTTCTAGTCCAACCCCCTGCTCAAGCTGGAGACCCTATACCATTTCAGACAAGTGGCTGTCCAGTCTTTTTTAAAAAACTTCCAGTAATGAAGCACCCACAATTTCTGAAAGCAATCTGTTTCACTGTTTCGTCCTCAGAAAGTTTCTCTTTAATTCCAGGTTGCTTCTCTCCCTGATTAGTTTGTATCTTTCTTGTCTTGTCTTCTGGTGCTTTGGAAAATAAGTTGACCCCCTTTTCTTTGTGGCAGCCCCTCGAATAGGGGAAGACTCCTAATGTCCCACCTAGTCCTTCTTTTGTCTAGGCAGACCATACCCAATTCCTGCAACCATACTCTCCAGGCCTTTCATTATCTTAGTTGCTCTTCTCTGCACTTTTTCCAAAGTCTCAACATCATTTTTGCAATGTAGTGACCAAAACTGGATGCTGTATTCTAGGTGTGATATTATTAAGGATTTTCTAATGATTTGGACATCTAATGACATATGGTATTACGTGGATTCTTTTATCTATTCTAAAAAGACTAAGAATCTTCACTAGATCATTCACATATTGAATTTCTGGGATTCTTTCAATTTATACTGTACTAGGTGATAACCTGGCATTGTGCGGGTATCTATTTATCCCAATCCTGTATTAGACAGGAAAATCCTGTTGTTGGGACTCACATTGTTGTACTGTCTGTGAAGCTCTAGATGTAGTAGCTGCAGAGGTGGTATTCAGCAGGTTCTGACCAATTCTGGAGAACCGGTAGAGGAAATGTTGTGTAGTTTGGAGAACCGGGAAATACCTCCACCTGTGACTAGAGATTTTACAGTATCCTTCCCCTGCCACACCCACCAAGCCATGCCCACACAATCAGTAGTAAAAAAATTTGAATCCCACCACTGAGTATCTCTATCTTTCTTATTCTTTAGTCAGACCTCTTAGTATTGTACTGTCTCTGAAGGCTGTCTCGTCTTACCATGGCAACTCCATTTTTTAAGGCACCCTCCCCCAAGAGTTGTTAGGGTTGTTCTACCCCCACAGTATTTGTTTGCAGAGGGTAAGTCATCTGTGTACCAAGTTTGGTTGAAATTGCTTGAGGCGTTCCAGAGTTATGCTGGAACACACGCGCACACAGAGAAAGGGGGGGGGGAGGAGGGAGGGAGAGAGAGAGAGAGAGAGAGAGAGAGGGAGAGGGATATTTTGTTTTAAGTTACTTAGCAACTGATGCCTAAAGGAATCTATTTATTATTAGCTTTGGCTTATTTTTGAGGTTGTCCTTGGTGTTGATATAAGATTTCAGGCTGACTTTAAACACTCTCTCTTTTCTCTCTAAATAGGTTCTCCAGTATTTAACATTGGAGTTGTTTGACGTATTTCTCTGTATTATATATATAACCATTAACTGCATATGCAGATACAAACTCACAAAGGGAATAGGATGCTGTGAGTTTTAGCAAAAAAAAGTTACGTTGAAAGCTTTTGACTGGAGAGTTAACCTACATTTAAATCATTAAATCTACATTAAAACAAAGAGATATAATGGGAATCACAGACAAGCAAACTCAATGAAATAATACATTCTTATTTTAAAAAAATAATATTACCAGTGAATGTAAGAGCCCCGTTCCCCCCCCCCCCAAAACAAGGGGGATACTGTCACATTTTCAGAGAAAAATATAGCATTCTTGCATTTATGGGTTCATGTTGATTCCTTGATTGGGGGAAGGAAGGAAGGATTGGGGGACCATCCTTTCCTCTCTATCCATAGTCTCTCAGCATTCCAACAAAACCCCCCATTTCATTCCCTACTCAGAAACAAAGTTCATCCAAGTAAAAAATAAAATTATTAAAGAAGTCACATCTGGGATAACCCAAATCTAAGAGTTCCGGGTTTTCTCTTTCCAATTGAAAAATCGAAGTTCCATCCCCTGCACCCACCAGTCCATCTCATGGTCCAATCAACCATCGTCCACACCGGAGACATTCCTGCAGACACTCCTCTCCAGATGCAGGGCAACATGTCCTTGTCTTTATCAGAAGAATTTTGTTGAGTCTAATCTTCTACCTCTCTATGAAACCTCCCCTCCCAAATTCCCAGGCACTAAATGTGGCACCCTTGAAGCTTCTAAATAAAATATGATTTCCAAGGCTATCACAATTCAACACTGCTCCAAGGATGCTAAGGAGAGAATGGTTGTTTGTTCTTCATAGTCAAGAAAACCAGCCGATTCCTGCTGTAAGATTGCAATAGAGAATTTCAAAGGAGACTCCTCATCAGCTGCAGGATCTAAAATAGATTCCCAAAGGTGACAAGGAAAACTATCTGCTGGAACGTTTGAATAAATCATAAACAAAGTAGCTCTAATGCAATGCTGGAAGACTGACTTACTCCAATATTTGTGTCACAGGAGAGCTTTTGAAATGTAATGAAGTAAAATGAGCCTGAGTTGCAGAGATGATGCCACCAATGGAAAGCTCTCCTGGCCTATAATGGTTCTTTGGATCCACCATATCCCTCTGTAGAGTAAGGAGGCATTTGTTCTTAAGCATTCCCCAGATTTCCTGGACCCAGAGAAGTAACTGAAACAGCAACATGATTTGTATTCTTGGTGGAGTCTTTAATCCTGTATGTAATTTAAATAAAGAGCGAGAAGACATTGTGGAAGAAAGCTTTTGTATTTCAGACAAAATTTAGCCAAGGCTTCACTTCTGCCTTTCCTGAAGATGATCTTATCCTCACTTTTTCTCTCTGGACCAATATGTGCACCCATGGATTTTCAATGCCATGGCCTCTGCCCTCAATGCTTTTGTGTGAAACCAAGGTGAAAACATATATATATTTATACATGTTTCTGTCAAATCTGAAAACTTCCAGAAAAGTCTTTGGAGAATTAGTGCCAAGACAACAATGAAATCAATATAATTTGGATAACAGCAATAAGAAGAGAAATCACAGAGGAGGCTCATTCTTTGGAGATGAGCTAGTGAGGAAAACCTGGCTCCAAACATTCTTAAGAGAGTATCTTCAGGGCAACCATTGTCAAAAAATAAAGAGTTTTAGGATGTATGTAAAGAGTCACACATTAATCTTGATATATTTTGGTTTCTATTTGAAGAATAGAATGCTTTATTGGCCAAGTGTGATTGGACACACAAGGAATTTGTCTTGGTGCAAATACTCTCAGTATACATAAAGAAGGAACATTCGTTAAGAATCAAGAATCATAACATACAACACTTAATGATAGCCATAGAGTACAATCAACATCAAATCATACTAGGAAACAGAGGATACAAGCAACAAAGTTACAGTCACAAGTGGGAGGGGATGGGTGATAAGGAGTGATGAGAAGATTAACAGTAGTAGTAGTGTACACTTTGTAAATAGTTGAACAGTGTTGAGGGAATTATTTGTTTAGCAGAGTGATGGCTTTCGGGAAAAAACCGTTCTTGTGTCTAGCTGTTCTGGTGTGCAGTGCTCTATAGCATCGTTTTGAGGGAAGGAGTTGAAACAGTTTTTGTCCGGGATGTGAGGGGTCTGTAAATATTTTCACAGCCCTCTTTTTGACTCGTGAACTATACAGGTCCTCAATTGAAGGCAGGTGGGTGGTAATTGTTTTTTCTGCAGACCTAATTATCCTCTGAAGTCTCTATAACAGACAGTTATAGAGGTGCAGATGATAGACACAATAATTCCTCTGTAGAACTGGACTTTAAAGTGGATTTTAGCTTTATTATCAAGTCAGTCAAGAATCTGCTGAGGTTCCCATTTTGAATCAAGATAATAAATGAAGTATACAAAACATGCTCTCTTTTATTTCATTGATGTAACTTATGAAATCATAGCAAATATCCTGAGGATGAGGAATTTTATTGATTACTTTGAGCAACAGTTGATTTTAGGTTCCCCTGTTTGATTATTCTCATTTTTTAAAGAATGACAATTCTATATTGGATTGAAAAAGGTTTTCCCTTACTTGTGAAGGTTGAAGCAAATCAAAGAGTAATATTGATTGCTTAGAAGACAACATTAGCCCCAATTCTAAACTGTGAGTTAACCTGAAGAATTTCCTCACCCAATGCCTTGAAGTTAAGAATCCACACACTCATATTTTAATTATTGTATTTTGAAAAGAGGAAAAGCAGAAAAAATGATTAATACAGAAATAAAATATCAGTACTTGAACAAAGAAGTTACTAAAGTTAGCGGAGTTTGTAGACTTGGATAGTTGTCACTAGAGTTTATTGAAAAAAATCAGACAGAAAGTAACTAACGCAAAAATGATTGTGAGCAGTTGGATTTGTTCAAAATCTCTCTTAGAATTAGGAGTGATGAGAAGAGAAGTACCAGATTATGTATCTTTTTGGACTACCAAATTATTCAGAGTTATTGATGGTAGAGCTCCAGGAAAAGGTTATCAAAAATTCAGAGACACTGAATTCTACCTACAACTGTAATCTCTCATCACCATCCAGACTTTGATATCCGCATGTACTTGAAAGTATTTTAAATAAAGTATTGTACTGTTGATATTCAACATCTGATAAATTGTCAAAGATGTATAAAGATACTTCAAATGTGTGTTGGAAATGTAAATGTAAGGAAGGAACCTTCTACAATCATTGATGAACTTGTCACACACACATAAACACACACACACACCAAAAAAGGAAAAAAAAACACTGGGATGAGATTCATATTTTAATATAGAAAATTCCAAAAACAAATGAACAACGAGAGACTTTTCTTTCATTGTCTGTTTCACAGACAAGAAATTTGAAAAAAAAAGGACTTTATATTGTATAACAATATAGTCCCAATTTTTTTGGGGTATTGACAGCAGTGAGGATGCTGTATGCATAAAAACGGAAATATGTATTAATTCCCACAATGGAAGAAGCGCTGGAAAAAACGATGGAACTAATGGAGATGACCAAATTAACACTTTATTTAAAGACTACATTGAACTTCCTTTTTATCTAGAAATGTCTTGATGCCCAGTTTACTTCATCCTCCTCTTGTATGATGATCATATGATAGAAGAGGCATTGGTACTGGGTGAGGAGGGTCCTGAAAGGGCATTGGTGTTTGATTCTCTGCTGGCAGGCAAAGTTCCAGGTGAAACCCAATCCATTAATGTATTGAAATTGGCTCTTGGACCTTGATATAATCATTGATGCTCTTTCCTAAGCTGTTGCAAAGGAAAAAAAAGAGAAACCATATTTATTAAAAAGTGTAAGAGCTTTTCTAACATGACTTTAAAATTTTTTGATTTTACTGGGCAGGGTTGATGGGAGGAACATTAAAATGTGAAAAATTCTGTCAGAATTTCTAACTGATATTTTATAACATACCTACCCATAAAAACTCATTTTTCTATTTTATTTTGACATCACATGTTCTTTTGTATTCAGGTCTGGTCTCAGAATGATAATGTAGCATTTGGGGATGAAGATGCACCCCAGCAACCCAGCATCGGAGACCAAGATGGAGAAGATCTGCACAGCCACCATATATTTCCCTTTGGTGCTCAGGTAGGTGGGCAGGAAGGACAACCAGACACTGCAGAAGACCAGCATGCTGAAGGTGATCAGTTTGGCTTCGTTGAAAGACCCAGGCAGATTCCTGGCCAGAAAAGCCACTGTGAAACAGACGGCAGCCAGGAAGCCCATGTAGCCAAGGGCACTGTAGAACATGGCGACAGAGCCTTCATTGCACTGTAGAATGATTTCTGCAGATTGTTGGTGCAGGTCTGACTCGGGGAACGGAGGGAAAACACCTAACCAGATGCTGCAGAGAACAACTTGGAAGCCACTGCAAGAGAGGATAATGGAGTTGGCCAAACTCTTTC
The DNA here is from genome assembly GCA_023653725.1 of Bungarus multicinctus. Classification (NCBI taxonomy): domain Eukaryota; kingdom Metazoa; phylum Chordata; class Lepidosauria; order Squamata; family Elapidae; genus Bungarus; species Bungarus multicinctus. Next base: position 15,725,972 of record CM042834.1, on the reverse strand, counting down.
CCAGCCATCTCTGAACATTATTCCCTGGTTTTGTGGCCCAGAAGGCCAGCACCACTGTGATGGTTTTGGCCAAGACAGAAGAAATGGCAGCAGAGAAGATGATGCTGAAGGCCGTTTGTCGAAGAAGGCAGGTGACTCTCCTTGGATGACCAATGAACAAGAAGGGGGTGAAGAAGGAAAGCAGGAGACTAACAAGAAGGATATAAGAGAGGTTCCGATTGTTGGCTTTGACTATGGGAGTTTCTTGGAATTTAATGAAGGTTCCCAAGATAAAGCATGTGATCAAAGAGAGGAACAAGGCAATGGAAATCAAGGCAACCCCTAATTTTTCTTCATAGGACAGGAAAGTTTGGATCTTGGGGATACAGCGATCTTGGTTATTGTTTGGATGTTGATCTTCTGGACATTTGTTGCATTCTTCTGTGTCTAAAAAAAAGCAAGAGTTTAAAGCTTATTGCTTTCTATAGTATCAAAATACTCTGTTTTAAGCATTATCTGGGCATCAAAATGGTGAAAAAAGCTTAATTTGGGTTCCTCAAACGAGAAGGGGAGTGAATTGTGAAGTAAGCTTAATTTGGGTTCCTCAAATGAGAAGAGGAGTGAATGGTCTCTTCCAAGTCTGGTCATTTTGAAAGGACATCTATTTCTCTGACGAAATCAGTCATTTGTTACCAATGACAAGTTGACCTTGAAGCCATTTTTTTTAAAAAAATGTCATTTCCAGATTTAGTCCTGATTTTACTATCTGGGGTTTCCTTATGGGTATTTTTCTGTTTCTGGCCCCTCTCATTCATACCTGCCTAGCAAAGAACAATCGCTTCCTATTGGGCAGGCATTTTGAAGACTTATTGGAACTTCTGGTTTTTAAGGGAAATGTGGAGAATAGAAATGAATTTGAAACATTATTTGAAAGTGCCAGGCACCTTCCGTGGTGGAGATGGTTCCTTCTGCACAGGGAAGACAGTCATAGCAGCAGATGGGCTTCCCTTCCTGAGCCACCTTCATGGATCCAGGACGGCAGCTTTCCACACATCTGGAAGGAGGGAGGGGCTGAGCAGAGGGAGGAAGACCATCCAGAAAACGAGTTATCATTTAATTTCAAGAAAGGGGCAGAAGAGGAAGGGTTGCTGATCCCCAGTTTAAGAGTCAGCTTTTCTAAATGAGAAACCTATATAATTACACCAACAACCCCCCTTGTTTGTACGTTGCTTCCCTTTTCTTATTCCTTTCTACAATAATTTTTTTTGCACTCCCATTTTTCGTTTAGGTTCTAAATTTATGCACTAAATTTCTCAAGATAACATTTAATACATTCTTTTTCTTTTGGGGAAATAAACTCACACATATCCTGGTTCAAATATACCTCCTTTCATAGAAGTGAACAATCTCCTGAAGTAGTTAAGGATATATTTCTCACAAACAGTTTTATATCAAAATTATATCAAAATTATACCAGTATCAGAGTGGTCAATGCCTGGAATGCACTACCTGACTCTGTTGTTACATCCTTTAACCCCCACTCCTTTAACCTCAAACTAACCACAATTGACCTCACCCCATTCCTAAGAGGTCTGTAAGGGGTATGCATAAGTGCACTATCGTGCCTCCCGTCCCTGTCCTATTGTCCTCATTTATTCATATCTATTTCCTGTATTCTTACTCATAATTACACTTATACCTATTATCTTGTAAACGACTGACAAATCAAATAAATAAAATGAATAAATAAATAAAATAAACTGAATTGTGTCTCTAGGAGGATCTTCCCCACCTTGTTCAGCTTATCCATCTTTGCCACACTCTTTGGATTAACCATAAAGTTGAAATCCAGGGATCCTTGTTTTTCTAGGCTGCCAAACATTATTCTGTAAAATGATCTGTTGTGAAACAGCCAGTCAATGATGTCCAGATCTGCTGTCAGGTCTCCCTTCTCATCCAGATACACTCCAGCTATGGATCTGTTATAGAACTTAGAGTTTCCAAGGAAAGGATGAAGCTGAAATGGAAGAGAAAATGGGAATCTTTAGCAGAATAACAGACTTCTATTCTAAGACCCCTTTGGGAAGAACGAAGGTTTCAGATTCATTTTCCAAGTTTGGAAAATATGCAAATACAAAGATAAATCCAGAAATCAGGAAAATTGGACAAGGCGCAGCTGATACAACAAATTCTGGACAATGCCATTTTGCTAGATTTACAAAGTAGCTGGTCAACGATGTGAATAATTTTTTGGAATACCAAAGATGGAAAAAGAGGAAATCTTGTTACATTCTGGATTAAATTAAAGTCAAGACTGTAAAGTGCAAAAGAAAGGAGTATAAAGTTAGACCATTTGATTAGGGATTAATATCTGTTGGACATTTCTGGTATCTTCTAATTGTTTCTGAACTAGGAGTGAATAAGGATCCTCTCTCTTTCATTTTTAAAATATTTTTTCCTGCTTTCTTTTAGTTGCCTGGGAATGTGCAGATAAGTGAGGTTATCCCAAATATTCTCAAAAGGAGGGTATATTGCACATTCCCCCATATAGCCATCTTATGGGACATAGGAAGCCTGCCTTGACAGCGATTGGCCTTGTTGTATGGGTCAATCTGCCCCTACTTCCAAAGAGAAGAGAGGTACTAAATGGCAGTTGATTAAATAAGGAAAAGCTGCCTAAACCATGAAGACCTCATAATATTATTTTTGAAGCCAATTTAAAAAAATAGAATAATTTGCTAAAGAAGAGAAGGCAGAAGGGATAGGAATGAAAATTTGGAATTCGATTTCTTTTTATTTTTTTGCAGTCAGGATACATTTATTTTTTCCCCTCCAGAGTAGCTTTACTGATCTTACAGTTCTAAGATGGATTCCTAGCTGCAGGAGAGACCCATGACATGTAACAGCAAAGAAATACCTGCCAAGCCTTCAGCCTTGGAGTTTCCAAGTTCTTGCCACCTTCCCTCCTTGCCCTTTTGAATCTGGAGAAATAGGCTGCATGTAAAGCTCGTGCCACAGCCCAGAGGGTGTTGTAAATGAAATAGTTGTCTAGGCACAGAACTGGATCCATCATGTGTTGGGGCAGAGACTGCTGATGTTCTCGCTCTCTGCAACGAAGCCAGTCCTTCACAGAAAAGGCCTCCTTGTTGTAGGAGCACACAAAAGATTTCTCTGCAAAGTGATCCATGAACGAATAATCTTGTCTACATCTACCATATTTGGTCATTTGATTTGACTTCAAAACAAAGGAAACCATACTATGAATGTGTTCAAAAAAGCTCTCCTCATCTATCAGATAAAGGGTTAAGTCCCAGAGCACTGTTGTCATGAGTACTTTTCCTACAACAGCTTCCTTCATTCTTTCAAGCACCAGATATAGAATTGCTATTCCTGCACTGATTGAATTCAACTCTGCAGCATAAAGAAAGGTGTTCACTTGCTTCCAATTGCGATACTCATGAAACTTTATGGATATTTTTTGAATAGTTGGTAAAAAGACCTGTGATATAACTGGACAAATGCCACTCCTTATCAGCATGGAAGTCATGGTTGTTATGAATTTCTGCCCCTGGTCAGTGTCCGGAGCAAGCAGACCAACCAAAGTCCACCTGAAATGGAGAAGCAGTTTGACCATCCCTGAATACTGGAATCCTTCAGCAGGGAGCATCGGGTAGAAGAAAGGAAACCCAGTTTTATCCCTCAGAATCTGGGAAACAAAATTGTAACTAATCTGAAAAGGAAGGAAAAAAGTGGCATTTCATCTGAGACCCCTGACAAATGTAAGACATCAATTCTTACACACACACACACACACACATAAATAATAGTATAACAGAGTAGATTTCTCTTTCTATTAGCTTATTTGTAATTTTGTTGGTTATATTCAGTGGTGGGATTCAAATTATTTTACTGTTCTGTGGGCATGACTTGGTGGGCATTGCAGGGGAAGGATACTGTAAAATCTCCAGTCAGAGATGGTATTTGCTGGTTCTTTGAACTATTCAAAATTTCCGCTACCATTTTTTCAGAACCTGCTGATTACCACCTCTTGGCATATTTATAATTATAAACCACCTTTATATTTAATTCATACATAGCAATAATATTTCTTCCTCTAATATCTACCTCTTATCTCTAACCGCTCGTAAATCTGTTCCATGTTAAGTAATATTCTGTGTCTTCTTTGTCCTTTATTTTAATGTCAATCTATCCATCTTTGCACGGTCTAATATTTTCCGAATTACATCCTCATCTGATGGAGTGATCTCAATTTTTCCAATATTGTGCAAATACAATCCATACGTCAATGCATGCAAAATTAAATATACAGTCCAATGGTGCGATTCAATTTTTTTTTACTACCGGTTCTGTGGGCGTGGCTTGGTGGGCGTGGCTTGGTGGGTGTGGCAGGGGAAGGATACTGTAAAATCTCCAGTCAGAGGTGGCATTTGTTGGTTCTCTGAACTACTCAAAATTTCCGCTACCGGTTCTCCAGAACTGGTCAGAACCTGCTGAATACCATCTCTGATACAGTCCCTTTATCATAGCCTTCCAGCATTATACCCAACAAAAATATTTCTGGTTTCAGACTATATGCTGCTTGATCATGAGTTAGTCCCACTTCTTCTCTAATTCCCCCTATTGATTCATGCATTGCTTCTCTCCTTTTTGCTCTTTGAATGTAGAATATTTTATCCTAGAATAAGTTTCCCAAATCTGAACTGGGAACATGGCAAGAGCAGATATATTTGCTTTATTCCTTCCCCTCCTTTGGATAACCTGAACTATTGTGCTTAAGACCAATCAGTTTCATAACAAACTCTGATCTTTATATACAAGGGACGGCCTCTGATTGAAAGCTGCATGATAAAAATGGTCTTTCCGAGAAAGACTCACCTGTGGGATTTTGTAGGTGCTCAACATGGATGATATCTGGATGGAGAAGCCAGTCTCAGCCCCTTCCAGAACAGCCACTGTGTTTCTCTGCCTCCCACAACTGTAGTTGGGGACATTGGCCTCCCCATCTGAGAGCAGGTCCAGCAAAGCATCTGAAGTCTTTCCTGAATCAAAATAATTTTCATAGATATTGTAGCCCAGGGTGATGTTGGGTAAGATATGGAAATCTTGGTTGATGTCTTGAATAGCAAAAAGGAAGGATAGCATTTTCCAGTATTCTGTCCATTGCATCCTGCAAGGATAATATATTAAACATACAGTAAACAATGAAAATAATATTTTATTTAATGCCTTTTAGAAATATATTCCTAATCAGTATTTGCCCAAGAATCAGTCTGTATGAGTTACAGCAATCTAAAAAAATCATTATCCTATATGTTAATAAAAGATCTCTGATTATATTTCAAAAGCACTAAACAAATGAGTCACAGTTTGAGCAAGATGTACAGTGTTTGAACTTTTATAGATCCTAAAAAGGCTAAGAGATCTCCCAAGATCTCTTACATATTGAATAACTGGGATTCGTTCGATTTACATTTAGTTTTATGATGTTCAGTGCAACTGACGCCTAAAATAATCTATTTATTATTAGCTGTCAGTTCCGTGTATCTGCCCTTCTTCAATGGAAGAAGAAGCGGGTATTTGATACAAGTAGTCCTTTTTGATGTAAGCTGAATATCTTAATTCTTGTATTGAATCTGTGTAACTTGCACATGATATGCAATTGGGGATTGGAGCCCAGATGCCTGGAAACTTATCGCTTCTTGGAGAGATAGCAAGAGGAGAAGAGGGCCATAAAAATTCCAGCTCTGAAAGAAACTTCCTGGGAAGCTCTTCTCAACTACGTTCCCAGAAAAAAAAAAAAGGGGGTGGGGAATTAACATGTTGCTTCTTTGTATTGACGAAATCCACACCAGACTAAGGGGAAGGGTTCTAACTCCCTTTATCTAAGCTGCATGCCTGGAGGCATATTAGATCCTCCTTTGAACATCTCATGGATACCTTTCTTTGCAATAAAGAGCTCCTTTTGAAATACCTAGCTTTCAAAAGTTCATTCTTATCATTTGAAGGGGAGAGCGTCTGGGTCTTACATTAGCTTTGGCTTACACTTGAGGTTGCCATAGTATCCTTTCAGTTGACCTAAGATTTGAGACTGAGTTTAAATACTCTCAATTTCTGTCTAGTTATTTTTTTCAGTATTGAACTTTGGACATATTTCAACATATTTTTACATATCAAATATATGTAAGTTCATAAACCCACACAAAGTATGTGAAGCTATCATTCTTAAGAAAACCAATAAGTTATTGATTCCTGCTCATGTTTGCATTTTAATGTCTACTGTCAAACGTCTTTAACTGGGCACTTAATTTACATTTAAATCATTATCAGATTAAAGCATTATCAGTTCAAAATAGGAATCACAGACAAGGGAACACAATGAAATAGTAAATTCTGGTTTTTTAATTCTTTCATATTATCAGTGAATGTAAGACACCTCCACCCAATAAAAGAAGGGGGAGGCTAGCGCATTTTCAGTGAAGGGGAAAAAATAAAGCTTTCTTGCAATTTTTGTGTCATGTTAACCCTTTGATTGGGAGGAAGGAAAGGGTAATAGAGAGGGATCACCCATTCCTCTCTATCCATCACTGCTCCTAGTATGTCAAGGAAGGAATGACTGTTAGTTCTTCAAAGTCAAGAAAACCAGAAGATCCCTGCTTGAAGATACAACTTCAGCAACAGAGTGGTCAATGGCTAGAATACGCTACCTGCCTCTGTGGTTTCTTCTCCAAACTTCCAAAACTTTAACCTTAGATTGTCCACTGTTGACCTCACCCCTTTCCTAAGAGGTTTTTAAGGGGCATGCATAAGTGCATCAGCATGCCTATCATCCCTGTCCAAATGTTCCCTTTTATTCCTATCCATTTCATGTATTAATAGTCATGTTTATACTTATATCTGTTATCTAATAGATGCTTGACAAATAAAAATAAATAAATAAACAGATAAATAAATAAATCGTATTTGAGAATTTCAAGGAGACTCATCAACTGCAGCATCTAAAACAGATCCCCAAAGTTGAATGGGAACAATGGCTGCTGTAACTTTTGAATAAGTCAGAAATGAAGTGCCTCTACTACAGTGCTGGAAGGTTGACTTACCCCAATACTCGAGTCAAAGGAGACCTTTTAAAATTTAAATTTGAAACTTAGCCTGAGTTGCAGAGATTATCCACCAATGAGTTCCCCTGTT